>VXBX01009636.1:50154-70163 GCA_013400415.1 Scytalopus superciliaris | reverse complement strand
ACAAACAAACAAACACACAAAAATGACTGGCAACAAGTTAAATCCCATTTGTGCCCCTCCCATCGAGCACGGACCATGCCTTGCTAAAGCCTGCAGTTTGCAGTTTCGCCTCGACAATAATTTGACCAAGAAAGAGAAGTGGCTGCAGACAGACACTCCCGATAGAGGCAAAACACAGAAAGAAAGGGTTCTCCCGGAACGCATTCCCTTTGTGTGTTTTCTCCTCTCCATTTTTTAGATGGGGCACTCGCATAGGCGCGCACACAGAGAGAGGTTATGTTTCCTAGGAGTTTTTAGAAAGCAATGTTTATTATAATCGAGCTATAAACTTCACTTAAACAACGAAATCTTGCCGTAGCTCCGGAAACTCCAACAAATAAGTAATTTCCATTTGTCTATTAGGAGAATATCGCAGAGGATGACATTACACTTTATTTACATTAATTTCAAAACACCAGTGAACGGGGGGAAAAAAGGCTCACAAGTCGTTGCACACGTTGGAATTAACTAAACGATACTAGTAAATCGGGAGGTTAAAATTTAATTTTCTTTCTTCCAAGGCGACTACAGCATGATTTCTGTGGCTATATTAGAGAGGGAATCCGTAAAAGCAAGAAGCGTGGTTCTCACTGAGTGTCGGGGTCGTGTCCCGCTAAAGCTTCAGCGAAAGCGTCTTACAGGGAGCCACCCGCATTCCCGAAACTTCCCTTAGTTCTGCCTTACAGAATAGAAGAAAAAAACATTCGTGTTTAACTGTACCTAAGAAATACCTTTTTACGCAATCTCACGGTTTGCAAACGATAGTTCAACTTTATCTGTTGCTTTGTCATATGAAAATAACTTATGAAAGCCTTTATATCATGTTTTTGATTTGTGTTTGTCGACAACGCAGATCATATCTCACCGTGCTGATGGTTGATACAATTGCTAAATTAAAGGCATACTTTCGGCTTTGAAAAACAACAACGAAACCCCAACGCTCTGAAAGCTCATTCTCAGCTAAACAACCCGAGGAGCAATAGAATAGCTCAGTGCAGTATTTTCTATACGTGTGCGGTGTCTCCACGTACTTCTGTATCACTCTACGTTTCTACCGTCTTTTTCTAAGGATAGCCAAGTCATTCCTGGTCTTCTTACCTATATTTGCCACCTAAAAGAATATACGGACAGTATAGAATGGATCTAAATTCTTGGAGGAATGTAATTGACTTTCCATTTCCCCCTTGTATCTATTCTTCCATGGTAAATACTAGCAACTGAATTGCTTGTCTTGACGTGTTTCTGCGGCTGAGCCCCAAGAAGCTCACCAAATCATTGCAATAAGGTCATCAAACCTTCCTATGCACGTGGGAGATTTTTTCCTTTCTGCTTGGTTCTGCTTATCATTTCCGAGGAGGTCACTGCGTTGAGTCCAGCGCTCTGGTGTATGCACTTCTTCGGACTTTTGGAGTTTCAGTTTAAAACCTTCAGTATGTTTGGGTTGAAATTATGATTTTTCACATTTCAAAAGGGACGAGGCTCTATTTATAAATGTTATGGAAGGTTTCGTTACTTCAGGAACAACAAAACAGGAATAGAACTGCAATTTTCAAGAAAATAGTATTTCAAAATATAGAAATAAAAAAGTAGCGGAGATGATGTATAATTCAATCAAATTACAGAAAATTGCTTTAAAATTCAGAACAGTAGAGATCCATTATGTCTCTGTTTTATTAGTGACAAGTACAATTACTCTAAAATAAAGAACAGTGGTGAATATATAATTGGCTGTAATCATGTTAGTGTTTGAATAAAAATGACGGGGACATTTAACACTTTGACAACAAAATGTTCAGAAACAACTTATTTATTCAAACAGTATTTATTTGTATCCACGTGAAGGAGAAACACACTTTTGCTTACGATAAATCAAGGGGGTTTCACTTTAAATAAAAATATAACTAAAAAGTATTAATTATTTTATTATCCAGAGCTTATTAAGGTCTCCTGAGTATGACTGTACTGTTATTGATTACTCAGTACCCAAAGGACGCCATCTACAGGAAAAGGTCTTTAAACTTAATACCAATCTAATCACTGTTGACTTTAAAAAAAAAAAATAAAAAAAAATCTGAGTTAATATTCCTCTATAAACCTGGCTCCGATTTTATCCACAACACTGATCATAATATTTGCTTTGTAATTGCTTCTTGCGATTCAGTTCCTTATAATTTGACATAATCTAGGAATCTGTTAAAGAAGGCCTTTTCTCTGAGATACGACTTTTAAAAAAATACATTGAACTCTACGAAGTAGCAATTTTTCTCCTTCTAAAGCGACTTTTTTTCCCCTCTCAGGATTGTCTTGGTCGTCCCTGAAAATGCAGAACAGCTCATGAGATCTCTCCTTTCCACCAAGGGTGTGGAAGATGCTTGCAAAAGAGCCCTGAAAACAAAACAACTTGATTGAAGGCAGTTTGTGCAACAATTGTGTCATGGAATACCTAAAATTTCTTTAACTTCTTTCCTTTTAGATAGTTCAATAAATATCAGCTATACCAAGGATACTCTCACCTGTTTTTACAACACATCCTTTGCCCCATAGCTTGGTACTTCAAGGTGTCATTTAGCAGTAGCCCCGCAAGGGCTCAGAAACCTGTCGAAGTAGAAAGAGTGCCCCTTACTATTTTGACCACACAAACATAAATGCGACTCCAACAACACAGTGCAAAGTAGAAACTGCAGAAAATACGAGGAGAACTAGAAGAAACTTTCAGGACACCAAACCCTGAGGGCTTAAAAAAAAAAAAATCCCGTTTAATCCCGAACGATTTTTTCTTTTCCTATTTTAATTTCTTATTTATCTTCCCCTCTGGACAAGTCTCCAAATTTGTGCTCCTGAGGGAGTGTGTGTGTGTATGCTTTCTCTTAGCGGGATGGACCCCGCACCAACCCGAGCTAAGCTCAGCTGGGTCCGGCTGCGCCTGCACTGCTGGCTACCACCGAGGGTCTCTCCTGCCCAGGCGGGTTTCGCCAGCACTTGTAAAATAAAGTAGCTCTGGTTTCCTTCTACCTCAGGCCAGTGATGTGAATGGGCTTGGGAAAATTTGGGAGGGGGGAGAGGATTAAACTAATGCAGTAAGGAGTCAAAAGTAGAGGTGCGTTGGCACAAAGGCCGAGGAAAATGACCCATGGTACAATCTTGATTTTATGTGTTATTTTGTATACCGGGGCCAAAAGCCTGGAAACTTATAATTTGTGCTTCCACTGGAATCAGGCTCAAAGTTTATACCGAAGGTCTTTTCACTTCTGGGCACAGGCGGTGAACGTTCCACATCTAGAAACAGTGTCGTATCGATGTTTTCAAACTTGAGGAAAGCTCAGGAGAGGACGTTTCCATCCCTGGGGCAAGCCGCTTCCTCAGGAGCCGCCGGGGCCCGGTGGGTCCCTCCCCGCCGGGAGCCGAGACGAGGGCGCCCCTCTGAACCGGGAAGGTCTGTCGTTTCTCGGGTGCCTCGTACAACATCACAGATGTCAGCCTTTCCCTACGTGTTCGGGCTGCTAATGCGGGCACTTCACACAACAGAAATGCTCAGCTCGGGAGCTTTTCCCGGGGCCAGCCGCCGACTTCGTGAGTCGCATCTGCCTCTGGCGGCACCGGAGCCCCGTGCGCAGTAACCTTTGCCAAATTCCCCTGGGAGCCAAGCACCCGCAGTGCTTTGACCCCTGCAAGCCGGCCGAAGCGCAGACTCCCTATATCTCCGCGGTGACATGCTACCGAGGTTCCCGGCTCGAACCTCCAGTGTGTCTTTCTCAGAGACCTTTTTCCTTTATAATTAACACCTAGGCTCCACTCACCTATCATCCCCCCGCCCAGCCCCCGTATCGCCAACCAAGGCAGCCGCGGCAGGGGCCGCAGAAAGCCTTGCTGTCCCTGGGACCCTAAGGTTGGCCCCTGGGGCCCCCTTCCCGCAGTGCCCAGCGGAGGGACGAGGGGTCTCTGCGTGTCCGCCCAAGCACGCCCGTGTCGAGCCGAGCCGAGCGGTGCCGGGTGGCCGCCCCGGGCCGGTCACGGAGCGGCGGCGGCGGCGGCGCCTCCCGCGGGGACGGAACGCGATCTGAACGGCGGTGGCGCCATCTCGCGGCCGTGGACCGCCAGCGCAGGGCGCGCCGCTGTCCTGTCCCGCCGGGCGAGGGGCGGCCACTGCCCGGCTCGCCCGAGGCGGAGGGACGGGTCCCTTCACCCCCTGCCAAGCGGCACCCGGCTCCCCTCGGCTTTCTAAGCGTCGGGTACCGCTGTGTTCCCCCTCAAACGCCCCAAAGTTTTCGGTGCGGTGTTGGTACCAGCACAAAACGCTTGTCGGGTTTGCGTTTACACACGGGAGAAAAGAATTATAAGCAGTTTCGTCTCCCCCTCCCCCTTTCACAAGCCGTCCATGAAAACAAAGCAGACACGCAGGAGTGGCAGTCCCTGCCATCTTCCCCGTGAGAGAGGTTCCCGCGGGCCGGCACCGTTCCTGCACTGCTGGGGCACCTTCCGTACCTGTGAAGAAGAGGGAAAAAATAGAAAAGAAAAAGGAAACTATATTGTGGATACACCGCTGGCAAAAGGAGCCTTCACTATTTAAATCCTAGTGTCAGCTCTCATTAACAGCTCAAGTCATCTTTTCCCCGGGGCGGACCTTGTCTGGTCTATCGACTTAATGGAAAACAAAACATATGTTTGTATTCTGCTATTGCAGTCTCGTTCCTTGGCTTGCAGAAGAGCAGGGGCAGGCTTCGATTGCTTCACGAGGGGCTTCCCGAAGCGACAACTCTTTCCCTCCTGCCCTCCCAGGAAAAGATAAGGATTCCGGCGTACCTCTCCTTTCCTGACCCGTGAATAGGGACTGCAATGGCAGTCACAAGAAAAGGCTTTCACTGAAGCCGCGGAGGCTAAAAATAGTCCAAGAAAAATAGTTACTGCTATGTTCAGCCAAACTTAGCAAAGCACAATAGTCTCTGCGGGAAACTTTGGGGGTTATAAGGTGAAGTGCTCGGCGGCTCGGATCCAGCTGCCAGGATCACAGCACCTCCCAGGGAGGCCGGCCGTGAGGAGACGGGCACGCTAAGCATTAACAAGCGACAGACAGAGTTTCGAGACAACCCAAAACAAATAAACAAGCTCTCCCTAGTTTCCCACCGGGAAGGTGGCTTTTATAAGGAAGCAGAGAAAGTTTTGAATTGCTACAGAGATTTTTGCAAATGTATTTTAACTGGTCTGAGCAGTCGGAGCAAACTGAGTTGTTGTTGATTTGTCCTCTCGGTTTTGGTTTNTTTTTTTTTTTTTTTACCCTGCGACAATGGTAGGGGGACACAGCAAAGGCAGGAGAGGTCCATAGAAGTGGCCACCTGACTTGAATAAGGGAGAGGATTCTAGTGCAAGAAAAAGACATTAGTAATTTTACCTCAACCTCAGTTCTTTCCCTGGCGTACGAATCTGTGCGGAATGTCAAGCACAGGGCACTTGAATTTGACAAGAGAGGTGGAAATGAGCTCACTGTTCATGTCTTTGCTCTACTGACTACGATATTTTAAAGCCATCTCCAGCCGACCTCCCTCCCGCCCAGCCCCGCTTCGGGGCGTGCAGGTTTCAATAGGAAAAGTGCGAATGTGAAATTGCCCAGAGGCAGCACCGCTCACGGGGCGGACCTTGCGCGGCTGCGGAGTCCCAGGAGAGGGAGCGGGTCTTTGCGCCTGGGTCCCTCTCCCACTGGGGTTCCTGGCACCTCGGGCACAGCCCGTAACTTTCGCGCTTTTGAAGCGTCGTTTGCTCTCAAGTGCTTGGCTGTGAATAAACGCTATCGTACTGACAACACAGCCGTCCTGCAGTCAGAACGGAGGCTGCCTCTGCACCTTTCCTCTGCAACACACGCCGTCAGCGTTTTAATTCCAGCTCCAGAGGAAACCTGCAATTATGAGCCCCCCTCGTTCCCTCCCGCTCACATTCTCTTGTCTGAAACGTTCACTGAGGAAGGTTATTTGGATTGAGAGTAAAATCAAACAGGGAGGGGACAAAGAAAAAAAAAAAAAAACACCCAACATAAACTCAACAACCCATCAAACCCTTCCATTTGCTATTTACAAACCTCATTGTCATGCTTCACTCAGGCTGTCTGCCTAGCTTGGGGAAATAAATGTGACTGAACCAGAGACAAAGCCGATGCAGCTGTATTTGAATTTCTCAAACACAGTCAAACGTGCTCTTGTCTCATAATTCTATGGGTTGTTGTTATTATTATGAACATCATACCTAATGTGAACATACTCGAAAGAGGACTGCTTGGCATCAGAGAGATCAGAGAGATCTCGTTCCGATCGGAAATACACAGAAATTTCTTTAGCAAAAAGCTAAGGAAAATTCGAGACCAGCAATTTTTTTTTTTTTTTTTAATTATTCCTTCTGTTTTCCTGATTCCCGCAGAACCGGGTAGGTTTGACTGTCTAATTTCCCGACACCCCAGCGCTACAGCCGCGATGGGGAGGAAAAACGAGTTCACCGGTCCCTTGCGACGGAAAGGTGACCGCTGGCTGACACGTCCCAGCCATCATGTCATCTTCCCTCTCCGGGTGTTGTTAGGAGCCTGCCAGTATGCTTGGTGTTACCAGGGCTATCAGGAAGCGGCGGTTCTTGCCCTGGACTCCTTTGGAGAGGAAGAGGCTAAAACACTCCGGGGCTACCACAGATGTCTCTAAGGGATAACTGGACGCATTCCCATTTACCTCGCCTTAGCTGCCCTGCTTCTGACTGGAATGGGCAAACCCTGCCGGCTCCCTTCCTAGGCCCTGTTGCCTTGGCAGGCCGGGCCGAGCGGGATGTGCCGCAGAGTTGCCGGGAAGCCCTCCTGCCCCGGCAGTGTCTCGGCGAACAGCCTCCGCCCTCGGGCATTGCCCCTCAGTGTGGCGGGACCGGCGGCGCCGCCGGCCCAGGCCGGGAGGGAGCCCCAGGTGTTCGGCGGCTGCCTCGGCCCAGCCCTTGGCTCCTCGTCCTCCGCCCTTGGCCCTTGGCATGTCGTTCAACACCCACTGCGGTCCCGGGTGCCGCTACTCCCGGGCTTGGGGGGGAAAAATGGGGTCTTTCAGGCCGGGGAGACCGACCTCGCGTTCCCAGGTGTCAGTTCAATCCTAGCCATCCACCTGGGCAGCATCTACCCGGCCCTCTTTTTTTCTAACCAGCTCCTTCGTTGTCACACTCCTCAGACGGCCCTTCCGAGCTCTCCCGCCGGGAAGAAGCCTTGTGTCACCTCTCCCCAACAGGACCACCGTCTGTGAGCAGGGCCGTCCTCTCTCCCCAGCTCCTTTCGCTCCCTCTGTGCTCTCGGAGGTTTTCGTTTCACCGTGTCCTTCAGTGAGTGGAAGCAGGAAAATGGAAAGTAGTATGATCAATTATTGGTTTCAAACCATGTTTACGGACGGGTGGAAGTAATAACAGTTATTTACTTTGTCGAAACGTTTATTTCACACTTGGTATATTTTCTTATAATCGGAGAACCGACGTGGGAAAAATAAGCACAAATAAATTAACGTAGGAAAAGTATGCTTTTAGCAAAAGGTGATCCTTCTCCTGTCTAATTTTCCCGGGTGCGTTTTTTCCTCCTGACATTAATTCAAACCAACGACAGGCCTAAATAGATTAATCTCTAGCCCTCAAGTTAAGCAAGAAGCAAAACAATAATTTACTTTTCTGACCCCTTCTTAAAAGAATATTTTTTCCTTTCCTTCAAATCGCGGATGAAGAACAATCAAAAATCAAAGTAGCCAGGAGGGCAGGAAGCAATGCGGGTCTCCCAAGGTTATGGCCCTTGGATCCCTGCTGTCCCCTTGGTCCTGCAGTTACTTGCCCGCCCTCCCTGCCCAGGTTGCCAGGTATTGCTTTCCCTCCCGGTTGCAGGGCTGCAGGCTGCTTTAACGCCTCCTGACCAGTCTTTGTCCCTTTTGAGGCTTGTTAGATTCTGTAATTTGTTAGCAGGACTTCAGCTTCCTTCCCACCAGCCCCTAGTGCAAGCAGGGGAATGATGCCAGAGAAGGGAAATACACACCGTTCTGGGATTTCAGAGTCTTTGTAATAACGCTTTCACATGCACTTGTCATATTCATCGCTTACACCAGAGTGACCTCAGCGAGGGGGACAGGGAAGGGTAGGGGAGAGGAGAATTTAAAAAAAAAAAAAAAAAAAGCTGCAATTCTACTGTCTTTGTCAAGGATTTCAAGTAGAATAGTGCTTGATACCAAGGTAACACTTGCCTGTTGAGGGCTCTTGGTCTTCTTTGAATTGCTTCAATTCCCGTATTCCAGCTACCTATTTTATCAGCAGCGACTGTGTGCAACAGTGCCCCAGGCTGGGTGACACGGGCAAACAAAGAATGACTCCTGGTTACCCTCAAACGCTCTACAGAGGGTTGTGCGGGGGCTCAGTTTGTCCCTCTCACACGGAGCAGCCGCTGCCTCCCTTTCCGCTACCTGCTCGCCGCGTTAGAGCTGCCCCGGGCCAGGGCCGTGGGTCTGCTCCGGGCAGAGGGCGCGACTGGGAGCTCTCTGATCAGCAACCCGCGCTTCTGCAACCACCCCTTTCTCCACTCATTCTCACGCACTCTAGTAGCTCCTTAGGTAAAGCTGATGCTTCTTATGAACCATAGCACCTCGCTACTGGATCTACCAGGGAAGGAGCAAGAAACTCTGATGAGCACAGGGCAGCCCATCAATACCTACAGTTGTAATTTTTGGAAATGTGTTTTTTGTATTAGCCTGTAAGCCCTCTGTGAAATATGCAGACTCCTGTCTGTTCTCTCCTTTGGGGACAGCAACGACATGCCCTTTTCCCTGGCTACCTAGTCTATGTGCAGTGTCCATAAACTATAAATCAGACAGTATTAGCTACATGCAGAGCCTTCAACATCTTCCTCCCAGTTCTGTTGTCAGGGATGCTCCTTGAAAAGGTCCCACCAGCACCATGAGATACCTGCTGACAGTGCACTTCAGGGCCCTCACCTTGTGCTCTAGTCCTGAAGGACAGTGAATAGGACTAAAGATGAAACTCAACACTCAGCTGGAAAACCATTCCAGCCCTGTAGATCCCTCCAGGCAGCACAGCCCTCCCTTTTTCAGCATAGCCTGCTCAGGACTCCAGCATCAGACAATCCTAAGAGAACCTATAGGGCTGATGTTTCACAGATTGTTTGGTTTCTGGTCCTGCTTTTTAGTTCACCTTTCCAACTGCCAAGTGGTGCAGCTGGGGGGTTCTTATGTTCTCTCTTCAAACCCACAGTTCTGGGGTACTGATCTGCTGTGCTTGAGCAGATCCTCACACTTAGATAAAGTTCTTTCAATTTGTGAGCCAGTTAGTTCTCCTGGTAGCTCTCTGAGATTTTAGCCCTATCTTTCAGACAAAGTAAAGCAGGTAAATTAAAGCTTTATAACCCCAGATTACTTAGATTTTTTTTCCTCAAGTGAACTGTTCTAGTTGAGTCAGAACACTTTGGATAATAAAACACCATCTGAAAGCTAGCAAGAAGTTTTCAGCATAACAAAAAAAAAAAAATGGCTATTTTATTTAATCTCTGGGAAAGATAATTGTCCTTGTTATATGCTTTGCATTCTTGAAGGATGTCTTTTAAAGCATAATACAAATTTTGAAATCCTATATATGCATCTTTACAATAGTAATGGCTTTCCACAAGCTCTGTGGGAGATGACATTTCAGCAAGATACTTCCCCTTGACTTTGTTTATTCCAGCAGTTTAAATTCTATCTCTGGTGATAGCTGTTAACTTGGCAATGTGAAAAGTGCTACATGATGTGTACTGTGCTCAGTCAGCTCATCAGAAGCTTACCAATTACGACTGTAGAGCCCATTCTTCCTGCCACAGCATGCCACCCACCATGCATAACCGGGACAGCTGATCTTCACATGTGCATAAAATCTGAAAGTATGCACACATTTACACAGAACCCATACAAAGCAGGCACAATAAGTCTGGTGCTTCTTAGAAGCCTTTTTATTTCCTGCAATAGCTCATACACAAGCTGCTGTAAATAATTTTTTTGCTCCCTGCCTGCCTTGGAAATGTCAAAAAAGGGAGCTTTCAAACCCCACCCGACAAGAGGATGAGCTTTGTACCTGTCAGAAAATCAGAACACCTGTGTTGTTACCAAACTTGCAGGATGGCTGTAAAATAGGAAGTTGCAGCTATCAGGATTATCTGTCTCACCTGGGGCATGGTCTCCATTCACTTCTTCAAGGTGTTTGGGAAAGGAGGTAGTGGGAAGCAGAGTGTGCACTCAATTAAACAATTGAAATATGCTGGAATGGCCCATGAGTTGGGCATCTAAGCATTATGAAATGAAGAACTATGTTAACAAAGGCCTTTGTAAGCCTGTTTCTACAGGATGAAATCTGATCTCTGTTTAAGGTCTCCTAATGATATTAGTGAGGGAAGATTTAATTCCAGACAGATGCTGTTCATCAAGCACATAGGGAGTGTTTGAGCTTCAAAAATAATGCTACTTTTGAGCATTCATTCTTGTCTGAAATATCCAACCAAACATACAAAATCCAGATTGGGCATTTTGTTAAGCTGTGATTTGCCCTTATCCAAAGACACTATTTTCTTTATTTTGAAGCAACTATTTACCAAGAGATTTAGTGCCAAACTCTGTCACCTTTGACTGTACTTTCTTTTGCATCAGCTAAAATAGAAGTAACACTGTTCAAGTAAGCAGAGTAACACTAGCAAAAAACCAGAATAAATAATCAGAGAATCAAGCCCTTTGAATAGCAAATGACTCCATAAATAGTCCCATTGATTTCAGCAGTATTTCATGGCATAAGTAGCTACATTAGTGGAAACAGCGTACAAGACCCTTAGTGCTCGGACAGAGAAAAAACCGCAACTTAGAGTTATTTTATTTTCAAAAAATATCCTATAGTGTATCAGTCAGTTGATATGTTACTACCTTGTTGTATGACTTACCAAGGATATAATCAAGTGAGTTGATGGCAAGGATGACTCCTGTTAACTGCTGTGACAATACAACACACCTGTGACATGAAAGCTGTGTCCCTTAGTTAAAAAAAAGAGAAAGCAAATAAAGCCACATCAGTGAAATGCTTTCCATTATCCTTAAACAAATGCTTCTTTAAGCCAGAAAGAACATTTTAGCAAGTGGACTTGCCCCCTTCTGGGAGGTTTATGGGCAGTATTAAAATACAAGAATGTCATAACATGGTATCTCTTGGTTCTATTGCACTGGATGACTTGAAATAACTATTTTGCTTGCTTTTCCTTGAAATCTAGTAAAGAACTAAGTGAAGTCCAAACATGCTGTCTTAATTATGGGGTGGTTTTTTTTGGTTAAACACATTTCTTAAAAACAGAGAAGTGTTCTCTGGAAATATTTTTCAGCATCTTTAAGCTTAAATATGAGAACTGTGCCTGGATCCAGAATTCAGTAAACACCTACTGAGTTTAAAGTCTTTTGGAGCCAACAAACTGTTCCTGGGATCTAATTGCCATACTGTGGACCCATTTCTGAAAGTGACTTTGAGTGGTTTTCTCCATTTAGGGAGTTGGAACATGATGCACAAGAGCAGGGGAAGAAACCATGATGATCAGAGAATATAATAGCCTGACTAGAAAAGGAATCAGGTCCCCATACCTTTCTGCTACTAGTGAACTTGGTGTCATCACTCTTGGGGAAGCAGGTGATGTATTTCAAGTATTCAATAAAGAAATGTGCACTCACATACATGGCACTGCTAAAACCTTTTGTAATTACAGTAATTCCAATGAAGACACATAAGCTCTGTCCTTGCCTTCCTCTTATATTCTTTTCTTGTCATATCACATAGTAACTAAAAAATGTTTTGTTCAAATACAAGCTCCCTGTTCCAAATGTTGCTCTGCTCTCAGCAGGAACAGTACTCCAATACTGGACATTTGCCTCTATCAATAGCTACTTCTTTGCCCACGCTAGACTGTGGAAAACTCATCAATATATTTTGAGTTCACGTTTTACATTAAGAACCTCCAGAGCACAAAAAGTGAAAAAAAAGAGATCTTTAACTTTATTGCAAATAGTTCTTTGCTGTGTTTCCTCAGTTAGGACCAAGGTGTGGTTAATTTTCTATTGAGTGTGGAGCACACTTATTTCTGGAAGGTTTTTAAGGGAAGTGATTTGAATAAGATTGTACAGCACTGATTTTTCAATAGCAATCTGAAAATAGTCTGCCATTTCTTCACTTTACATATAACAGTGAAGTGACAAAATGAATAAATGTTTTCCTCTCTGTCAGGTAAGGACAAGGCTGTGTACTAGTGCATACCTGTACTACCCATGCTGTTGTCCCATGGCTGAAGGGTAGGAGGGTATGCCTAGACCCACAGTTTTGGGGAAAAGGTCCTGTTTAATGCTCACAGTGTACATTCAACAGCGTTTGGAGGAGGTTAGGAGGAGGCTGGTCTCCTACAGTTGACTTTTGTAACCTTTTACGTTAGGAATAGTCTTATTGGTATAGACTCCTAATGAAATATTGATATCCTTCAAAAAGAGAGGACAACAAGAGGCTAATGAGATATTTTTGGACTAATATAACAGTGAAAGATTCCAAGGAATGGATTTCTCACAACCTCGTCACAAGCCTGAAGGATATTTGATGTTCGCTGCAATTCTGGTCCCTAGCCTCACAAAGACCGAGTTCCCTGCTCTTTACAAAGTGGGACTCTAATGTTAAAAGGAACTCTCTAGTTTACTAGTAAAATGTTCTCCCAAACTCTCAGAAAACATAAATGAAGATCAAATGATACTGTTCTCTGAAAATCACTTGTTTCTAAGCAATCTCATGACACATAGGGAGGAGAGAGATAATATTTGGTTTACTGTTTTGTGGCTTGGAAATTTTTTTTCATACTTATTCTAAATAATAAAAAAAAAATTGAAAAAGACCCCTCAAAACATTTACTTTATTGAGTGATCACATTATGTCTTGCCATATTTAAAAAAGCCAACAATGTGCAGTATTAATTTTTGGGGAATTTTAATGGTCTTGTCTCTAAAATTTTTTTCTCGCATTTTTATTTTCTAGACGAAAACAAATTTCCTTCCCTTTCCCTTTCCCTTTCCCTTTCCCTTTCCCTTTCCCTTTCCCTTTCCCTTTCCCTTTTCCTTGCCTTTTCCCTTCACCTTTCCCTTCACCTTTCCCTTTCCCTTCACCTTTCCCTTTCCTTTTTTCTTTCCTCTTCTTCTTTTCTTTTTTCCTTTTTCCTTTTCCTTTCAAACTAGCCAAGCAAACAACTAGCAACTAGTCAAACAAATTTTTATTCTTTAGTTCTGCTCTGAGGCAAATTTACTACCCAAGATAGTACCAGTCAGGAGCCCAGCAACCCAGTGTTCTCTAATTACTCACAAACCTACCTCTGCAATATCAATGCAACTTGATCTCATTGCATCAGTAACAAACCATCCGGTTTTACAAGCTTGACAGTGATGGCATGAGAAGGAGTGAAAATTGACAGCAAGTTGAGGGAATACTACTGGGACTACTCTGGGGTCCATCCCACAGTCATTTTATCCCTACGTCACAAAAAAACCCAACAAATTTTGCATTGGAATAGCTGTTACGGTGAACTGACTTAACAGCAGTGGGATTTTTTAGGTGTTTGTTGTGAATGAGGTTTTCCTCTTCAGCCCCTGGGATTATACTTATATACAGATGGAGACATAGAAGGAGCTGGGTGAAAAGAAAATCAGATGGAAGGAGGAAAATATTTGTTCTCTCCATATGCGTGCATTTTGCTGAGTGCAGCAGGGTGCTGAGATGGACTCCTTAGATGTTATCACAGTTAACTGCAGTATCATGTAGCTGTGTACCTTCTTCAAGCTCCTCTGCAAAATTCCATTGTGTGATAACTTGGTTGGCTGTGTTCATTCTATACAATCTAAAAGGGGAATGCATTTTCTTTTAGGTATTGAGCTTATTTTCTTTTCCTGTTGGTGTTCAAAATTCGTTGTATTAAGGAGTCATTTTATTGTCATAGTCCATTGGTTGTGTTTTGGTTTCTGATGTCTTAGTAAAAACAACAGAACAAATTATCCTGAGAACAGCAGAGCTAGTGAAGTGATATTTTGAGGATTTGTATTTGATAATCTTATATCCCTTCCTTTGCATCAGCTGTGACCATTTATGGTCAGCTTTATGCCCAGCTCCATTAGACTTCTCTCTCCAGTCCTCTCAGCTGTCTTCCATGTCTGAAGATATCAGCTGTGCAGAGAACATTATATGCTCTCAGTACTTCAGAGTTACTTTTGAATTGACATTCCAGCAGAATACTTGTTGACTGGATAGCAAGAGGTCAATCAAAAAAGATAGCTGCGGAGCTGTCACTGATGCTTTATTCTGACCGGGACAGCAGTCTGGTTCTATGTCCTCTATTCAACCACAAAATTAAATGAAACTTGTGACATTTCTCTTTGAGGCTTTGACCTCATTCTTATCTTGGTTTGAAGTTGGTCAACAGTTTTGAAAGGTATGATGAATATGGAGACAGACAGATGATGTATCTGAAGGGGATCAATGATACAATATGTATTAGGGCAAATTAGAAATAAAAAGATAAATTTCCAAAAGAAATTAACTCTCAGAAACAAAACAGGGTTTTTTTTTAACGGAACACTAATATAACTTGTATTACTAATTCATGGAAGTACTTTGAAAATTTCTCTAAGAAAGATTTTCAATAGAGTTGGAGTGAGAGAAAAACACATCTTTTAAAGGCATGATAACAAAATATGCTAGTTATGAGTCCATCTTGTCTGAGAAAAGAACTTTTGAATTGTGGTATTGACACTGAAATTATTTCTTTATTTTAAATTTTCATCTGGCTCTGAACCTTGCATGCTTGTTGGGTGATTTTAACTATCTGTTAGTGCATTCAAGTTGTATCATAAATAGCAGTATTGAAAACGTATGTCACAGGGGAAAGAAATTTGTAATAAAACCAGCTGTCATTATATGGTAATGAATTACAGTTACTATTAACCTGGATAAGTGTTTTTCATAGGGAAACAAGTGGCAAATTCAGCAAACAAAAATATGGTTAAAACTTCCAAATTTTTAAGCCAGCTGTAAGGAAGATAATTCACTTTTATCAATGGGAAAAACCGTCTGAGATTAATTTTGAAACTGAATACATCTAGTTTATTAAACTGTGAGAAAGAGCAACACGGTAAGAGTTTTCGCATATGTAGAAGGGAAATCCTTTTAAGACAAGAATTTTATGGAACCTAATCATAGGAAAGAAGAAATAAACCACAGAAAAAAAATAAATGGAGTGTTTAGTTATTCCTCAAGACTATTAGACAGAAAAGTAGCTGGAAAAATATCAGTAAAGGTTTCATTATCAGGGAAAAATTTAAAAGCTTGACTCCATTATCAAATATATGTTCTAAGAATTATTCTATCTTCAGAGTGAGAAAGCTTAGATGTTCTCATTATTCATTCACAGTTTTGATTTCTACAATCCTATGACTGAATTTCATGTTGAGGTCACTTTCCTGGAGCTAACTAGCAGATAAAATAACTATTTATATTATGGCAAATAAGCAGTCAAGTTATTGTTTGCATATCATGGCCACTGAGTGTTTTGCTATTAGGACAACATTCTGTAGATTTCTTTCAAATTCTCTATTTAAGTAGGTTGTACTCCAGCTGGTGACTATTATGTTCTGAAATAGTGTTATTATCTCCAAGGGAATTCTGCAACAAAACACCTACTTCAGAAATCTTTCATTAAGGGCAAAGTTCATACACACACTCCCCGTCACCTACACACCCACCCAGCTTGTATATGTATAGACATCTCCCTTAATGTAGAATTATAATTATAGATCGTATTTTAGCATAACCAAACGCAAATAATTTGCCTTTGGACGGATATAGGGTCAGCTACAGGATGTAGGAACAAAATCAGCAAAAATAAAGCTGCAGATTACTAAATGTACACTATATTTAATAAATCCACATGACTAAACTTCCACATGACTAAACTGGCTTGATTCAGAGATGTTTTCAAGATACACAAAGAAGAGTGTCAGTTCATTACAAGAAGAGCAAGACTTTTGGAATCAGATGTAGTTTAACTCAGTGAGTAAGCTTGTAAGGTCTTACTGAGCTTATCATAGCAAAAATAACATATTTGCACTGTCAGAGAATTCACTGGAAAATACACTCATGTAAACAGGTAAGATGTAAATGTAACTTTCATCTGGGATTACAACTGGTAGGTTGTTTGGCATAGTGTCATATAAATAGTTACAGAAAAGGTTCTGGGTTCATTGCTGTCATTTGCACTTCTGTCACTGTCTTAGAGAGGACAAAGTCTCATGGGTGGTTTTTAGAAATTTTCTGAAGTCTGCTGACTAGACTTTTTTTTTTCATTGTGTTTTGGCCTCTGATATTTAAGACATTAAGGAAAACTAGTGGGTTTGATCAAGCACAGACCTCTTTCTGTGTTGCACAGGTGACCCAAACAGGCCAGCACAGGATTAAAAACTTCCTCAAGTAGGGTCTCTTGGTACTGAAGGACCTAGCTGGGTTGCTAGGAAGGGATGGTAAAATCTTTTCCTTTCAATTTGCTAGGCTGCTGCACTGAGAGCTTTGGGAAAGACAGACACACCCAGGGTTTCCTAATAGTACCTAGTCCAAGTGGAAAGACCTTTTGTGACAAAGCTCAAGCTGTTTTTTAACAGACCCATGCCAATCAGTCATAGCACAGACATCATACTGCTAGTATAAATAATACCCAACAGTGTTCACCTAACATATAGTTCTTCCAGAAAAGGACTTACTTGGCATCATTTACGGCAAGCCCAAGGTACCGTTAACCTCTGCTGAAACACAGGATTATATGGATCTGTTCTGTCAAACTGATCTATGGTAAAATAGATATTCTTATGTCTCCATTTTCAGTTTGGAGAGCTGTTCCTCATTGAATGTTTTGTTTTTCCAGCACAAAAAAGGGTAAATGAAGATTTTTGAATAGCACACATATGTACCAATTTTATTAAAATTTGTCTCACTGACATTTTTACAATGGACCATGAAAATCAAATCAAGATAATAACAGAAATAATTGACCAAAGAATAGCAGTTTCTTTAATCAAGGGAATATGATGATTAAATCAAAAGCTTTAGATTTGTGGATGTCATCAATGGTCCTTTGACTATTAATAACAATATGTCATCACTGAATTTTAAAAATACGTTTTTAGGGGGTGAAATGTCTACATCTAGACGGAGAAAGGTCAGAACAGTAGCATTTGTAATTGAATCCATTAACTGTACTGTTGACAGTATTTCAAGTGATTTAGATTAAAATATATCACTGATGTAGAGAAATCTTTGAGTGAAGCTCAAATCCTACAATTTTTTTAACATCAAATATGCTTTCCCTGGAGTCTTTAATCCTAAATAGGTTCCAAAATATAATTTTAAATAATAATAACAACAACAACAACAATAGAAAATAGAACAGCAAAATGTCACTAAGGAAAGGCTTGCTTTTGCTTTAGAAACATTGTCAGAAATATTCCACAGCACTGGAACCTAAGAGACACCATTTCTTCTTGTTCCTGTGCTGTAGCCACAGGGAGAGCGAGCACTCTTCTACACCTTTTGTGCACAACAAAACTCTTCAGTACAAGAAGACATTCAAGCCTGTAAGCACTTACTAGTCTAGGAAAGCAAGAGCAAGCACATGCTGAGTGTTAGCTGGTCTGTGACAGTGTGGAACTTTCCAAATCAAAGGTCTACCTGTGCACCAAACATCATTGCTTTGACAATGCAGACAAACTTTGTATATATTAGTGCATTAAAATGTGTAGTAAAAGATGATCCATACATTTACAAAGGACATGAGAAGGTATGATTCTTCTGTTCCTGAGCCTGGAGGGCAGGGAGATTACAATTTTCTATGGCAATATTTAGTGGCATCAGCTCAGAAATCCTTTCTTTTCTTTCTATGCTTCCTCCAGTCACTGAGCTGCAGTTTCCAAGAGAGCTTTGGGAGACACAGAGGCACCCAGGGCTTCCTAATAGTACCTAGTCCAAGTGGAAAGACCTTTTGTGACAAAGCTCATCAACAGGAAAACTGGCACCAGAGACACTTCTATTGTCTAAATTTGGAAGGTCTGTAGGGACAGTATAAGCATCTAAACAGCAACAGTCTTCCATACATTAGCTGTGTGACCACTGAGACTGGAAAACAAAGATACTCCAGTTACTGTGGCCTGAATGCAATCACTTTTTTTGATAGGAATAACGCGACTACCCATTTAGATAATATACAGTGGGATAGGGTATGAGAGGTGGAAGGAATCATGACTGGCTGCAGCAGTGTCCTAGAACTATGCTAAACTGAGTACAATCCAGTGCTTTTGAGCTCTAAGTCACAAAGAGACAGAGGTGATCAATTTTATGCTACCAACAAAGCACAGATAAAGTGGTTATAAAGTATTGAATTATTTGGTTTGAAGTGTGAAACCTTTGCACTTGCATTTTTTATTATAAGTCCTTTAAACTCAACTGCAGGTTGGTATTTTTTTAAAAAACATTTATTTCATCCCTCAATTATTTTAATCCTTTCCTACTAGAAGCTGTCATTTTTATTTCATAAGTTTTCATATACTATTAAATTTTTTCCTCTTCTGAACACTTTTGATGTATCTATTTCTCTACCTTTCATACAACCATTTCCCTTTATACCAACAACTTTTATATACTACTTTCTGACTGCATCTCATTTGCTGGAATTTCCAGTATATCTTCTAGAATATACTGATAATTTAATTTTTTTTTCCTTTGGTAAGGTATCATAGCTTATCAAAAATTGCTATGAATTCAAAAGTACAATATGCTGTAGTGAGCAAGTTGAAAGTAGCTAATATGTAAATATGTACTCTTCTTTCATTTTCCTGATCATCTCTAGTTCTGTTAGTACTTTCTCAGATCAGAAAGAAGTCCATTTAGAAATTATTGGCTCATCTGTTTTACCCTCAGCCAAGTGACATTCATTCACGCAATTAATGGTCCCTTGTTTCCTATCCAGAGGTCACCAAGGAATAACTTGTTCTACTTAAAAAACCCCAAAACACTAAAACTCACAGAATAATGTGAAATAAACAAATACAATTAAATATTTCTTAATGTAAAAAGTTAAGAATTTTTGATAACACCAGAATGTAAAAAAAATTGAGAAAATGAAGAGCAATTAAAACACTGTCATTTGATTAAATGACTACAGCCATTTCCTTGGGGAAAATCTGTTTTCTCAGGTTATACCTCTACACCAGAGTCTAATACAGACCAATAATTTCAACACAGTTCCAGTGGCAATCAATCTTCTATTTTGAGGCATACATTTTCTCTTTTAATTCATTTGCAAGATTTTTGTTTTTTTCAGAAGAGGAAAGTTAACTCTCCAGACAAAGTAGACTCACTTCTTTCAAGTTTTTTGGAAGGAAATGGAACTAATATTTCTTTAATTTGAAAAAAAATTGCTTCCATAAAAATTGGAAGGGGGTAGTCTGTCTTGGTGTTCTTTAGGTGAAAGAAGAGCTACAGTTGAAGTTTGCTGAAGTGTGGTTTAGAGAGGGATAATTTACCCTTCAGTTTTCACTAATGCTTCTCAGTAAGGAAACCAACTCCTTCTCCAAAGCTGGTTTTCCTGTTCTGTAGAACATCACAGTCTTGGTGATGTTTTAATAGTATAATTAATAATAAGATAATTTTTTTTTAGCATATCAAAATGGCAGTTCTTTGTTGGTCCAGTCTGAATTTTGGAACACTGACTCTTACTATAGGCAGGTTCTATGGTTTTGGACCTTAGACTTGTTTTTAGAACAGGAAGTGGTAGTCTAGTCTATTCTGATACTATTGCCTTCTTGTCCTTTCTCCAAGGAAGTGGTTCTGTGCATTGCAAATTTGTTTTTTTTTTTTTT
>VXBX01009636.1:37782-50134 GCA_013400415.1 Scytalopus superciliaris | reverse complement strand
TTTTTTTTTTTTTTTTTGACAGCTCATATACACACTCTTAAGATTACTGTACAATGATCTCGGGGAACTAAGCTTCAAGAAGAGGGATGTTGTAACTGCATCAGAAGATGATTAACATGGGGTAATTCCAACACCTGCACACAGAATTTTGAAATCTAATAATCAGTAAATAGTCATGGTATCAGATGGGGACAGTTTTCCAGAATGATTCAGTTATCTTTTAGGCAAACTGAGCAGTTTGAGTATCTTGAAGACATGAAATCTACCACAGGAATTAGGCTTTGGTTTGTTAAGCATGAAGACATCTATCTTTGGCCAAGTAGAGTTTTTTATATAAAAAATGTGAATAAAGAGTTAGCTATCAGAAGAGAACACCACAATTGATAACACACAAACCCATCAAACCCTCCCACACAGCATTATTTACAGAATTGAAACATTACCATTGAAAAATCAGAGCAATTACTGTTGGAATGTACCCTGCTGTTTATATGGACCTTGAGGACAAACTAGTCTGTGCTTGGGTGGGTGAGTCAGATAGTGTGTGTACAATGGATCTGAGGCATCCATTTACAGAACTGTTGAGCATGAAGCTCAACCTATCATTAAGAAAAGTGTCTAGCCACCTGTAAAAATGTTCCACGTGCTTTTTACAAAATATAGAGGAGCTGAATGTAGGAAATCCTGTGCTACTGGTGGCTGATGGATTCTTGGAGACCAGAGATTGGGCTCTTTTCTGAGGATAGCATTATTTAAAAATACTTAACAAGACATTTGCCTTTCTATGGGGCTTTCTGATGAAAGTGACTGTGTTCTCCTATAGAAAATATATATATTCATAATTATGTTAAAAATTAAACCTTTATCTTGTTGAATGTGGGGAACTGTGATGGGTCTGCACATCCCTTGGCAGAGCAAGAAGAATTTCACCCTGATGAGATTGTATGCCTATGAAGATACATCCCAGAGCTAGAGAATTGTAAACAACTTGCAGGTGCTGAGAGAACTCAGAAAACTACAAGATAAGGGATAACAAGATGGGTGAATTTGTACAGAGACAAAAGGTTATAACTGTGGCCAATGAATGATTGTTTATATGTAATAAACAGCAATAATGGTAATGCACATACACTTAGGAAAGATATAAAAAGTAGCTGTGCTAAAAATAAATGGGATCTATGCCTGACTTTCTTGTATATTTTGTCGTTTGTCCGTCTCAACAACAACAGTTGAACACTTCAAAGCTATTACCTCTGACTTTTTTTTAAAAACAAGGGGTTATTATTTTGCAGGGGAAAATATGAATAACTTACATTCTTACAGTTTATTGAGGACAGTATATTTTACAAGGGAAGCATCAATTGTGCTACTATGTATGTAATAAAGCATGAGGTAAAAAATCTGGAGAAATAATAAAGCAATAGCAAAGATGGTGGCTGGAACCTGGAGGCCATAAGGTAACTGGAAGAGATGATCTAATTCCACATACTGTGGCTTCACTGTGTTTGAAACTTGCAACAGAAAATGCAGAAGAACCAATCAAGAGCATGTACAGTGGTATATCAGGTTATTTCTGTTTTAGACTTTCTGTCAATAAGTAAAATTTAGTTTTGAACTAGCTAGTGAAATATAGAATGTAAAAAAGAAATATTCACTACAGTATTCAATGTTATCACA
The DNA here is from genome assembly GCA_013400415.1 of Scytalopus superciliaris. Classification (NCBI taxonomy): domain Eukaryota; kingdom Metazoa; phylum Chordata; class Aves; order Passeriformes; family Rhinocryptidae; genus Scytalopus; species Scytalopus superciliaris. Next base: position 48,457 of record VXBX01009636.1, on the reverse strand, counting down.
AGGAGTCTTCAAATCATCAAGAATTGATTACTGTTCCTTCTCTCTTTCTATTTTCTATTCTGGACTTGAATTTTTCATCATTATCCTGTTCATGGCTTAATTTTATTTTTGGAGAAATAAAATACAAGTGTTTCTCATTTTATGTCTTTTTATACATGTATATAGTTTCTGAAGGGAGGAATGACACTCTTATTTTTATACTTTTTTGGTAGTGTTTGTATGAAACAAGCAAACGAAGATGTAAAATTTATCCTGTTTGACTTTAAAATGTCAGCATCATCAATTAGCCTTTTTCAAAATTATGAATCATGATATATAAGTGAAATTTCTTAAAATAATGAAGTACAACTCTACATATGTGATAAATCTATCTATATAAGTAAAATATTTGGATTTAGTCTTAATTTTTTCTCCCTTAAATTCTGTAGGATGTGCTTTAAGATTGTTTTCAGACTTTTTCTCATCAAATGAAGCTTGAAAACTGCCTTTTCAAAATAAAATTCAAAAGAAGGAAAAGATATCTCATATAATTTGAGGACTTTAGGAGCAATAGAATTTAGGAATAATGGCATATTATCTGACACTCACAAGAAAGTTGTACCTAGTAATGTCAATTGAATTAGTATTTTCTTTTGTTTTCCTGCACTTGGAACACCGAACAATTTCCTGCCACAGACTTTTTAGATCTAGAAATTCTTGGACTTTTTGGAGCAATAAACTAGCTTCAGATTTTTGTCATAGCTGTATTACCTTCTTGAATCTACATTTCTATTGGATTAGACTCCCTTGGAAAGCTTTTCTGCTTCTGTGGTACTCCAGCAGGAAGTACTCAAAGGTTCGATTAGTGTAATATTTAACAGTATATTTAGTTTTCAGAACCTGGCTTTTAGTTTTCTCTTACAGAATTTGCAGACCTTAACTGTATTTACCCAAGATTTCCTCACAATTTGACTTTCATTGGTTTGTGATGTAATTCTGCTTACTCTTTGGAATATCTTGCACAGCGTGTAGGTTCACTAATACTGGGAACAGAAAATATTTCTCAAAAGAAGAGTGACAAAAATTAATCTATACATACTTAGCCAGTTAAACATTGGTCACAAGACACTTGTGTAAGGATTATATTTAATACTTTTACTCTGAAACTGCATTAATTTCCCCAAATCTTTAATAAAACTGTTTTGTGTCTTAGTTGTTTGGGGGACTTTTTGCCATCCTACCAGAAGGTTGCCTCCCTTACTAAACTAGTGATGTTCCCAGTAGCTGCTGGGTGTCACACTGCTCGTTGCCTGCATATGGTTTCCTGTCTCATCTTTACATCTTGTTACAAGAAGAAAACTGGTGCATCTCCCCTAAGAGAAACTCTCTTTAGCTGAGGCAGAATGAAAGGGTATGGCTGTAACTACCTGACACCACAGATACCTCAATAATAATATTCTCCTGGTGTTTTTTTTTCCAGCGTCATTGAAGTCAGTCATGCCTAGCATTCAGCCTCATACACATGACCCCTCCCCAAATCAGGAAGAATGAAATATTCAAAGGCGGCTTAAAATTTATGTTTCCCATAAACACTAATCTGCTTGTGACCTTAGAGTGCACTGGTTACACTTTGGCTGGGTGGCAGGATCTGTATTCAAGGGAAACAGAGCAAATCTGCAGAGGAATTGGAGATAGGTTTGAAAGTCTTATTTGCTGTAGATGAGATTGTTAAATTCATTACACAGGAATGAGTAATTTTTAGCTAAGTGTATTAGGTCTCCCAAGTGATTTGCATGTATAATCAAATGAAAAGACCTCTGAAATATTGAAACTCTAGATCAGAAAAGTGAAATTCTATTAAGAAAGAAAGAATCTCTGCATTTATAGCACATTCAAAGAACATATCAGAGTACAAATTTAATGCAATGCAGCAATGCTCATCTTACTTTAAATGTAATTATATAGAAAAACGGGCATTTAAAATGTATAAGTAGAGGCCTTTTTTTACACTCATACAGCATATAATTAACAAAGTTCTTAAAACCTATTCATAAAGGAAAGTAATAAACCACTTGTAAATAATGACAGTCTCATATTCTTTACAGTTAAATATCAATAATCAGAATGTCTTTTTTGTAGCCAGTTGTAAAGCTACATTTTTGACATATTAAGTAGAAGCAGGTATTATTAGAGTGACATTTCAATTTTCAATTTCAATTTAGACATATTAATATAAAAAGGTTGCAAAATGAAGAACTGTAGCTATAGAAAGCTGGAAAGCTAGCAAATTAACTCAATATTCTGCCTGCAAAACATGAAGTGGTAACAGAAAAGTGAAGTTGCAGAACATTTCACAGCAGAGTTTAAAGGTGTAGGGGTTGAGACCTTAAAATACTAAACTGTAGGTGCAGAATAAGACAACAAGAGAACTACAAAGGAAAGTACCACAGCTTGTAGCATCATACAGATCAATTAATAATCATTTATTTTGCAGCAATTACTGGATCCTCATAAGATATTTTTGGAAAACAAATTCAGTTTTCTCCAAAGCTCATGTATTACACATTCTTTTAGGAGCAAACACTTCTCAGAAATAAGGAGGAAGGGAGAAATAGGAAGAGGTTCAAGAACATATAGGGAAAAATAATAAAGGAAAAGAGTGTAAATCATGCCTGATTATAGTTTGATTTTGGGTTGATATTATTTTTTTTTTTTTCTTCTTCCTCACCTCAGTCTTTGAGAGCATTTATTTCAGAGCAGATCACTGTTCTGGCACATTCCATCTCAAACAGCCAGAATGCAAGATGCTTACAATATATTATTCTCTGTTTGACCTTGACCCCAAGTGGTGGTGTGCAGCTGCCTACAAGGGAAAGGACCTACCACAGCAACAAATGCTGGGCTAGATTGAAGGTTACAGGCCTGGAATAAACTCAGATGAAATTAGTTAGGATTAGATTTTTTCCCCCTCTGATCTTACTGCATTTAAGATTCAATGTTTAGGAACATCTCAGATTTTTTCCATGTTTACTACAGTCCATGGAAAGGCAAGGCACTGTGCCAGTTTGTAGCAAGACATGAGGAAAAAAAAAGTGATACCTCTCTGAAATTAAGCTTCAGTTGCCATTGTTACAACTCAGAGACTGCACCTTACGAGCCACAGTTTATGTTGCACCTAACCTTGGATATTCACACTGATTAGTTTTCCACAAAGTAAGTTGAATATACAAATTCTTATTAAAATATCACAGTCTAACCTTAGGTGTCAACTAAGCAGCATACAGTCACCACCAGTGGTATGGGGGAGAGAATCAGAAGACTAAAAGTGAGAGAACTCATGGTTGAGATAAAGACAAGTTGACCGGAAAAGCAAAAGCTGAACATGCAAGTAAAACAAAAGAAAGAATTAAATTCACTGCTTCTCATGGACAGGCAGGTGTTCAGCCATCTCCAAGAGGGCAGGGCTCCATCGCATGTAACTGTTACTTGGAATCAAAAATGCCATCACTCCAAATGTCCGACTCTTTCTTCTGCTTCCCTCAGCATTATATGCTAAGCATGATGCCATATGGTGCAGGATATCACTGTGGTCAGTTGGGGTCAGCTGTCTGGCTGCTCAACTTCTTGAGAACTCCCAACCTACTTGCTGGCAGGTTGGTATGAGAAGCAGGAAAGTCCTTGTCTTTATGGAAGCACCTTTCAGCAATAACAAAAATATCTGTATTATCAACCCTTTGTTCAGCAAAAATCCAAAAAACCACAGGACTCTACCAACCACTAAGATGAAAATGAACTCTGTCCTAGTCAAAACAAGGACTCAGAATAATTCAAAATATTAAAAAATATAATCTTGATTTTATATTAAAAATAGAAATGTTTTGCCTGCATGAAGGAAATGCGTAATGTCAAAGAATATGCTATCATGGGTAAAGTTTTCAAAAGGACTCTTTTCCCTGTTAAAACCACCAAAATTTCTTCTTCATACTTTTAGCTAGAAGACAATTATGTCTGAACAGTCTTCTATTTTGTACTTAAGACATTGTATATATAGAAAAAGATATTACATAGATAAATAAATACATATATATATTTATATGTAGATATAAATGTATCTATCTACACATATATACATACACATACATACAAGAATGCTTTTCAGGGTACATTAAAGTGATTAAAATAGATAAAATTTTTGCTATTCACTTTTATTTTATGACAAAAGAAACACCGGTTCTTATATCAATGTTAACAAGCCCTTTTGAAAGGTGAAAGGCAAATTCCCTTTACTGTTGCAAATTTTCAGAAAGCTGGACCACAGGTCAGTCAGATCAGAGTGTCTCTTCCAGGTCCTCTCTCTTTCTTGACTATGCGGGAAGACTATTAAGTGTAGCTATGTCCAAACTACGTGGACATTGTGGGATGTCCCAAGGTTTTGGTCTTTCACTTATTCAGTCTAGTGCCCTTGCTGGATGTCACCATGTTTCGCTGCTACCTGCATGCTCACTTTTCCTTTCCAGGCAAATCCAGGAACAAGACAAACAATGGTGAAGCCTGGGCTTCCTGCAGCACAGAGTGTTGACAGTGTCTGACAGTCTAGACTCTTTCCAAATGCCTCTAAAGAACTTCACATGGGCTCTTAAAATTAGATTGAATCAATACAGTCTTTTTTTTTTTTTTAAAATACAGAAATGAAAGTTATATTTGCTGTTATATTGAGTTTATACTAGGTTCTTCAAGTTCTTTCCTGTATGCACCTCAAGATGATTTTCCACATCCAAGATATCCATGCTAAGACAAGAGAAATAACTCTCCTCTGCTTGTAAGTAGTTCCAGTTCACAATATTATTCCTTCAGATCACTCTGTGTGTTGTTGCCTATGTTGAGAAGGGTGGGAAATGAGCAGTGAGGCAGCAACAGTGGACTGGCAAGCAATTTAAAGAAACATTTTATTGAGTCTTGGAACTTAAACTTCTGGATCAATATGGAATCAACACTAGAAAATCCTTCCCTGTGGCAAAATCTGCTGGTACATCTGATTTCTCTTTTCGCTTCATTTCCATGCTGGAATGAAGAAAACTGAAACAAATGAATGAATTTCATTTTGATGCCAAAGTAGCATCCCTGCAATGTGGGAAGGATCTGGAGAAGCAGAAATCTGGTCCATAGTGAGGAGATTCAGACTTCTCCAACACTCAGATTGATTAGACTTCTGTGCTGAAGTTCCCCTGCATTTGCTGGTGATGAGAAGCTAGATGAATACAAGTCAGGTGACTAAAGGCATGACTGATAGAAGAATACAAAAAAACCCCATGCAAACCGACGTCTTTGATTAATATCTGAAATTTTAGGTTAAAGAACACCTGTGTGGTGAAGTTGTTCCTATTTTTTGGTCTCATTAAAAAAATTAATTAAAGATCTCAAATATATTAGAAATTTTTGCAATAATCAGTGATTACACAAAAGTGCATACCTAGTTCAAAGGCATTGCTATTACTTTCTGAATTCAAACATGATGGTGTGATACGGGTTTATTGAACTGGTAACCCAGTGATCCTTCCTCTTTTTCTTTCTTTCATTACAAGTAGTAATTTATTCATGGGATGGGATTCTTTGTCTGTGTTTTGAACTCAAACCTTGACACTGTGAAGCAAACTGCTATGTTGATATTCATGACTGGGGAATTGAAAGCTGTTTGTTTTTTCAGTCTCCTAAAATTTAAATTTAATATTGTATTAAATCTACCATAGTAGTTCCCTTGTTTGTGCACTGAACAAACATTAAAAAAACCTGACAATTTTGTGTCCAAAGGCTGAAGGAAGAATGTGCACAAGTAAAATAGGGAACAAAAGAAACCTGGGCCATTTAAATAATAGAAAATTCATCAGCCATTTTTCTGCTATAAAAGAAACATAACTCTACTTATATTAAGGCTAATTCCCTACTGTGACTCTGTAAATCTTGTTCCTTTCACTTTGCTTGGATGTAAAGCTATTTAAGAAAGTAAATTGCCACTTCACTGTTGTGCAGTATGACACTGTTTCTACAAAAATCACCATTTCAGTAACTTGTTCCAAGAGAAATCCAATGAGCTAAATATCTTGAGTTACTCATTTTTACCCCTTCAACCACTATGACAAGTGTTTCTTGAACCTTGCTTAAAAGTTCTCTCATCCTTGCAGGGCACCTGGAAGCTTATCAAGTCCAGGCTATTTTGAGCTCTATGTGTGTGGGAGGTAGTCAAATGAGGACTGGATTATCATGTTTGATGGATTATTGTGATGGTTAGGAAGCCCCAGCTAATCACAGCATAACTACTGGCCTGGGTAGACATGAAAAGGCAAGTGAGGTTTTATCAAAGTGTTAGCAGTAGTAGCATTGAAGTAACTGGGTGATTTATAAGAAAAGACTTGTTTAAATACAGAAAAGGGTTACCAGCAGGATTAAAGAGATGGAGTAAGTGCTGAACACTAATGGATAAAATAAAATAATGCAGTGTGTGTATACATAAGAAAATTGGGCAGTAATTTTTATTGTGAATAACTTCATAGAGTGATGCAAAATATGAGAAAGGAATGGCAAAGTCAGTGATTAAAAGCTGAAATCAGACAAATTCAAATCAGAAAGGAAAAGACATATTTAATGGGAAGAATGATTCATGCAAATTGTGGCAGGGAGTTGTCTAATTACAAAAGTAATTACCTCAATGCAAATTTACCTTTACTGGACTGAGGTATGAAAGAACACATCAAGTGATTCACTGGTCTATTTTGACCTTAAAATCTACAAATATATTGCAAAATATAATAAATATCTCTGCTGTTCTTGTCAAGTCCCTTATCTGAGAGTTCAGGGGAGCCTGTTAATATATATAATTGACTCCTATTCCAGTTATTTTTCCAAATGTTTCAGGAATTAAACATTCCTACCCATAAACATGATATCTTCAGGTCTCAGAACTGGTGGTCTGCCAATATCAAGAAACCAAGATGCTACTGCTTGCTGATGTTTCAGAGTCAGTACACTCAAGGAGACATCTATAGTTTTGCTTAACTTTTTGTGAAGAATAAGGGAAAGATATATATATGACGTACAAATTATTAGACATGCTGATTTAGTACTAATAATACAATACATGTAATTAAACTAACTGAAACCATTAGGGAAATCTGTCAGAAATGCAAGTATGGGAGAAAATATGCCCCTATGGGAGATAACAGTGAATGAGATGGTAATTTCAGAAAAGGTACCTGCTTATTGTTTGAAAAACAACAGGCTTATTTTCAGATGATCTGAAATAAAGGATTAAGTCTGGTATAAAAGTTCATATCTTATAAAAGAAGAAGGATGAAGCAGGCAGTGTTTTTTGGGGGAAGGGATGCTCTTGTAGAGACACGCCAAGAAAGAAGGAAACTGTCTTTCCTTAACAGTTGTAGGCAGAATTTGTACCAGAGCCATGATACTAAGACTGAATCACTAGAGGATGTGTTTAAAACAGCTTGGTCTATTCAAGTTTTAGAAGAGCTGATGAACTGTAGTTTCAGTAGGGAGGGGAGAAAAAAAGAAAAAAGAAAGAAAAGCAGAACTATAGCAAGGCTGGGGCAAGAGGCCCATATGCTGACTTTCTGAGTAGCCGTGTTTGTGATAGTAAAGGTAAGAAGCTTTTGCCACTTATTTTTTGCTACTCTTTCATGATATGTGCATGTAGAAAGAAGGCAGGATGGTATTAAACTGACATCCTGCCCCAACTGCCAGAATGTCTTGTTATGGCTTCAAAGACTGGATTCACACAGCAGAAGGCACTGTCTGCTTTACTCACTTGCACACTAGTAAGGGCTCTCATACAGCCTGTGGGAAACCTGGGCTCAAATTCCTCTACTGCTGTTGAAAGACTAGAAAATGTAAGTCTTTTTCATTTCTATAGTAAGAAGAAACTCAATTGCCAGACTGCAGAGTATTTTGAAATTGAGAACTTCTCAGTCTCTTCTGTTAGCTCTTTTTCACTTCACATGTCATACTTAAATGTTCTTCGAGTTAGAGCAAAAATAGCTATCTAGTTCCTTGAGCACCTGCCTGGAAGATGGAGAACCCAAGTTTTTTTGTCCTGTTTGACTTAATGATAGACACAAACAGGGTCTGTGTCAACTTAGCTCTCACTCCTATGTGTGTGATACTTGGTGCTGCTCTCACCAGGGCTGTTGTTCAAGGCAGCACCACCGATGTTCCTAAAGGAGGAACTACTTGATGACACACAAGGGTGTCTTGATGACATTCAAACTGCATCTCTGATCAAATAAATTATTGGTAAAATTTGTTTTGCACTTGTGGAATACACTTTGATTTGCAAGTGCCATCTGTGTTTACTAGCTTCCCAGCTCTTGCATGTCTGTCTTGTTGTCCATTCTTTCTCCAGTCTGACTCATAATCTGATATTTGACCAGATTTTTTTTTAGTCTGTGTGTTAAATTCCATCTTCTTTTGATCTTGCCTGTGTTATTATGCCTTCCTCAGAATGACCTGATGTTGTTTCTGTGATTGTTATTTGCAGTACAAGCCTCCAGGAAAGCAGCAAGCTCTAAAATTCCCATTAATATTTTTGATATACAAATCTCACATATTGATGGAAAGATCCAGCGATAATTTCAAATGCAATATCTCTAATGTCTTGAGGTTTGTTTCACATGTTTTTCTTCAATATATTTAGCAGTTCCTAGGATGTAAAAAAGTTTATTATGAAAAATTTGAATTGACTATACCATTCTAATAAACTATTCCCACTTCATCTTTTTATGCAGATATCAAATTGCAGTTCTTTGTCAGAAATGAGTTATCTCAGCAGGGTGCAGAACAATAATTATTCATGCCAGGACTGCAGTGATAGACATTACTCATAACGACTCAAATTAATCATGTGGCATATGATTGATGATGAGTATATCAAATTGTGTGGTGTGGACGCATGAGTACTGTGGATATAGCTAAACATGTCTTTGATCCAATATTGAAGGTGATTTTTTTGAAAGAGGTCAGATCATCTGACTGTTTTGTTTAGTCATTAATATAGACCCACATAGCAAATAAGGGCAATCAAAGTAATTTCACTTGCTACTGACAACTTTAAAGTCTCTGAAAGAAGAGGTTAGAAACGCTATTGTTTCACTGCAGAATATTGCCACTGAAACATTCCTGCATGCTAACATAACATTTTGTGTTTAAGAGTCATATATGGGTCTTAAATTTTTATGAGTGATTCCTCAAGCCAAAGAGAAATTGAAAAAAGACAAAAAAAGACCAAAAAAAATCCTAACTCCCCACTTCAGGATTATCTTGGTGAGGTAGAAGAAGGATATAAATTTCCCACTTTTGCAGTTTTTTTTTCCTTAATCACATGCTGTTAGCTGATGCTGAAGGGTCAGATTGATGCCTGGGTTTATTTCTCCTTACTAAAACACTAGACCTCCTCATGGCCTCCATAGATTTTGAGTTTGCCACAGGATGGAGAATGAGGGCTTTTCACTTAGAACTCTTTTCTTTTTCATGTCCTCTGCACACATGAGGAGGGTGTGAAAGTAATCTTGGCTCTCACTCCTCAACATGGCAGTGAGCTGAGCTGAGCTGGCAGGGGTGGTAAATAGTCTATACTATAGAGCATTTGCAGGTTACTTTCTTTCTGGAGCAAGTAGGCAGCTGAAGCTGAGAAAGGGGTTGGAACTCTCTGAGTCATAGTTTTTTCCCCAGCTTGCTCTGGAGGTGCTGTAACTACTTGCTGTCCCAGACATGGGCAATTGAACACAGGCTCAATTTGGCCCTCAATAAAGAAGAAATCATGAGTCTGAGAAAAATTGTTCCATTTCATGAACCAATTTTCTCATGAGAAGAAACAGCATATCCACAGAATTTCTGCAAACAGCATAGAAGACAGATGTATATTATCTGTGATGAGAGGAAATGGCTGAATTGCTTATTTCAAAAAAATTAGTTTCCTTGATGACTCATTATTTCCAAAATTGCCTGTCAAGTTAATAAGCAGACTTTATTATTATTATTATCGTTTATTATTTCTATTACAGTAGCACTCAGGTGCTGCAGTCAAAAACTGGGGTTTCACTGTGCTAAGCACCATGTACAAATAAAATCTTCAGATGGTCTCTGCCCCAAAAAGCTTACTATTTTGAATCCCCAAACTGCAAAATTTTGAGCGTAATTTTTTATTTCAAGTCTCTGGGTATGTATTTTAGCAAATAAACTGTTCACAATCTTCTTTTTTTCTAAAGATTTTTTTTTTTTTTTATCACGGAGGAAATATCTGAAAAAAGTAAACCCATTCGAAATAATAAAAAACTGTGTTTGTCTTTAACAGACAGTGGCGTAATAAAGTTCATGATAAACTCTGATTAAGAAACCTGGACAACTAATAAAAGCAGTGACATAGAATTGATTAGTTCCAAATCTTCAGGAGATGCAGACATTGATTCTAAAAAATTCTAAAAAAAAAATAGTTTAGGTTGCCAAAACATGCATGGTGAGTATACATATACATATATGATATGTCTGGTAAGTAATAAGTTTATAGAATCATAGAATGCCTTAGGTTGGAAGGGACCTTAAAGATCATCTAATTTCGAACCCTATGCTGTGGGCAGGGACATCTTCCACTAGACCAGGTGGTTCTGAGCCCCATCCAACCTGGCCTTCCAGG
>VXBX01009636.1:0-37744 GCA_013400415.1 Scytalopus superciliaris | reverse complement strand
TTGCTCAAAGCCCCATCCAACCCAGCTCTGAACACTCCCAAGGGATGGGACACTCACAACTCTATGGGCAATCTGTGCCAGTGCCTCACCACACCCACAGTAAAGAATTTCTTCCTAATATCTAATCCAAACCTACTCCCTTTCAGTTTGAAGCCATTCCCCCTTTTCCTATCACTCCCGACCCTTGTAAAAAGTCTCTCTCTGTCTTTCTTGTAGGTGCCCTTCAGCAGGGAGGCCTGCAATGAAGTCATTCCAAAGCCTTTTCTTCTCCAGGCTGAACAATCCCAATTCTCTCAATCTTTCCTCATAGGAGAGGATCCATCCCTCTAATCATCTTGGTGGCCCTGCTCTGGACTCACTCCAGTAGGTCAATGTCCTCCCTGTGCTGGGGACCCCAGAGCTGGGTGCAGCACTCCAGGTGGGGTCACACCAGAGCAGAGTAGAGGGACAGAATCCCCTCCCTTGACCTGCTGGCTGTGCTGATTTTGGATGTAGCCCAGGACACATTTGGCTTTTTGGGCTGCAAGTGCAAATTGCTGGCTCATGTCCAGCCTCTCATCCACCAGCACCCCCAAGTCCTTCTCTGCAGGGCTGCCCTCAGTCTGTTCATCCCTCAGCCTGTATTGATACCAGGGATTGCCTCAACACAGATGCAGCACCTGTCACTTGGTCTTGTTAAACAACATAAGATTCCCATGGACTCACTTCTAGAGCTTGTCCAGGTCCCTCTGGATGGCATCCCATCCTTCAGGTTTGTCAACAGCACCACTCAGTTTAGAGGAATCTGAAAACTTACTGAGCATGAACTTTTGTTTATGTAATTAATTAAGATACTAAATAACACTGGTCCCAAAAGAGACCCCAGAGGGACACCACTTGTCACTGATGTCCATTGCTACTCTGAACTGTGGGCCACTACTCTCTGGATGTGACCCTCCAACCAATTCCTTATCCATCTAACAGTCAACTTATCAAATCCATCCCTACTCCTTAACAATGGGTTTTTCTGAGCACTGTCACATTGGAAATGTAGCATTAAATGAAACCACTCAGTACTGGGACCAGGAGAAAAATTATTTACCAATGGTTAGATCTAGGGAAAAAACCCTCTGATATTTTAACAGATGCTGAATAATTAGCAAGTCATTAGGAATTGTGTCATGATGCTTTTACAGCTTTGCCTGTATTTTTAGTAGCAACTATATCTCCATAACTCCCACCTCCATATCTTGTCCATTAATTTTTCTTACTTAATTTGGCAACTCTAACTGATGATAATTTCAGAGTCACTGTAGTTTCTTAAAGTAATTCATATCACAATCACCTAGCAATATGAGCTGCCCACTCCTTGTATTTCAGTGGAGGTTTTCAAAGAGAACATTTTCTTAGGAGTTTATTCACCACTTAATTTAGCATGCTTAAAAATCGTCTTGGTAGTCTATAAAAATAAAGGTACACCAATTTTAAAACAGTCTATTGGCAAAAGTGGAACCACACTTATTTGCCTCAGGCCTGAATCCGACATTGTCCTTAGATATTACTCTGATTTGATATCGGGTAATTTATTTCTTAAAAAATGTAGGATTCAAAATCATGGAGGCAGAAGTTATTCAGTACTTTTTTCCTGGAAAAAAGAAGTGTGATATTTTCAAAACAAAATTTAAGAGCTGCTTTTACACCTACTTTGTATTCCTTTATAGTACACTATCAAAACTTGTTTTGTGGCATTTCCTAAGTGTAAATGAGGAAAAAACTGGTGCTGTAGAATTTTCTAGACTTTAATTGAACTTTTAATTAGCATTCCAACTCTAGAGCATCATTTTCTCTTGGTCTTTCTTGAAGGCTATTGTTCCTCCCAGTCAATTGCATTCTTTTTCTCCTTATTGATGTGTCATTTATTTGCAAAATTAACTGCCCTGTTCCATAAGATTCATTGCAATACAACACAGTGTGCATCACCCACCTGCCCAAGGTAATGCCACAGACTTCAGGTAAAGGTGAGAACTTTATAACTTCCTAACTTTACAAGTATTTCGTCTCAGCATCTTAAATGCCTGGACATGGTTTCCAGTGTATCTTTTTATAAACAGAGCAAGGAAAATGCTCACGAATCAATTCAGAAACAGAATTAATTCTGGTCCATAGTGTTGCTCCTGTGTAGTGTTGCTCAAGTGTGTATTAACTGCACATTTTGTTATATTAAAAGATCAAGTATAATGAATGAGTTTGTTCCTTGATCTCTGAGACGCAAGCATAGAATTCTGATATACATACCAGAAAATTGTTTTCCAGGATTTTTTTCCAGTAAAAGTATCCCTCTTCACAAGTATTATTGACTATCTTTTTATCTGTACTTCTCAATTAGTTTTGAAGAATGTCATTGTGTACTGTCAGTCTGGGAAGTGAAGTAATCAGGTAATATTCAGAATCACTGGACTGTGTAATCTGATTATGAATGTTTACCTTGTGATTCTGCTAGAGACAAGAATTAAAGCAGTGCAAGGACACAGAAAGAAAATTCCAAAATGAGCTCTCAGAAGCTTATCCTTCTGAAATGAATATTCGTAACTACAAGCCACATTTGCAGTAACAGAAATAAAAAATAACAACCCTTTTGTGCTTTACAGTAAAGCTTCTCTTTTAACTTAACAGATCAGGTAGTAATTCTTGTCTTTATATTGTCTGCTCAAGCTTGCTCAAAGTCGTCTTATGAGATGTGAGGCTACCAAGTGAGAATGAATCAAAGTATTTGGAAGAAATTTATTGGTTAAATCTTTTGGGCAGCTGGCTACTGGCCATGCAATCCATTTTATGAAGCACTGAGACTGCCTGATGTTGTACAGCAATTACAGAAGAATGTTAGATTGTTCTCACAGTGGCCCTGTGAGAGAGAAAGACTAGGGATAAACTGGAAAAGACAATTTAGAGACAAAGAGAAAAAACAATCCAAGGACCTCAGAAAAGCCATAGGCTAGATAAGGACTGGATTTAGATGAAAAGTTGGAGAAGAATATGGAAATCTGGTGAAAAAAAGCTTCCTCAGAGATATAGGCTCCTAAAGTTATTCTAAAGATTAACCTGTATTCATGACAACACTATATCTGCTGGAGGTTATTTCAAACCCTGAAAATACTTTGAAAGCAGTAGATATTTCTAATAAAAAATTGTGTGTGTTTACAAATAATACCAAGAAGACTGGACTGATGAGAAGCTGTTAGGGTTTTTATACAGGCTATGAATTCCCAAATCTACTGATATCAGCGATGATTCAGTCACCCTTTTACACAAAAACAATTTACAAAGTTCTATTTTTGTCCACAGAACCTGACAGTATTTTTATTGGGTGGCTATGATTCAAGAGAGTATGCATCTCACCATCAGCAAGTGAAGGCAAAGTGGGTGGGAGAGAGGAGGGGAGGGGAAGAGCTGTCATTCATTCCTCTATTCACTGAGTGTAACACAGGGCAAAAAGAAAGATACAAGAAGAAACCATAGTTCTGTGATATGAGTGCAAATCTTCTTGGGCTGTTCCTGGTATGCTGCACAATGCACTAAGATTTGCCAAATTTGCCAGTCTGACCCTATCCCACAAATTACAATAACTATACCAGGGATATGTACACCACTGAGTGCCCTGGCTACAGTTTCTGGCTACTTACATGGTCCAGTCCAAAAGTACCAAGGAAGTTTGGTGTTACCTGAATTTTCACATATAGTAGAAAAAATATTCATAAAATGTGCTGCATCTGTTGTGACTTTGCATTGCAAGCCCTCATGGAAATCACCCTGCCACCTTGACAGGCTGGATCAAATCTAGATACCAGACAAATCTAACTTCTGTAGTTTTATTTATTTATTTATTTATTTAATGTTGGTTGCTGTTGTAATAGATGGATTTATTTTAAATTCTCACGTGATTATTTTATATCCTTGAAGTTGTTGAATTCTATATGATATTTCTGTATCATATTTTCCAGCTTTTTTATCTTCATTTATGTGCCATTAAACTTCCAGTGATGCTATCTCTGTGTTTTAGACTGGCCAAATTTCATGTCTTCCACTTTCTACTCTGTACATATGTTGATGTTTGCGTCATATATTTCCTTATATTTAGCTAGCTCTGGTAAAGTTTCTTTAACTTTCTATAACTCTGATATTGATAATTTATGCTTCCATTTCAAGTCAGAAGCCTCTTTTGAACCTGAGGGCTGCAACTTTATTTCGAACCAAAGGTAACTGTAACCAATGTTTGGTATATAAGATGTGCCAAGAGCAGGAATACACACTCCATAGCTTATTGTCATGGGTTACTGAATGGAGTTCTTTGGGGAAAGATTAAATAGACACTTTCCACAGTTATAGGGAGGCTTATTTTATCTCCTTCTGTTAAAAGCTTCACAGGATGCTTGACACTGTTCTCTGAATCAGGTGACTTCCTTATCACTTAGGACCCTTGTCCTCCTTCCAGCTTCTTCATCTCTCAGATGTAGGCACTGATGTTGTGAGATCCCTTTAGCAGGCATGCCTCTTTGCATCTTCCACCTCCTTATCTGACCTCCTACTGTGTTTAGTATTTTTACTCTATCAGATAATGGACACCCAGTTCAATAGTTGAAGTCTGTTTTACCATAATAACTTTAACCAGATACTTTGTGTTTCTTCACATCTAGTCTATTCCCACTACTAAGTCAGTTATCTCAAAATTAATTTTATTTTTTCTGCTTAGGAGTGCAAGTTAAACCAAAGTGCCTCAGAAAACACTGGGCCATAGCAAATACCCTGTATCCCTTTGACTGATTTATTTCCACTGCAAATATTTAGTTCTCTAAGCTTATCATTACAGAACTGGTTGCAAAGGAGCTCAGTAGCTGTCCGTCCACTGTCCCACTGCACGGTGATGAAAATATTGTTTCCATTGCAGCCCAGTAAAGCACTCAGTTTCACTGATATATGTGGTGATATATTCCCTCCCTTCTGCTCATCTGCCTTTTTGGTTTTACCATTCTTATGGATTTTTTAAGTATCTAAAGCACAACCAACTGCAATTAGATCTTTACCCTCCAAGTGATTCAAACCTTCTGTCATACAGCTTGTCTAATGATATAACATCTGCTATGCAGAACAGTTACATCCTATAATCAGTAGGTTTGAATGACTATGACATAGAAATCTCTTCATTTCAAATGCAACAAGCTAGAGAGTCAAATTCCATTTCTGTGCAACTTCCTTATACTCTTCCTGCTTAGGAATTTCTGGTCATGTGGGATAAACCTCAAGTTCCTGAGAATTTTGAGCAAAGCTGAGATTAAGATTTAATTTAGGACCATTTAAATTGAATCTCAGTAAATGCTGGTGATAATTTCATATTTGTAACATGATGATTCCAAGATAACAAATGATGAAAAACCAACACACTTAACTCTGCTGTCTCACTGCCAAGAAACCCTGTATGAAATGAAAAACTAGCCCACTGGAACTGCAAATGTCTGACTCCAAAATCTAGAACAACATATTCTGTACTATTCAGACCATGGTCTACCATCCTGTTTTTTATCTCAGCCTGGAGCAAAGGCTCATGGTAAGTCTGGACTTACTGAAAGTTTAGCTCAGACTCTTGCTTAATTTGAACCTCATCTAGTATTCTTAAAGAAGGAGTCAAACATCAAGGCCCTGAGGCCCCATCCAAATCCAACAGTCAAGTAACGAGTGCTTAATTTTTCATGCATTTATTAATGTTTTTTTTGAAGATTTTACTCATTTTGAATGTATAACTCACTTAACCTTTAGAGTATATTCCTTTATTCTTTATCAGAGATTGCTCCTTGCTTTCAACTTAATTTTAGTTTTAATTTGTAAATAGCAAAGACTAAAACCAGAAAATGCCCTTGTGTAGGAACTAGTTTTAAAATCAGATTGAAGACAAAGCAATAGTAAGAAGTGTAGTGACAGAGAACTTTTAGTTCAACATCTTCTACTTTTTATATTTCATAGGTTCTCTTAATTTCTTTTAGTGACTTGTGGGCACAAATACCAATCATGCCAGTGATTAGAATTCAGATTACAAAAAAGAGAACAAACACCCACCCTCATTAGTTCATCTCAGCTATTGCTCACAGAGAGAGGGTCAGTTTAGGGAGCAAAGTTAAAAAACACCTTTGTTGTGGTCTTAAGCAAACATAAGGTAATGAAACCACAATGACATTGTTGCTGGTTCTTACATATCTCCCTTCTCTTTCAATAGAAAAATAGCATCGTTCCATTACAATTAAAAAACATAGCTATCTAGTCAGTTGGTGTTACAGACTTCCATGCCATAGCTTTTAAGATCAGTTAAGTCCTGATCTTTTTGCTTAAGTCTGAGATTCAGTTTTTCCTGGGCTGGTATTTCTCTTATCTGTAGCAGGTTTATGCCAACATTGTTTAAAGCTGTACTACTTATGATTTACAACACCATTATGAAGAAGATAATTAGGTTTCAGACAGATTTCTCATCTCAGAACAAAACTATCATACACACAATAGCACTTAATGTTGACTAATTTAATAAAATAGACAAGATCCTTATTAGCTGGTGCAGCTCCTTTAGAGTAAATAAATGTATAGTGTAATTTGATGTCAATTGGTCTAGGTCTATTTCCAGCAATAGACCTATCCTTGTTTACAACAGTTGAGAATTTAGCCCACTGTTCTGGCACAAGCAAATGATATTATTTTGTACCTAGTATGGTGTTTTTTTTTTTTTTTTGTTTTGTTTTGTTTTGTTTTGTTTTGTTTTGGTTGCTATTGAGTCTCTTGTAGGTTGCTCAGAAGTTTCTACCTATTTAATCTATCTGCTTTGCTTGCTGTGAGTCTGTTCCTCAAAAAATGTCTAAGGCAGGGCAGCAGCCCACACATAAGCACAAGCGAGACAGAAGGAGAAGGAGTGAAAACAAGAAGTCAGTGGAGCACTGCCAAGTTTCACTAGTTGAGGATCTGCTCAGAAACATTTTCAGTGCTTCTTTCAGTCTTGCTAATGCTGGTGTGTAGCTTGAGTCTTTGGTTTGAGTCCTTTGGGAAATATACTAGCAATAAGAACAAAAAAAGCAATTTAGGTGGCATCTTTGATCATCATTGCTGTCAATCAAGCCAGGGCTTGGCATTAACATATGGTCTTCAGAGAAAAAAAATAATCTACTTCATGTGATAATAATTAGAAACATTAATATTACAGAAATGAGACTGAAAACCTGAACTTTTGTTTTGTTTTGTTCTTTTTTTTTTTTTGTTGGAAGTCTGTGGGAGAGACGGTGAAAAACGTACAAGGCACTACTGATATGAAAATATTTTTAAAATGCATTTTTCATTTTCAGCTTCCAGGAACAACCCCAATGTAAGTGAAAAGCTCTAGGTTATTATTATTTTTTTAATTAAAAATCTCATTTCCAGTTTCAAGAGCTCTTTTATTTTAAATTTTAAGCCAATATAGTAAGAAGAGGAAAGAAGCTGAAATAAAAATAAAACAATCCAACATTACAATATACTTATTTTGAGTTTGTTTTTGGTTCATTGGCTTTTAGACATTTTTAGGCTTTGACTGTCTTCATCCAGGGTCAGACTGAGAAAATATCTCTAAATATGAATTTTCTTCCAGAAATGGAAGAAATATTTGGTATCTAGTTTTAATCAGTCCCTTTACAATTATTAAGGCTGAAAAAGAATCTCTATAGCTAAATGGCCCAGATAACAGAGACAGACACCATAATGAAAAATTATTTATTTTATAGAAGTTTTTCTCTGATTTTATATATATATATGCATATGTTCAATTCTGACAGTGATCTGTCTGCATTAAGCTCTAAGCATTCTTAAAAACATGACTTCTTTCAGATCACATGTGCACTGAACAATGCTGTGTTATGACATATATGACTCAGCCCAACCATATATAACAAGCATATTTTGTGCTTCACTAATAAGAAAACTGCAAGAAAGTGAGTTCTGGGTTCAACTGAGATTGTCTTTTAGTCATAGGTTCTAGAGAAACATAGTGCCCAGAAAAAAAAAAAAAAAAAGTTAATCAGAATCTTTATTCAGTATGTATTTTGAAATATGGGTGTCTATTTGCTCCACAGAATCAACTATTTAAAAAATTAACTGTAGAAGACAGTTATTGAAAAAGTTACTGTTTCAATCTCACTTTCAATAATTTCACAGCTGGATGAAAATTGTTGAAATAGAGTATACTTTAAGATTACTTTTTTTCATGAAAACTTAGAAGAAAAATAAAAATCCTGTGACTATAGAACTGGTCAGAATGAGGTAATTTGAAATTCTATACTGAAAAACAAACTTTTCACACAGACCCAAAAGTTATCACCACTACCCATCCCTAGTGTTTAGGTAATTATGAGTAGATTCTTAGAGGAACAAACAGAGGCATGAATAATCCAATCTCTGGAATTTTAGCTGATTGTGACTGGGAAAACTGTTTCTAGTTGGAGTCAGTAATCATCAGAACAAATTATTGACAGAGTGCACCACAATGTGCAATCTTGCAAGGCAGACAGTGTGTTTCTTTGGAAGGAATGCTGTACATAGAGAGAAATATGGGAAGCATGCTGGGCTCTGCTCTGCAGGAAATACAACAGGGCAGTCAAAGCAGTCTCTTCTGAGTTTAATTCTGAGAAACTGCGAGTCACACTTTATTTCCCCCAATTGACAATTCTTGTATCTCACAGTTAGAGACTTTTGTGTTATACTATTTCCATGGCAGAATAAAATTGAAAGTGTTGCATGACACGTACTAAACAGAATGTGTTAAGATGTCTGTCTTAGTTACCCAGAAAAAAATCTGGAGTAACTCAAGAATTTGGCTCATTGATTTAAGACTTTACACTTAGCAAAATGTAAAGGCAAGTGTAACAGAAGAAGTATCAAAGTCACTTGGAGTTAATCTGTTTTAGGTAAACTGATACAATGTTGTTAAATCATGTTGATAAAAAACCTCACAAAGGGCTCAAGAGAATTGGTAGAGAGAGCTTAAAAACATGCAGTATTTTTTTTTTCTTTTTTAATGAGTCAGAAGAAGAGCTGTCCTTTCTAAATATTCTTTTACTTCCAACTGCCTAGCCTAGTGCCTACTGACGTGATGCAGAGATTTGGCAGAGCATAAATATTTTTTAAAACTTATTAACACCTCGGGCCCATCCATCAGCTTGACTGACATCAAAAGACAATGCATTTTTTTTTTTAATAGGACACAACATGTACAAAAGGCTTTCTGTGGGCTAATGAGGCACACCTGACAGATGTGTGAGTCATTTGACATAATGGGTGGTATTCAAGAACACTATCACCTTGCAGTCGAGTCAGTATAGCATTTCTCCTATTTTCTGAATCCCTTTTTCTTCAAAATAAAAAGAATTTAGGAATAACTGCACAGGATTCAAAGCAAAGACATTTATATGCTCCATACGTGAGATGCTACTAATGATGTTCATGACATTATCTGAAATACTATTAGGAAAATAATAAGAACTTCCTGAACTGTGTCTAACAGATAGACTTCATGTGTTTCACGCCATGCACTTTATATTATTGCACCAAATGAATCCAGTAAAGACTAATTGGCATGAGTGAGTTACATAGCAGTGCAATAAAGATAACTTGTCACCTTTTGCTTGTCTGCTCAATGTTGTCTCTAAAGGGTAATAGGTTTCATTATATCCTGCTGTATTTCCTGGAGATTCAGCAGGCAGATTATGCAAAAGTGAGAGAATCACAGTGGGCTTTAAAGTAACATTAGCTTTATGAAGGGGGAAAAACAACAAAATGCCTGAAAGAAGACATCTCCTGGTTGAAAAACAAGTCTAGGAAAATAGGCACTATGAACATGAAAACTTTCAAAAATTTAATTTGTCTTTTAAGTGATCTGCGAGTCTTTTGCCAGATATTTCAGGTGGTTCCTCTGCCTATCTATGGTAACAAGGGTGGCTGTATTCTGTGTCTTGCCCTGTGAACTCAGGCCATTCAAGCCAGCTTGATCCACATTCATATTCTTCATGTGTGTCAAGCCCTGCTTCTCGCCATCCATCATATGTTTTCTGGACTTTTTCCCTGGTGCTTGTATTTCATCTTCATGACTCTTATCTTGATCCAAGCAGTGTCATGTTTTCTCTTACACCGTAGCTCTGAGATGAAGCAGTTACTTTCTGCATAGGTTAAAAATCCCTTTGCAGTTTATTTTGAAGGACTGAGCTCTCTTCTGCTGTGGCTGATGAAATCCTGTTGGGACAGGATATCCGGCTACCCAGAACACTCATGTATATTTGAGACAATTGAGGAATGAGAATTAAGAGCTTATATGAAAAACTGAAGACCACATGACACTGCAAATTACTTAGCCATCAGTCTTGCAAAACACTGTATTGGTGCCTGGTGTCTGCTGTGTTCTCAGGTTCCTGAAGTAGAACGGAGATATTGATGACCTGTTTTATAAACTGGCAAAACCAGAAAGCATCCCTGTAGGTGATATGACTTTTAAAGTCCTAGAAAACAATGGAAATTAGGAATGACATTTGTTGTCACATAAAAATAGTTAGGAAAAAAACAGTGTAAGTAGAATTCCATAAAACTAATGTTTTATTTAGCACAATTTTCCAGCAGTCAAAGGTGCAGAGGAACAACTAACATAGGCAGAAATACCAAATTACTTAAGCAGCAGACAAAATGACAGATCACATCAATGGTTACAATATCTAAATCCTCATCTGCCCTCTTGTTCTCTTTTCCCTTTCTAAGTCTCCACATAGGTGCAAAGCAATCGAGGCATGGAGCGAAGGATGACTGCCTAGATCTGTAAAATTTCTGAGCTGTTGAATTCCCAGTTCCAACCTATAATGTCTGCAGGCTCTAATAGCATTCCAGAAAAGTTTGAGGAAAAATTGATATGCAGAAGTCTTAACACTTCACATGGTATCCAGGGAAGCTTCAACAAGATAAGAGGCACAAGAACTTTGTGCCTGGAGGGACAACACAGTGATTTCTGCTAGATTCTCCACTGAAATCAGTGCCTGCCATTATTTGTGAAAAATAAGGCCTTTGGACTTCAGATTTGCTTGTTGACATTACAAAAACATTCAGTATCCAGTTTCATGGCATCTCTTCCCACTGAAACAATCTAGGTTTTGCTGTTCCCCTCCTGCTTTATTCCATGCCAGAAGGTTTCTCTGCAGCAGTTCCTCCCACAGTCACAGTGGCACTGGGTGTCCCACGCTTCTCTTCAGCATTTCAGGCTGAAGTTGTAGTACTCTTTTTTTAGCCCATATTTTCTGGACAGCTGGTCTCATTTAGATGGCTGTAATGGGAAGTAAACACAGTCCTTGCACTATTTCTATTTCTTGGTGTTTTATATATGCATGTGCAGGAGGTTTTCAGAAGCCTGGGAATTATAAAAAAAAATTAGAGGACTTTCTAAATTATACAGGTAGTATGCCAAAATCTCACCTACAGCTAATCTGAAAAATTAGGTTTCCTACTACATGGAAAGACTACTGAAGGAGTTAAATGAGATCAGCCAGAACTCATACTGATATTCCAGAGCTTGGTAGGGTACTTGAGTGGATCCTGTCACATACGCCAAGTCCTTCTTGTGTTTATTTCCAGGGTCCAGTTCTTGTCTGATTGCATAAACAGTGCATATCCCCTTCAAAAAAATAAACAAAAGCAGAGTTTTCAGGGTATTTCAAGAGAGAACAACGCCTAAAAGCTGAATATCTGAATTGTTCATGGTAACATTTTTGGCTTGTCCATAGCTCCTTCTAGCAAGTTGCTACTAACCGCGTGACACTGTCCTGTATGCTGGAAAATGACAGTGACAGTGGTATGGGTAAGATGGTGTTTCTCAGCTTACTTCAAATCACATTCACTACCCTTTTGTTAAAAGCTTCAGAAAGATGTGAGATAACCCCTTTTAGAGACTGATGTGCGAAAAATAACAGAGTGAGAGGGACCAGCTGTGACCGAATTTGGTACAGTTAGAGGTGGAGAAGCTAGGGCTTGGACTTTTTAGCAGTGAAACCAGACCTTTAAAGCCTCATGTTGTTTTTGGCAGATATTCTCCTCCTCCTCATCTTATTTACACTCTGTTCACGTCGGCTTCTTTTTCAGCCTGTTATTTGCAGAGCAGAGCTTCTTTGCACTTCCTTCTGCCAGCCTCCAGCTGATCATGAGCCACAGAACAGTCACCCAGAAACCTGTCACCACTGGAGTGGTGCACCAGAATGGGAAATATGGAGTTGGACCGCAAACCCTCGACAACAGGCTGTGGAAGAGGCTGAGTCAGCCCCTTGCTCAAAAGGCCATTATAGCATTCAGTTGCTGATCTGCTTGCCATGTGTGATTGCACATTGCTGCTAAAATGGCATATTGGCCCTAATCCTGAAAAGCTTTCAGACATGTATGCATTCAGTGAGATGAAGAACTACAGAGTGATGCCTATGCTTCCTATAAGGACATCATATTGGT
Source organism: Scytalopus superciliaris (assembly GCA_013400415.1). Lineage (NCBI taxonomy): Eukaryota > Metazoa > Chordata > Aves > Passeriformes > Rhinocryptidae > Scytalopus > Scytalopus superciliaris. The sequence goes on along the minus strand of VXBX01009636.1, from coordinate 25,240 downwards.
AAAAAAGGATAGGTGCAATCATCTCAAAGTATTTTGCAATACAAAAGTGTGAGCAAGAACATAACATATACATACATATGATTTGCGCATGCACAAACACACACATACACACATGTATATATATATATATATATAACATTTCTGTGACTGAATGGCATTACCATGGGGATAATAAGACCCACAAATAGCATAGTCAACAAATTTAGCTTGCTATTTTTGTGTGTTTCATTCCTGAACTGCCAGAGAGTAGATTGCCATATCCTCAAATTTATCTTTGAAAATCATCTACAAATAGCTTGTCTGTGAAACTCGTTTGACAGGGTTACTTACGTGATCACCTCTCTATCGATCCACTGAGAATGAGAGTTTGTTCTAGTTTTTAAACTAGCAAGGCTAGTTCTTTAGCTCAGCATGTAGCTGTTTGTGCTCTCAACTCTCAAATTAGCACTGCGGACACTGTGCAAAACTCTTAAAAACATAAGAATTTTTATTCTGCATCTGATTGAGAATGTGACATCAAATTTCTTACAATACCATATATTTCACACTGCTTAGTATACAGCAACACATATGGAGAAAGATTGGGAACTTGAGACTCCTTGAAGCTTGATGAGCACACTAAGCATACTGTGCTGCTCTTGCAGTCTTTGCTGTCAATGTGAAACAAGAATGCCAGTGACAGACTTACACAACTACAATATCTGAGCCACATAAATATAAATACATTACATAGATGCATGTCTGCCTACTGTGCACATACGTATATATTTTTATATATACATATGTAGATTTACTGGTGAAAATGTTTTTATTTTACGAGTCTTATAGTTTTTTCCTTCAGATAATCCAAGGCATAAATAGTAATGGTCCCTTGCATGGTCTGTCTCTGCGTTCAAAACTTTCCAGTGAAAAAGAGAGAATTTTCAAGGTAATATTTTGCTTGAGAAATCCTCTTTTTAGCTGATGAATCTGAGAACTCTTAGTTTTTGATTGGGGGAAGCAGTGGTTCCTGATGAAGCTGGACCAAAAAGGGTTTTATCTCATTAATGTCTTTATACAAGATTTTTTTTTTTTTTTTTTTTTTTTTTTTTTTTTTTTTTTTTTTTCTCTGTNNNNTTTTTTGCAGTCCAGTGATTATACACCAGGTACTCTCCAGATTATCTGCCTTCCCACAATGAGTCCAGTTTGTCCAGCTTGCTAGCAGTTGGGTACACCACAATGCTTGTTGTCTGGGAAAGTTAATAAATCTGTCTTTAGCATAGTAGGTGCTTCTGGTGCTCAGGGGTTAGTAATTTCAAATATGCCAGGGTTCGTTGCCTCAAAACACCAAGGGAAGTTCTGAGTAAATTTTTTTTCCCTTCAGGTGGACCCTTCAGTATTTTATCAAAACCTCCAGATCCTTGTATTTTATAACTTCCTCAAAGACAGACAACTTCTCTTTCCTACTGACTGATCTTGAATGCACATAGCTATTGGGTAGCAAAAGAACTACTCTGACAGTCACTGAGTGGGTCTTTGCGCAGGGCAATACTAGGCTGGTACCTCCTGAGGAGCTGGAAAACCTATCAGCTTGCCAATGGCGCTGTCAGTTTAAAAAACAAGTACCATAATTTTTCCTAGTTTTCTGTCAGGTGGAGTCTTAACAATGTTTCTTGAAGAAAATAATGCTTGGAGAACATTAAAAGCAAGGTTACATGGTGCTTTTGTGAATTAAACTCTTTGCCACCTGCCAGCAGTGTGGCTTATGATGCTGAGTCCATGCGCAGGGAACGTTCTGCAGAGGGAGCGGTACCTGCAGCGGCTCGCCGGACGGGCTGCAGTCTCACGAGACGTCACGAGATGGCGCTGTGACCCCTCATACTGCGCCTCGGCCGCCATCCCGCCGCGCCGGGATGCACCGGGATACCCTGGGAAGGGCTCAATGCACCCGTCCCTCCGGCACTCCAAAGATTTGGATAGTTTCCTTCTTCAGGATGAGCAACATTTTGCCACTGTTGCGCTGAGGCACGGTACGGACCGTGCGGGAGGGAGGTGCGGGGCACAAACCCACCGGCTTGGCTCTGGCGCGGCGCGGCAGGGGCAGGAGCAGCAGCACAACTCTCCGGAGTGCACCCAGCCTCGCTTCCCACGCCTTGCGGCGCCTGTCGGGAAAACGGCGACCCCCGAAATCTTTTTGTCCCACAGGCAGCACTCTGACCGGAGCCGGCATCAGGGAATGAGTGCAGTCCTCTCCCCGTGCCTGGGAATTCACCCCGTGCAACAGCAAACTTGCCATTGCCTTTGAGTGAGCACTCTGCTCTACCGCGGTCTGCGAACCCAGTGAAAACAATTCGGTAATCATCCATAGGCATGAGGGTGACGAGTTCAGTTCCTAACGCAGCATTCCTGTATTAGGAAATTCAACCTTCACGCATCACTTTCTCACCTCGTGCTCTTGCATTGATTCTGCCTTTTGTCTGCCGTGTCTGTTGCAGCGCATGGACACCGCTCAGGGTAGAGCCTGGATGCTAATTAGGATGTCTGCACAATATTTACACAACACCTGGCACACTTGCTGCCTTTACATTATAAAACATTCCATAATAGCGCTAAGACCAATGGGCAAAACGAAATGAAAATAATTAGTTTTGTGTGTTTGCCTTGATGGTGACTGTTGACTAATTGTGTTCCTTGAATATGACACTCACAGAACACGAATTTAGTAATTTCACTTGGCAATTCCAGCTTTATTTTCAATGGACTGTGTCTACAAGCAAGTTGTTTAACCGTGCTCTGGAAACGGGGTGAGTGCTTATAGAATGTTTCAGTATCTGAATTTGGAGGGAGAAATGAGAGTCTATATACTGGTATAAATGAAAATCATGTCAAGGATGAATGCAGGGAAAAGCAATTGCTATTATGGAATCCCCTTCTGTTCCCTCATATTTCCAGATCCTGGATTTTCAAGATGTGACTTTCCAAAAAGAGATTAAGGTACTTGCCTGTGGAGCTGCTTGGAAAACAAAAACATTGCTTTTTATTGTATGAATCTTTTAAGTGGATTAAGTGAAGTATGGATGAGACATTTTGTTCTTTTCTGGTTAAGCAGTCTGTATGAGTTTTGAGAAATAATACTTGAAAAAAAGCATTTCACTCACATATATTGTTTCTGAAGATGTTTTTCTCAGGGGTTTTAGAAGTATTTGAATTATGAATTACCCATCCTAATTCATTTCCTTTAGGGCCAAATAATTTATTCTGAATAAACATTCTTGTCTTGAATGTATATGTGTATGTCTACTCCTACATATCCACACATACAGTTTTTACAATCTACCTAGTAAAAGAGGCTAAAGAACTTAGGCAAACATGTGTGAGTAGGAGGCATCAATTATTAGATGAAGCAGTTGAGTCCAGAGTACAAGTAATTGTGTAGGAACATCCATTTTTATAACAATTCAGTGACACACTAAGCCTCACAGTGAAATGGTGAAAAACATTTTAAAGCAATTTATTTTTCCTCTTTACATGATTATTTATTTCAAGGCCCTGCTTATAAGGGGAGATCTGTACCACTCCGGGTCCACCAATGATGAAGAGACTGACAGTTGCTGTTGAGCTGGCAACAGAGTAGAGGAGACTTGATAGAGCTGAATGTGTTTAAAACATTTATACAATTTTGATTTTTGAATGTGCTCTTATTTTTTATGAGTGCATGGGCAGTGTATGGAAGTAGGGAAAGATTTTGGAATGAAAACCTTAATCAGAGCCGTGCCACTGCAGGAAAAAGTGGTTTTGTTACAGATATTATAGTATCTGTAATTGTCTGGAACAAGATTTCCTGAACTGAGCAGTCACAACGTCGACAGAATTGAGCTGAGTCTAGATCTGTACCCTGACCTGTGAGGTGGAGACAAAATGATTCCCCAAGGCATAGAATCAACAGGTGGTAATTTGTAGGGGTGTCAAGAAGCCCTATCTCTTATGCCCCAAAGATGGGTTTATCAACAATAATCAGATCTCCATCAGCTTATGAAGAAGTTATATGTGTCTGTTGAGTTGATGTCTGTATGAAAAGCTTTTTGTTCAGATCCCATATGTGTACAGTCTCAGTCATTGCTGTTCAGATTCTCATTCTCTCTTCATTTGCCTTAAGATTCTTTTGGGTGTCCTGGAGCAATGCAGTGAACAGGCCTTCTAATCTGGGGTGTATGTACTAGTATAGTTTCCCCTCTTGCCTGAGGCCCTGCAGCAAGAGCAGGAGCAGCAGCTGGATGGCCTCTCCCTGCATCTTTTTTGATGTTGAGGTAGAATCAGAGCCAGTTTCCAGCTGCCTTCACCACAAGCAGCCTTTGCAACAGCAGATAATGAGCTATCCTGTGCCCTGCACCAGATCACTGCCCTGTGTGCCACCTGCCTCTCTCTTAACGCCTTTGCCACAAGAAGCCAGGCTATGGCTGCAAGGGGAGAGAGCAGAGTGGGGCCAGGCCACCCACCCACTGGTGCCCTCAACTAAAATGTGTGCTGAGGCTTGCTGCTCCTCAAGAAAACAGTGTAAAGTTGCACCTACTGCTGCAATGGGTCTTCCCTCTCTGGGACAAAGGAGCAGATGAACTGGAAGTGTTTCATTTCATGCATCTCTACCACTGTTAGAGCATGCTTGTTACTTGCCAGCAGTGGAAGTCTTAATCAAAATGAAAAGAAATTTAATGATAAGCCTAGTCACCTAGTGAGAAACTTAATCTCCTTTTAATATTACTTCAGTCTTCAATTGTAAAGATCAAGCCTTTGTGTTATAACTCAAGTTTTATTTACTCATAATCATTAGTTTTCTTAGATTTAGTGTAAAAATCACTGTCTCAGTAAAGAAGGGTTTTCTGAGTTTCTGACTACTAATTGTAAGCAGCACTTCAATATCTGACAAGGAGAGTGCTTGATGTTAATTATTTTTTGATGTAAGCATAATCATGTACAAAATTTGCTTTCATGCATAAACAGTCTTGTATATGAGTTTATGTTTTTGAAATGTGAACCAGAACAGAGAAGAAAATACACCTTTACAATCTTCAGAGTTATTATAATCTGATTGTCACAGAACGAAGTACCTTGTCATTTCCCACTACATGGCTCTTCCATATAACCATTGTTTTGCATCATTTACTCTGCTATACTCAAAATTGTTATTTATCCAGCCTAATATTTGTTCTAAGAAAGAAAGGTAAATATTTTTGGCTAAACTGTATTTTAGATTCTTGTAAACATAGCCCTCGGAACTGTAAGCCTGAACTCAAACATTTGTGACATTGGTGACCTCTGAAGCGAACAGAACTGGATTCTGGGTCAAGCAAGAGCAATAAAATTGGATTAGAGTAAGAGTTTCTATACTTACTAAGCTGCCACTTAAAACATCCAGATCTGGAGGAAATTTAATGAACTGAATTTGCTCCCTCAGCTGGAATAGTTTTCACACATATATCTGAAGAGCTGTTTAGCTATGAGGAGCTAACCAATGGTTTAAGATTATGCACATCTGTCAGTGAAATCAAAGAACCCAAGGCTAAACCCAGCATTTAGAGGCAACATGTAGATCCATGAATTTTATGGAAGACAGTGTCTAGACACTGATAGGCAGTTTTCTTGCATATGCATGCTATAAAACTGTATAATTGTTCTCATTTTAGTAACAGCTTTCAGAAAATTACTGTTAGCAAGATGGAAGAAACGTTTTATGCCAGTGACCTTAAAACTAGCACAGGGATCTAATTGTGTTTTCCAGTCATTTATGCCATGGAAGGAATGAGTATCTATTTAGAGTCAAAACGATGTAGTATATAAGAAAAATATGCTTTTCCTTATAAAAAAGATAATTGATTTGCAGAAACTGTAGGCATGCTATTTTTTTGTAAATACAATGCAGGTCATAATGTTTAGTATTTTAGTGTTGTTTCTCTTTGTGTATTTTCTGACTTCAAATGTATTAACAGGGTAAATAAGACAGGAGAAACAAAAACTATCTACATGTATATGTGCCATTTAGGCAGTATATGCATATATTTTTTAATGTCAAAATTATTAAATAGTATGAAATTACAAAATATAAAAAAAATTATAAGCAAGCAATTTACAACCATTCCTAAATAATTTTTTCTGGCACAGATGGTAACATCATGCCTCCAGATCTCATTGCCATCCATTGCTGGCTGTTCCTGGGTGTGGGAAGAGGTAATGATTAGCTAAGACAAAACTAGCTGTTCACAACATTTTGAAGTTTTGTTGTTGTTGATAATAAAATTGACTTTGGAATAAACTGAAGAGTTTCATGGGAAATTGCCTGTTTCTATCAAGGTTTTATTTTTTTCTTTTATGTCAGCTGTGCATGCAATTACATAATTGATGTTTCCAGTGCTATATATTTCTTTTGTTTTCAGCTTATACACATTAAGGATATGAGAAAGTCACAAATGCAAGACAGCAGACATTACTGAAAGAATTTGTAACAGCAACGTTCTTTGAGAGCACAGAGCATCTATATTTTTAGATACTATTGTTTCCATTTCAAGCTTTCAATGCAATTCAGTATTTTTCTGTGACATTTCCAATGGATTTTGAGTCCACAGGAAGTGCATTGGTATCATTCTCCATTCTGCTACTAAAAGCATTGTTGTGTTTCAGCCCATTTACAATGTTTTCCTTGCCTTAGTCATTGAGCTTATTTTAGGAAAGAACACATGAAATCTGGATATTTCTCATGATCCAAAAATTAATTGGAGTTAAACAGAGTTTTGCTACTTCTGTTTTTTAGTTTTATTTTTAATTGGATAAGGATCATTTACGTCGTAAAAGCTGCAAACACGTAGGAAGACCAAAAGGGCTTCAAGTGGAATAAATCAGATATCCAAATGTTTGAACTGGTGTCAAATCTCACATGTTGTGATTATTTCTAATTCAGCTGACCTCTCTTGCTCAAGGTATCTACTTTTCATTTCTCAGATTGTACAGGTCCTTTAGTGACTTTGCAGCATCCTTCCCTGCCACCTTGACTAGTAAATTAATTTGGTGGCTGTTAACATTAATGTGTGTTGTAAAGTAAATCTATCCTCTGTGTTCCAATTTATCTCATGTTGAAAGTAGAAGAATTCTGAAATAACTTGGATCTTGGAACATCAGGAATGTCAACTAATACCTTTCCAAGTGCTTTGGTAGTAGTGTGAAAATGTCCAGATTGGAAGATTTTAAAGTTAGAAGGAACTTTGATACGTTCACTTTCAATTCTTGTGTAAATTCAATAGCCTGAACCTCTGGCTATTCAATTCAGCATTTGGCTATGTCCTTAAGTATCTGATAGAGTTAAAGGAATTTGCATTCAGTGCCTCTCATTCAGCATGCTTAAGTCACTATTTTCCAAGATTTTTGTCAGCTCTTTATGCATAAAAATATCAGACTCCAAAAAGTCCTGCTGTGATCAATGTTTCCATAAAGTCTGATGAATCACAGGAGTATATCAGTGATTTTCCACACTGGCTAACCATTTAAATGCTTTATGGTGTTTTACATTGATATTTTTCTCTTTGTCACTGCACATGTATTCTGGTTTGATTCACTTAGTGACCTAAATTTACTGTCCTTGTCAGCCTCTTCATAGGAGATGTCTCTGAGTTCTTCATAGAGTTTGTATTGAAAGGGACCTTAAAGATCACCTAGGTTCCACCCTCCTGTCATATCTAGGTGGGTTTCTGTGCAATTCCTTTTCCAGTCTGTTCTGGTAGCAGGAATGTGACCAGCTGCCAGTTGCTCTTATGGGGTAGTTGCTTCTTTAATTGTCAGATATTCTGTGTGCTCAAGTGAGAGCCATTGTAGGTGGGATCTGGTGGGAGAATGAGTGAGTCGTGGAATCCTTAACTTTCCTGGAGGTGAAGATCATGTTCTCCAGGTAGCAGCTTCTGCTTTCAAATCCACAGGGTACGTATCAATAGGATTTCTGCAGCCTTAACAACGGGAATTCTGTTAATCCTTTTTAGGCTTTAGAATCTAGACACAAGACATATCAGTCTCTCAAAGTTACACTGATATGCAATACACTTTTGCTGGTTCTATTCCAAGTTTGTCAGCAATCTGGCTTTGACTTAGGCAAGTCAAGTTTCAGGGTATTGCCATGCATGTGTCTTAAAGTGCATCAGAGCTCTTTTACAGGCAAGAGACTCAAGCTCTGCCTATCAAAGGAGCTTTTGGGCTTTTTTAGAACACAGCTATGAGATCTGTAAGATACCTCTCACTGCAGATACGAAACAAATGTTGCTGCCCCTGCAGCATGCTGAAAGTGGGAGTACTGCTGTGCATGTGTAGGTCCTGAAGCTCTGCAAGACAGAATGCTGCTGCCAAACTATGTGGTTATATTCTGAAAAAAAAATGTGTATCAATGCAATCGAGTCATTAATCTTTAGAATGTCATGTTTTGAAACCTAAACTTAGGCATCCTGCAGGATGTGGAACTCCTAGATCTGCAGCATGTTAGACTGAGAACAAAACCTATGAACCCTTTTCATTCTGTTATTTATTAAACACAGTAATTTATAGTGGCTTGAAAACATACTTCAACTGTAATTTGGAAGAGTAACAAAATTTGCTTGTGTGCCTAATATCTATACTGAGCTGGTAGCATTCTGNTCAATTACTAATCATTGAAATCAGAACTTAATGTCCAGATTCAGTATTGATGAACTTCCCAATATAAGGAGTTGTTAGAAATTTTTAATAGTCAAAATGCCTACCATATTATAATGAAAGAAATTTGAGGGGCTTTAATTCAAAACATTTTTTCTTTTTTAGTTAATTTAAACTAAACAAAAGTTTAAAATAGGAAAATACATCTAACTGAATGGCAACAATTTTGCCTAAAGAATACTTTTTGTGTGTACAGATAATCCACTCATGCAGACACTGAGATTTTTATTGTCATTCTATTCATGATAGTGACATTTTCTTAGAGTACCCTAAATGTTCACAGACTTTCTATCTCTGCTATTTATCTCTACAAACACCATTTTACTGTAATGTACACAGACAGGTATGTCAGCCTTCCTGCTCACAACAGACAAGGCTCACTGACACATATGTTTGAAATGGTGGTCCTATGCTACAGTAGAGTGGCAGTGTGAAAGTTTTGCTGAAAAATATTTCATATGGATAGGATATGGGAGGAAGTTATTCAAATAACATGTAGCTTCAGCTCTTGGTGTCTTCAGTGAAACTGCTAGTGGAGTGCTAATGAAGTTTGTTCTGGCAACTTGTGAGCAATATTTATGTAATGATGAACAAACTGGACTGTGAACACATCTAGAATACCTTGGATCTGGCAGGAGACTACAAACATTAACAAATTTTGAACCGGTTATCTTGAATGAAAATAGTTCTGAGCTCATTACTAAACTCAGGGGACATTTTACCTGTTTTCTGAAGATTTCAGACTGATGTGCAGCTTGGCTTAAGAGTACCAACCTTTCAATAACTCTGATTTATCATCTATCTTTGAAACTATCAACTGAAGTGGTGGCCTTGACTCTTGGGCTTTCTCAGGACTTGAGTCCTTTGTGGTTACCTTTTCTGAGTGGTACTGGCTGTTCTTAACAGTCCTCTGACCTTATTTAACATGAATTTTCTCTTAGTTCTCTGAAAAGTTTCTAGATTTTCAGATGTCGTTGCTACATTTTCAGTGAAACAATACTGATAAACAATGGATATACAATATTACCTCTTTCTGCTTGCTTGAGACTGTGCCTTGTATCCAAATGCTTGTCCTCTTAATTCATTATTTTCCTAAACAGATTATTTTGTTTTGCTCTCCCAGTTTTCCTTGTGAAGAACTTTTGAGGAAAACCTCAGTGTTTTTAGTTTATGTGATTAAAATTCTCAAGCAGCTTTTCAGTCAGCTGTTAGTACTACAACAAGCTTTAATAAGAAAATAAAAGATGTTTTCTAGAATCAGACTGTCATGTAAAAAAACTAGATATGAACCTGTGATCAGCATCCAGCTCAAGCTTCCAGTGTTCAGTGTGGGAGCTGCTGCTCTTACACATATTGTGCTGCTGCTGCAGAAGTAGGAGGAGATGAAACTTCTGCCATTTCTATGGCATCATTCAGCAAGGTGTAAATGAAGTATAAAGTAAAACCTTTCAACCCACTCAGTACACAGACAGACAAAAAGATACCTGTTGGTGTGATAATGCTATTTACTGTTATATTAACTTTACACACTGCCAGAATGCTCCCTATGTTTTATAATCTCAGGTCAAAAGTTAAATGATTTCATGTTAGGTCTCCTTTTTCTCTCTTTCCACCAGCACACTGTGGCATGTCAAAGCTGGTTTTGCAGAGCAGAGCATGAGTGAGGTGAAAAGGCTGATGGGAACATCCTGTTCTCAGAGAAAGAAATTGTGTGAGTCAGTAGGCACAGTTTGCCATAAACTTGAGGGTAAAAATGATAAAAAACTGAACACTGGATGCAGCTCCAGATTCAGAAGCATTTGCTATCTTCATTCAATTGAGTTGCAGCTCACCTGGATGATTTGGAGGAAAGGAGCAATAGGTGGTAATGTATAATGCTATGTTTAAATTCATTAGTACTATGAAGTCTGTTTGTGTTGCTAGGTAGCTCATTTGGTGTGACAGCAGACTTTGAATGGAAATAGTTTTCAGCCCGAATTTGCCTCTAGGTCTTTCTCTCATAGCTTAACAAATCACTACCTAGATCCCTGTGGTATCTTGCTCACTGTTGTTGAGCCATGAATCCATGTCTTGACAGCTTCCATTTTGTTTGGCTGGAAATGTTCAGTTGTTGAAGTTTCTGCACTAGATTCAATGCCGGTATAAATAATGCAGCTTCACTGATGTCAATAATACCAGGGCAGCTTATACTAGCTGAAACTCTGTCCTTCAGATGCAAGTCAGCATCTAATCTCCACAGCATTCACACAGAGGCATATGTTTCCTTCCGTTTTTCTAATTCTTGTGTGTCCTTTGTAGAACTGTGTGATTTGTGCTGAAAATAGTACTTAGAAGTCAGATAAAGTGACATGAATACTGGTTTAAAATGCTGGACACCTGAAACGCTGCCTTGTTCTGACTGAGACCTCTGTGTGACAGCACAATTATTTCTCTTTGTGCCTACACTCTTCCCCTTTTGTTTTCCAGTCTTACAGAAGTGTGGGGGTAAAGTCAGTAAATGCTGAGATGCTGCAGTAACAGAGGTCGCAGTATAGATTGGTGGGTAACATCTCAAAAAAGCCTGACGATGGCCAGAGAGGGGCATCCTCAGTAATGCCACTGTGAACTGCCACAAACTGAAAAATGCATCCAACTGGGCGGTTGCAGCCTGCAAACTGCTCGGTTACTGGACTGCTGTATGAAGGAAAGGTCATGTGTGGTTGGACTCTGTGCACAGTGTGGTCGCCTCTGGTTACATTGAGCACAGAGATGGCATGGATTCACACCATGATCTTTCTACAAGGCTGCACAGGAGGAAAGGGAATGTGTAGTGCACACAAATTCAGACTGATTCAGCCTATAGATCTGAGAACTCTGGAAAGGCAGGATAAAGTCTAGCAGGAGGGGTTTATATAAATGCCATTCTGACTAAAGCTTGAAGCGTGAATACAAGAAATTTCAACTTTCTCCATCCTGCAACACTTGCTAGAGATAACATGTCCATAGGGAAGGCTTTGTGACAAGAAATCAAACCCACAAGATTCAAAGAGAACAAGACACCTTTGTAAAGGCACGAAGGCAATTGGGTCACTAAAATGTGCCATAGACTTTTTAGGGGCACAAAGAAGGCCATGATAGTGCACACATAATATTTGTATTTAGTCTTAAGAAGGCCAATAATCCCTTTGGTGCAAGAAGTGAATGTTACCCACCTTGAAAAGAAGCTGCAACACAACTGGGTGAACACAACTTTGGAGGGTCATTTGAAAGTAGGGCTGCAGAGGTCTTGGTCTGTTTGGTGAAGCTATACATTTTCTATAATGCATTTTGCTACTTAATTTACTGTGTGACTGTCAAGACAGAATTTTATGTTTCTGCCCTTTAATGAATTCTAAGTAAAAGAAAGCTTTCTTAATACAAATTGAGAGGGTAGTGGAAACAAGACTTGCACTGCTGCAACTGAAAGTAAGATAAAGTAGCAGTGCATTAGATGGGTTAATAAAATCCCAGCCTAATCAGGTAATAGGCACCACAATATGAATTGCTTTCCTCTAAAATAAAAAAATGTCTGTGAAAACATATTTAAACTATACCTCATATCGCATCAACAGCAGGCAGGACTTGGATTTATCGTGTCTGTATCTGATCATAAAGGTATTGCAGTATAATATGTAAGCACTGGTCAGACGCATATTTTGAAAATAATGCCACATTGCTCTTGGAAACAAATTCTGAAAGTATTATTCATTTGCATAAAGATGGGCTCTTGATGATCTTACTTTTTTTTTAGATTGTAAATGTGTGCTCACAAACCCAAGAGATATACATCAATTCTCTTAATTTGTCTGACTATATAATTTCAGAATTGTCTTTGATATTATTACAGACACATTTAATTCAAAGTATTCATTTCAGTTTCTAATGAAAAACAGCATTCTGACCTTATGCTAGTGAAAAGGATGGATAATAAACAGAACCTGTTGAAAACCTTTTAAAAAGCTGAATTTTACAATGTATACTTTTGTTCCTATTACATTTTTTTGTTGTTTGTTTGCTAAAAGAAATAAAACAGGTTGTAAAAACTAAACCAAAACTCAGAAGATTTTGGATCATTTGAGTGAACTATCAGGTAGAAAATGCAGTTTAATGTAGAAAAATGTAAAACAATTCATCTGGGAGAAAGGAATCAGTGTAAGGATCTGTACTAAATATGCAATCATTCAGCATACTGATTAGGAAAGAGATGAAGTAGTTATAGACAAGTGACTGCAAACATAAATTCCAATGCATTGTAGCATTAAGAATTTTGTAGAATATATTAGGGAAGAGAAGGCAACATAGCTATGATAGAAGCTGGATTGAAATTTCATTTAAAAGTAGGATTTTAGTTTCCTGGGTTTTTTTACTCAGAGATTGAGAAATAAGGAAATTAATTGCTCAAAGCATTTTTTCATATAAGTGAAATATTTCCTTTAACCTTTGCATGGAAATGCCTGTTTCTTGGGAGTATATTCTCTTAAGAGGTACTGCTCTAGATAGAAAAAAAGTATCAAACTGGAAATTCCAAGCTATACAGATGCACACATCATTTACACATTGAGGGGGTATTGATGGTATCTTAGGCTTATGCTTCTTTCTAATGGAAATGTAATGCAGAGAGTTTTTAATTCAGTGATTAACTGCCTTACATCTAAATGAACTACCAGAATGGTTAAGAAATCATTTCTGATTTTCTGCTTGTTTTTCTGCCCAGCAGCTTCTTCACTGAGATCACAAGTAACCAGGAAAGCAGATTGGATTGCAGGGTGTGCTGAGTTAAACTCTTGGGCACCTTGGAGTAATGTGTTAATCCCGAGTATTAGGCATTTCCAGACTCATGCATGTATTAGTAATGCTGCAGAATATGGTGAAGTGCTGCTGTCTGGATATAGCCATTCATGTTCCCTGCTTCCTTAGATTCTTATAATACAAAATATTTTTTGACGTTGCTGTATTATCTATACCTATACTTCTCCTATATCCTGTTTAAAAGCCTTTTGTGTCTCAATGCTTTTTTCTATTGGACTAGAAAACTGATGGAAAAGTGTGATGCATTTAGCACCAGGCAGCATGTATGTGCAACTCTGTTGGGAGCAGAGCAGGACCACAATACTGCTGCCACTTCTCTCCCAGGACTCTGAAAACTATCCAGTGGCCAATTGTCATGCCACAGTTTAAGTGCTGCTGTTGTGTCTGTTTGCCCAGTGAGAGGTCAGTGGCTGGTGAGATGGAGTAGGTGCCTGTGTCAGCTACTTCTGTTCGCAGTGCGGTATTTTAGCTCTATCCTAATTTACATGGGCAATTTAACTAGACAGTGAGTGGGCATCCATGCCTTCCTGTCAGCACTGGAAGAAAGACATGATGCCCAAAAGAAAGGTGAGCATGAGCAGGAATGTCTTATGCAGAAGCATGATGTCATGGGTGTGTTTATGCATCACTGCACAAGTATGGGAGGTTACCTGGCAGCTGCAATTGCAAGACTAAATGTATTCTGCCAAAACAACCGACACAACAGCACTCCCTCACCATTTGGAAGAATCACATTTCAGCTGAGATGTATGATGCAGTCCATACATGTTTCAGTATCTCTGTATCTATAATGTCTATACCATTACACCACTGTCATTTAGCCTTATCTTTGAAATGGCAGAAATTTACATCATAAGGATGCTACTATCACATCAGATCCCTACACAGTTAGATTGGAGCAAGTGACCACATAGTCTGGCTTTATTTTCAAATAATGCTTATTTATGCAAATATATGCTTATGAACAGTGGGGAGAAGAAAAATATTATCTCCTTTAAAGAAAGCCGCTGCAGAGATCCTCACTCAATACCCTTTGCTTGAGTTCGTGTAGAGGCCAGAGACCAGTAGATGGCAATCTCCTCCTATCAGAGGAAAAGCAGCGTTTTAATGCGGGGCCCTTGTGTGCATCTTCCCGTTGCTTATTGCAGTTTACTTGAAGGGCAAAAAGACCTGGAAAACGTAGGCAGCCTTTGTTAGGCACAGAATGTCATAATATGGCAAAGCAAAAGTGAATTTCTACTTTATGCAAATTCTAGCTGCTGGTATCTGTGAAAGGAAAAGCATGCTAACCTAATGGAATGAATTTGTATTAATCTTTCTCATTTTTAAATACAGGACACTGGGCTATTTTACAGCATTGTGCTATTCCTCCTGTGTGCTGCTAATCTTTTAATGTACTCTTAAAAAAAAAAGAAAATGGTTGATTTTCCCGTACCCTACATTTCCCTTTTCCCCCCAGTGTCTAAAATGGGAAGAAATAACATGATCTTCAGCTGACTTAAAAAGGAGTTAAGGAACAAAAGAAACACATTTTTCTTCCTATAGTGACAAATTTGCCGTGCTAGAGTAATGTGTCCAAGAAGCAGTGTGAGAGTCTTGTTTAGCATTTGAATTGGAAAATGGATGGTATTACAGGTATTACTGTGTAATTTTTATGCATGTTTTTTATTGCAGAAGAGAAGATTAATGATGCTAATTTCAGTGATGTGAAAAACTCTGAGCTGATAAAGGATCAGGATTTCTTTTTTTTTTTTTTTAAACAAATATTAATAATAGGAAAAGGAATATTCCTATCCTGTGTTGGAAATAATTGTGCCAGTTATCTCTCCATATTGCTTTAAATGAGTCTGCATCATTTCATGCAGTATCATAATGCAGGCATTTGATCATCCATAACATAATGATGAAAAAGAAGAATAACTTAATATCCTGGATATTCTGACACCGGTAACAACATAAGAACATCTCTCTGGGAATGTAGGATTTTCTGTACTATCTTTAAATGCAATTCTTGATATGCTGTCCATCTGGTACCCTCTACATTAGATTGCAATCCTGATATACTCTTCATCCTACATATTAGTACTTAGCTGAGTAGCATGGACGTATCTTTATGAATAACATTCATTAGGGATCAAAATTAAATGTAACCTGGATCAGTGCCTTGTCCTATAGGAGAAGATAAAAGGGGAAGTACTATGCTAACTACACAAAAACTGGAAGAAAACCAGTGTTCCCAGTGTGGAGCAGAACTGGAAGTTAATGCAGTCATGCATGTCAAGGTAGATGAGGTTAAAGTGAGTATTAGGGCCAAGGCTGATTCTTGCACTTTGTTTTACTCTATTGAAAGGATTTTCATCTGATTATGTAGATACCGTAAGATCTGTAAAAGGTAGCACAGAAAGGCTTTGTGAGAAACATAACCAGACACCACATCATGTGTGGCTTACTCCAGCTTACAGGTTCTCCTGCATTTTACAGGCAGATGAGGAAAAACAAAGGCAGAGGAATCCAAGCAATACTCATAGCAACACTGTGTTTTGGGCAAATTGTAGAGTGATAGACATACTATGAGAGAATAAAAAAGCTGCCTTATGTTAAGATGGGTGAAAAGAAAAGAAATATGTAGAAGGAACTGATTTATGAAGAAAAACTATAAAAAACTTAAATTTTCTAAATGATAAGTGCTACAAGCAGTTGGGTACATGCAAATACAGTTCTGAAATTGTAGGCTCAGTAGTACAACAAAAATTGCTCAACTTACTTTTCATAATAGAAAGGAACATCTTTTGCAATGATATTAAATAGGAAAGCAGAAATTAAAATTTCCTTTCTAGCAAAAATCTTCATGCTGCAAAACATCTTCCAAAGGAAATAATATAGTTCCATTGCTTGAAACAGCTAAATGTTCATTAAATTATAAAAGATTAGAATATATAAGCATTTTCTATCTTCAGCTTGCGTGATTAGAGGACAAAAAAAGAGCAAGTGTTAGTTAAAATTTCTTCTCATCCAGAGTGGGCTGAATGTTTGTTTGTAGTATGGTAGCAGAGAGAATTATTTTCACTGCCTACAGTCAAAGCCTGTCAGGGTACCTACATTGGTACCTCAGTAACATGTGTTCTCTGTGGAGGGCAGGGATGCATCTTTTTAAAGGTGATTACAGATATGCAAATAAAGCAGCAGCTAGGCTTTCTTTCAATGTTCTCAATCACTCTTTAGAAGCATGAAGGTTTTTTGTTGTGTTTTCTTTTTTGTTTGTGTTTTTTTTTTTGTTTTGTTTTGTTTTGTTTTGTTTTGTTTTTTTTTAATATGGGAAATGTGCAGACCTTTGAAGATTACCCTAGAGTCTTAAAGTTATAGGCAGAACCTCACTATGTATCTGAATGTATGTGTGTACTTTTGAAGCATTTGACCACTTCTCCAGAGACAGTCATGTACTTTTATTTTATTCAAAATCAATAAACAAGGCTACAATTCAAAATTCTCTTTTTCCTCAGCCTTTGGGGTAATTTTACACCATGTTATGTTCATGTTAATGAGTAGAGAAGATGCAAAGACAAAAAAAAAAAAAAAAAGTTAGCATATTTTCTCTACAACTGTGAATTTTTTAAAGAAATCTGGGACTACCATACTGACTTCAAGGATGACAGTGGACTTAACTGCTACAAGGGTTTTCACCAGACTTATTCCAAGATTTCTGAAATGCTGTTAAAAATGAAGCTTCTCTTTTCTGATGAAGAACTAGGGATAGCACCGCATGTCTTTCTGGTGTGCTAATCACTTTTGGAGTTCAGCATACAGTGACAAAAATTAGCCCAGCAGGGGAAAAAGTAGTCTAAAGATTATTTCATTCCATCAGTCCTGCCACACATGTTGTGACATAAATGTTACCAGAGTACTTTTGTGGAGATTTCCTTTCTAGAACACTAGGCTCAGAATAAAGCATTTCCAACTATATTGTCATTGACATTTGCAGAAGAATTCTCATAAGGCCAGTTCCTCTTGGTTTTGTATCAAACCCACAATTTTATGGGACTACCATTCAGTTTGGAACAGTCTGGTGCAGCAAAATAGTCTAAACTGGTTAGGTGGCATTGTTTTACTGCAGAATTTTTTGAAAGCTTAAATATCTGCTGAAAAGAGAATGAAAGCATTTTAATAAAGTGTAGGAAACAAAATATTTACCATGCAAATGCAGCAATGTTAGACTGTTGTGATTGAATTTTAATACTTATTTGTACTTTCTGTTTGTGCAGTGAGAAATAATTTTGATTTTGTTGTTGTCATTTTGTTTTGTTTTCTTGGTTTTACTTGAATTCCTTTCCAGACCTTTAGCAGCAGAGTTGTAGCGTAATCCTTCGAGGTGCTTCCAGTGAGAACCAAACTCTCAGAAACCATCGTGTTAGGCTCAAAATTTTGTTTCACAGGCAAAGAGGAAGTGCACTGAGGTATGCATAAGCATGCATTTATATAAAGGCAAAAAGGTATTGTTAAAGGACTGAAATTTAAGAATGTCATGATTGGTAGTCCAGGTGTAGCTATTACAGCAAACAGGAATAACAAGACAGTTAAAATGGCTGTATGTGCACCATTCCTGAAGTCATACTCACCATTCTTCCACTCCTCTGATCCTGGTTTTTATTCTGGTCAGCGTTTTATTCTGGTGAGGGGGAGTGTTACAATGAATAGTCAGCACCTGGAGTCCATCACTGAGAGAGATGTGATGCTCATGCTGATGATTTTTTCTTCACTGTAGGATCCACTTGTATCTTTTTATATTTTAGCTAGAATGCTTGTACATCTTGGTTCTTGGGTGGTCTGCGGGTCCACGTTAATCACAATTTACTATACTTGGTACTTTTTACGTACTTCTAGATAATATTTCTTTGTAGTCTTTGCTACCACTATGCTCAGTTTTGGCCATCTCTAGGTCTGCATTTCTTTAATGGACTACTAAGGATTTGTTTACAGCTGTGAGGCCTCCAAAGCGGTCTTCTCCAGCCCCGTCTTCTTCCCATGCCTGTACTCCTCCACACCACATTCTCTATCTTCACCTCTTAAGACATCTACATGTCAGGCTTGTATTTTCTATATGACATCATTATGCTAGGTTTTTAAAAATATGGTGATATCATGCAAAGATAAAGAAAAGTGAAACAAATTAACTACAGAGACTAGAGAATTAAAAGTATTGCTGTTACAGCTAAAACAAACCTATTGGTGTAACCCCAGATGACAACTATATACCTTGCAGCTGTTTGCTCACTTCTCCATCTCCCTTACCTCACATAAAACCTGTGGGTTGCAAGAAGAATAATAATTGAAATAAATTCAAATAAATGTCAATTAATAGTGGAAATAAAGTAAAATATGATAATAATAATGACAAGGAGAGAGAGAGAGGAGTAAAACTCAATAAGAACAAGTGATGCACAATACAATTGCTCACCATATGATGACCAATGTTAAGCCTGTCCCTGAGCGCTTCCAGGCCAACTCTCCCCAGTTTATATACTGGGCATGATGTTCTATGGTATGGAATATCCCTTTGACCAGTTTGGGTCAGCTGTCCTGGCCATTCTCCCTCACAACTCAGGAAACTGAAAAGTCCTTGACTTAAAATAAGCACTATGCAAAAACTAGAACATCAGTGTGTTATCAACATTGTACTCATACTGAATCCAAAACAGCACTGTACCAGCTACTAAGAAGAAAATTAACTCTATTGCAGCCAAAACTAGGACACCAAGTAAAACAAAACCTGCAGGCAGGTCAGAAAAGCTCAGACAGAGCAGGCCTGGCAAACTTCAGTCCTGAGGCAGTGAAAACGCAGCACAAAGCTTATGGCTTGCTACTAACGCTGATAATAGTGTGTTACAGAGCTAAATGGCTGTAGGAGAACAGGTGGCACTGAGCAGATTCCCTGTACTGATATTCCCTAATATTGAGGTTGTAATATTTTCTATTTGAAAGTTTAAGCCAACTTTATGACAAACAACTGCACAGCTGATGACTTGATACACTCAGAACTTGAATAATATAGGAAATAATGATGTGGCAGAAAGACAATGATAAAATATGTCCCCACACAGCATGTTCTCACTTGGTGGGAAAACTGGATAGTGTTTTCATGTTCAGTGATGGGGAAGAGACCTCCACAGCAGGTGTAGTAGTCATCTCTGGTCATTTAGTCACAAGAGAAAATATTAAAATCAAATTTAAAATCTGCCACTTAGGGGAAATAAAGATCAGGTGCAATTTAACTTGTACTGGGTAGTTAGAGGTATTGGGGCAAAGGAAATACTTATTTTGATTCGTGAACATGTTGATTTTTAATATTTGTCTCATAGAGTCTGATCCTCATAACCAGTTTATTTGCTTTCAGCTCAAGGTCTGTGGAGAAGGATAACAAGGTAATATGTTACCTTTGCACTTTGGAAAAAAACCCCATTGAACTGGAAAGTAAAGAAGGGAGAATCAGGGCTCTATAAGCTAAGGTCTTGTTTATGCTAGAGCCTTTATTCTGATACTCACTCCTAGAATAGATGTTATATGTTATATAGGAAACGTACTTTGAGACCTTAGTTTTTATTCTTCCACCACTGACCACTAAGCTCAACATTGTACTGCAGAAACACATATTTTGTCTTCCTCTTGTTTCTATCAACCACCATGATACACGCAGTCGGTATCTGTTCTATGGCACAGTTTCAGCCAAGAGGGGTAGAGGATGGTCAGTCTTTTCACAAAGGTGAACTCTATAACCTAGGGACATCCTTCCCATAGAACCTGAGAAATGTGGTTATAGGATATTTTCTCCAGGGCTCAAGGAAGCCATGGAGCCTTTCCCCACCTTTCTAAATGAGCTCTCTACATTATGATTTTGTAAAATTTGATATAATTCCAAGATGGTTTTTTTTAAAAATTCTAAATAAACTTATAATTTAATTGTGTCTGGAGTTAGTATTTGTTCAGAAAGCTCTTGAAACACATGATGAGACCTTTTAGGGAATTCAGCGTAAAGAAACCTAGTTACTGATCTGTAAGTGGACTTATTTGTATTGGTCAAATTATAGCAATTTTGTTCCCAGCTAGAAACTCACAATAACATGATGTTTTGTGGTAATTGAGCAGTTTTTAAAAGCCTGAAGTCTCAAAGAGAACTGACTTTACATACTAAAGTATTATACCCCACTATGCAAAGCACCTAGTGACCTTAAAGAATGTTTTCTGTATCACATGTTGATAACAGAGACAGACTTTTACAAGCAGCCAGGCAAAAACAAAATATCAAACTAGGTGCCTTCTAGCCACTTTTATTCCCTGCTATGGGTAGATTTACATGAAAAAAGGGAAAAGAATTAGAGTAAACCAATCTGTTCTAGCAGGAAAAGTACAGTCTGCAGTGTGTCCCACTGCATTGCAGGTTACTCACAGGGAAGCACATACAATTTCCTTGGGCAAAAAAGAATTATCCTCTAAGCTCTTTTACTGAGAGGAAATGGTAGTAGCTGTTGCTGTGGGCAGTATGGGAAAGGGACAGAACATCGAGCTAAGAAGAAGCTGTGAATGGTAGAAAATGGTGTTTAGGAACCCTGAAAACAAGTCTGTAAAAAACATCTTGATAAACATGAGATTAACCTGCTGAAAATGAGAGAATGTGGAGACATCTCTGTTACTTCTGCTTTGCATATGAAGTGCTCAAGCAAAGCTAAAGGATGACTGCCTTGTACTTCAGATGAGACTGCAAGACTGAGACAGCAATACACAAAGTTGTGCAACAATTGAAGTCTGGGCAGCTGTGTTTTACACTCCACCAGTACTTCTCAGCATTGAAGGAAGTGTATTTGTGAGTTACATTGCACAACTACATTGAGTATTGTAGTTCTTTTCCATGCCTCTTAAATTCACTGCTCTCTTTCAGCAAACTGCTAAATGTTAAAACCAGTTAGTGTTTCTGTGGCTATTATGAAGAATGATATGTACATAAGAGCACCATTTTATTTCCTTGCTTAACTGTCACTCTTACAACCATGAACTGAAAGCAATACGTCAAGTGCACCTTTTATGTAATCCCACTATATTGCTTTTTTCTCAAATCATAAGAGTTGCATGTACATGCATGCACTCATCCATTTGAATTTCACCTTATTTTGCCTGAAAACCATCCAGAGAGGCTCATAAAGGGAAAAAACCAAATTCTGAGTAGGGAATTTAAAGCAGTATTTATAGACATTAAGATGCAGATTTTCAATAGTATTGAGTTAACTGTTTTTGTAAATCTCAACAAGCACATATTTACATTTTTTGGCAGATAAATACTTTTGTAAACTTGTCCCTTGATTTTACAGCTTAAATATGTATTGTCACTCTCTACATGTACAATACTTTGAATTTAATTCTTTCTATATTGTGGACTCTTACATCACTATTTTCCCATTGGGTTACATGTACAGAAGCAAAGAAGTAAGAATTGTTGAAGTGTTTTTGGAAGAATGCCAGGTCAGTGAATCAGATATTAAAAGCAGAGAAAAAAGTCCTTTGGGTCACCTAGTCTGACCTTTGCATTCTTCAGTATTACTCATACAAGATACTTGCTAACCTCTTAATCTAACCTTCCTTAGATGGTTTGTAATTCTAAATTGCTAAAGGAGGGACATGCAATTACTTTCAACTTGAATATTAGTAAGGAAGAAGGACAGGGGTTAAAAACATGGATATCCAGACTTTTAGTTTTAAGTTTGGGATTTTTTTAGTCTGTTGTTTTTTTTTTGGGTTTTTTTTTTTTTTTTTTTTTTTTTTTTTTTTTTTTTTTTTTTTTTTTTTTTTTTTTTTTTTTTTTTTTTTTGTTTTGTTTTTTTTTTTTTTGTTTTTTTCATCTCAGTGTTTTCTCTTTAGGTATAATTGTCTATTTGAATTTTCACACTTAGGTAGTCTGATTTATAGGCTTAGGGCCAGAAAGGCATTATGATAAACTTTTAATCTGACCTCATCAGTAAAACAGACCATAGAGTTTCATCCAATGATTCCTTCCGTAAGGATAATTATTCTTTACATCTGTATAAGTTCACTCCTTGCCTTCATTAATTTTGAAGAAAATATTTCTAGATTGCGATCTTACCCTTTCCTGCTTGAGGGCCTTTGCTTTTCCACACTACATAAAATTATGGCTCTTGTTGTATCTTTCATAATGGTTTATTTTCCTATCTTTATATTGTCTGTAAGAGGCCTTCAGAAAGTGCTGGATTCATCAAACCAGTGAGACTCCTTTACTTACTTTGATAAACGTACTTATCTTCCTCCAATTGAAATATAAAAATAGATAAATAATAATGCAGTATAAAAGATGATTTTGTGGTTTAAAAAAAACCCATGACAGAATTCAAAAGGAATGAAGAACTGATAAAATTCCTCAGAAGTAATGTGTCAATGATGTGAAATTCTAAATAAAAAGTTATTTATATTCAGAAAATCTCAAAGGGGCAATGAAAAGCCATGTACAATAATTGCATTACCTCCTGCTCAGAAAAACCCCCACCCCAGTAATCCCGCAACAGTCAAAAAAAAGAGGATTACAATTCTAACATCTCTCATTTAATCAAGACATTACATGTTTCAATTTTAATGCAACATACAGCCTAGCATATGAGGAGTTGAGTCATGTATTTCCTTTCCAAATGCATCTTCCAAACTTATAATAAATATTATTCTTTATTTGTATTGTTAATTGTATAGTTGCTATCCTATAAGACTCTATTCTTTATTTTGTGTTTTCTTCACTCACTCCACTTATCAAACTTTAAAGTGAGAGCAGAAACTCTCTGGGACATAAACCAAGTCTTTATAGCCATAGATAGGCTATATTATATTGTCTAGCACACTCTGTATATAGATTTAAATAAAGTTTCT
This sequence comes from Scytalopus superciliaris, assembly GCA_013400415.1. Taxonomy (NCBI): domain Eukaryota; kingdom Metazoa; phylum Chordata; class Aves; order Passeriformes; family Rhinocryptidae; genus Scytalopus; species Scytalopus superciliaris. Next base: position 1,801 of record VXBX01009636.1, on the reverse strand, counting down.
TGAAATTACAGTTTTTATGGTTGTTGCCAAGCCCTAGATAATTCCAGAGAGTTAAAGCTATTTAAAAGACAGATACCCAGACACAGATAAAGCTTGCTCCTGATGACTGGTCTTAGCTCATAAATTCAGGCAACAGAATATTTGTCAGTTCAGAACTTTGAATTGTGTTTATAATTGTTATAATATTTATAACAAAATATAATAATTAAAATCTAAATTAGAAATTACAATTGTTACAGTAAATCATAATGGTAGTTTATAATTGTCTCTGCAAGATATGGTGCAAATGTGGTATTTCTGTAAGAAAATGTGTTTGTTTTTATTTTGAATGCAGACAACAGCCCATAATGAGTCCTTGGAGATAGTACTAATATGTGACTTAATGAAGAAATGAATAAAATCAGCTGTTTGGCTTTTTTATCCCCCAAAACTGTTGAATGCATAAATTTGTGAAGAAATAGTGTCACAGGTTTAAATTTCAATTATCCAGATGACATGTATTTGCTATTTTCTAGCTGATACACGCAAAAAGCCATTGTGTCTAAATGCTACCACGAAGTGAGCTGAAATTCACAACATAGTTGGATTCTCATGCTAGAAAGCCACCTGAAACGTGATTGAAATGAAAGGCACACAATGCTGAAAAGTAGACTATTTTGCTGAAATACGTGATGTGAGCACCTACTCATGCACACTCTTTGTCTGGGCCAAACCCATAAAAACAAGATGTTCAAACTATCCTTGTTTAATCTTACAATTTATCTGTTCTTCATATGTCTCTTTTCAACAATATACATTTTATTTCTATCACAAGTGTCCTGTTCTTCAAACAACATACCTCTGTTTGTTTTTCCTACTTCTGCCTCTCTGCACATACCTCTTTTCATACTGCCAGTAATTGAAAAAGACTTGGTCAGAGAAGAGACCATAGTGTGGTCAAGTAATGTTCAGTGGGAAGAGAGTAGAGAAGGCTGTGGTGTTTAATATATGGTTGTGTTCATTTGTGCTGATTTCAGCTGTGGTAGAGTTAATTTCCTTCACAATGGCTAGTATGAGGCTATGTTTTGGATTTGTACTGAACACAGGGTTGATAATACAGAGGTGTTTTTATTACTGCTGAGCAGGGCTTACACAGAGCCAAGGCTTTTTCTACTATTTGTACTGCCATGCTGTCAAAAGGGCTTGGTGTGCACAGAAAGCTGGGAGAAGACACAGCTAGGACAGGTGATCCCAGCTGACCAATGGGATATTCTAGACCATATGACATCATGCTCAGTATATAAAGCTGTGGGGAAGATGGAACAAGGGGGGCTGTTTGGAGTGATGGCATTTGTCATCACAAGTCAGTGTTACGTGTAATAGAGCCCTGCTTTCCTGGAGATGACTGAACACCTGATTGCCCATGAAACATGGTGAAAGAATTCTTATTGGAGTGATGGCATTTGTCATCACAAGTCAGTGTTACGTGTAATAGAGCCCTGCTTTCCTGGAGATGACTGAACACCTGATTGCCCATGAAACATGGTGAAAGAATTCTTAGTTTTGCTTTGCTTTTGTGTGTGGCTTTTGCTTTCCCTGTTAAACTCTTTATCTCTACCTTCTCTTGAGTCTTCTAGCTTTTACCCTTCCAGTTCTCTCCCTGATACTTCTGGTGGGGGAGCAAGCAACTGGCTGTGTGGTGTATAGTTGCTAGCTGGGGTGAAACCACAACATCACTTAATTCTGTTTTATTTAGAAAAGAAAAGAACTGGTCATCACTGGAGTGTAATAGATTAGATATAATCATCATGGCTAGGCTTTG
>VXBX01009628.1:44636-64617 GCA_013400415.1 Scytalopus superciliaris | reverse complement strand
TATCTTTAAACCAGCACACCATGCAACCAAGTGTTATATGCGAGAAAAACTAGGTATTATAGAATATTATTTTAAAGATCCTGCACGACAGAATTCACCTGTCTACCACATGGCCCGTTTGGAAAAGGATATTATCCGCGCAAGTTGATATGAAGACCAATGTGAACTCTGACTGATTTTCATGGACAAAAGAAAACAAATTGATAATGGAAAAGTGGTGAAGCAGATAACAAAGGGAATGAGAAAGCTAGCTCATGTACCTGTACATGTACCATAACGTGGAAAGGTTAGGAGGTGGACTTTTTCTCATGGCTGCCAGGGGGGAACCATGGATTGAGCATGCACTTTTCTTTCTCCTTTGTGCAGCTACCAGTTTAATTTGCATCCCATCTAATTCCATGTTTTACACAACTGATCAAGCAAGTTTTAGAAGGGATGCGAACTGTGGCACTGAGTAACAAACAGGAACAATGGTTAATCAAAGATCCAGAAGTGCTGCCTCTACGTTTAATATCTAATCCAAAATTGTAACAGTAGATGCACCATTATGGTGGCTGTAGCCTATCTATAGGTCAAAGGACCAATTGAAGTACTGAGGCCTGAACAACAGGCTCTGAGCCAGAGCTGACCCTCTAGATGTTATATTTAGCTATGTATCTGCTTATAACCAAAATTCTGCTTAATTAGTAAAGATCTGTATTTGTTACGAATGTATCTACCTTTCTGTATTTGGAAACTAGTCAAGGTCATGGAAGTAGCCAGCTGGCCTTTTTAGATAGGAATGTATCTTTCCACAGCAGTTGGTTCAAATAGATTCCATGATGTTTTTCTGAGCCAGGCTTTGAGCGAAAACCAAGGAGAGAAGAAAGTCAGGTTATCTTCTGTGCTAAATAAGTGATGCAACCTTGTTTGACAACATAAAAGCTGGACCTTTTCACAGTGAAGACAGAGATGTCACCTACACATAGATGCACCGTGTAGGATTTCCCAGTTACCAGGAGTGGTTCTCCAACCCTTCCTGCAATCAAGGCTCCCCAGCTGACATGCAGGTCTGGATGATGGTAATTTATTAACAGGGTAACTGGTGATGTTCTTAATCACTATTGTCACTCCCTGTGGTAACAAAATTAGGGGCAGTGCTAAGCTTATCCTGTTTAATTGTTTTTCTAATATTTGCTGTTTTGCACTGTAGTAAATTTATACACTTATTCTTTAAAGTTGGTGTCTGTGTATTTTGCGCTTACTGTCATCCCCTGGCAAAACACATGTGTAAGAAAAAAGCAATATGGCAGACTCCATGATGACCAAAGATCAAAAATTCCAGTGAAGAAAGATACAAATACAGTGCTTTAAGTCCTACAGACTCCTTTTCTTCACAGAAGAATACTGCAAAGGCTCTAAAGTCAAGTCACCATTTTGTTCACTTGCTTAGCAACCCTCCAGTCAGGGTGGCGACATTAAATGATGTAATTTCCAAAAACACTGAAACTTTCCCATGTTTTCGTGACATTTTGTTAGCTTTAGCTTGAGCCCAAACCAGATCCCTGCTGGGATGACGTTTTTTAAAAGCAGTTCTGAAATACATGACTTCCAAATCTTTGAATCCTACTGCCAATAAAAGAAGGTGTTCTAGTGTTCTCAGTCAAGAGACCCACTCTGAATTACCTGATAGCGTGGAGCTGCTGATTGTACTTGCTGGAGTGGTTACTTCAGGTTCGTCTTGCCCTATTTCATCATTCACAAATGCAGACTTTTCCCGATCTTCCCGGAGTCCCACTGAGCTGGTGGAATCTTCCTGTTCTCCTTCGGCTGATATGGACAACTTTGGAAGCAAACCCGAACTGCGTTGCTGCCGGCTACTCTCAGTCTCAGTTGAGATGGATGTAGATATTTGTTGTCTGCATTAAAAATAAGCAAACTCTCAAGCATTTACTGAGATGAGGAGGCCTACTACCCAGCAAGTAGGATGTACACCACTTGCAGTACCACCTCCGACTTACATTTCAGAATATTCTGAACTCCAGCTTAAAGACTCCACAGACGGCAATGTTATATTTTTTGTTTTGTCTCCTGCATCTTCCTTATCTTCACCTTGTGTTTGACTGACTCGATCTATACTACTAAAAACCTATTACAGACAAAAAAAAAACAAGAAAAAAAACAACCAAAAATCAACTAAGCACTGACATATTTAATATAAAAAAAAGACATGCAGGATCTACGATTCTATGATTATAAATGCTTATACAGTATTTCAGAATGCAAACTACAAACTTCTTGAATATTTTCAAATTTCCAGGAGTTTGTGTTCTTAAAATGCTTTCTATTTTGCTTTCTTGATTCCTCAGATATGAGTAGACAAATAGAGCCTGTTCTCATCATGAATTAATCAGTTTGCTCCTCCTTTCACAGTGTGAACCAAGACAGTACAAACAAAATCCATACCCTTGGTGACTCTCAGTCAGAAGAGTAATGCACATCTTGGACTAATTCACAACCATAAAGCCAGCCAAGATCAAAAAGCCGTAACCCTCAAGACACTCTTAGTATCTACCAGTCAGGTAGGGAAAGCACAAAAAGTAATCTGAATGTACTTGAATTTAAGAATAAACACACGCTCTATTAAAAATAAACTGTTACTTGCTTAGCTGACACAAGCATAGATTCTGAGAGATACAGGTAGATAGGCGATTATATAACAACATTAACCAATCAAACAATCAGCGTGTAATAGAGCTTTCAGAAGAACAGAAGCTGAACGACAGTACAAGGCTGGAAGGAACATGTTGTCCAATCCTTCTGCACAAGCAGGGTCACCTAGATCTGGTTGCTAAGGACCATGTCCAAAAGCTTTTGAAGATCTCCAAGGATGGAGACTCCACAGTTTTTCTGATGCTTGATCACCCTTAGAGTAAAGACATGTTTGTCTTCAGACAGAATTTCCTGTGTCTTAGTTTGTGTCCATTGCCTCCAATCTAACTTATCTTCAAAGAGATCATGTAATTTACGGGTATCTGAATTTGAAACATACCACCAAGTCAATTTATGGAGTTTACAGAGAATGACCGTAACTACATCCCCAACTCCTATCTCTGCTCTTCCATGCTATCACAGACACAACACATGTGGTATTACAGCTAGCTTAAAATCCACCAGTTTGTTAAAGCATAACCCAGGCCAAACATGATTCAAATACAGATGTCCCAAATACCTCTAAACAGCTACTAAAACAGATTAAAGGAACTTCTGAAACCAAAGGTTTTTGAAAAATCACTGCTGGATGCTATGTTAAGACTAAAAGCTCACTTGTTAGGGATTCCACTTCCACCATTTCCCACCAATCCATCCTCCACTGTATTTCTTGAGCATGTCCACTTTGCTCCTACAAAGCAAAAACTGACCAGAAAAAACTAGTTCTCATCTCTACTGCAGAAGTACCTTTAGGGCCATCAGTTTTACCTTCAATTCAGAGCACTCAAATCACTCCCTCAAATCCACATTTCTCCTTAGCTAAAACAAATGCTAACCACCACCTTGCTTTTTCTCTTCAGTCTAACATCATTACATTATAAGCTACTATAGAATGGTACAGTAATCTTCCCTATGCTATCACCCACAAGGACATAACTGGAGCAACAGGAAAACAATGCACAGGAAAAGCAACGTAAAGAAGGTGTATTCACATTTAACAGAATGGTTCCCCTAAACGTTCTACTATGCCTTCATGCATTTTCTACAGAAAATACCATCATAATTTTCCATTAGTGTCTTAGAGATTCAAGAAGTAACTGTCCTACAGGATCTTCCCATGTTTTCATTTACTGTTACTCATTGTATTCTTGCTCAATTTCAGTTAACTTCACTGTTTTTGAAAAAACAATGCCCCACACATCTCTTCTATATTTATCATTTCACAACTCTGTACAAGTTGAAAAATGTTTATGTACACAACACATGCTAAGATTACAGCAATTTTTACTTACTTTTGAAAATCTGTGTGAGCAGGAGGAAAACTGTCTTATCTCCAAATTAAAATCTTCATCATTGGTATCATCTTCCTCCTCAGTTTCCATATGGTGGTATTTCTCAGAACGAGCTACAGACAAGGCAAATAAAATTATTTAAATTTATCAGAAAGGATATATAGCAAGCCTTAACATTAATTTTATTCTTAAGATTATTTCTGCTGAAATGTCAACCCACCAGTGAAACTTCAAGCTGCCAGTGATTCTGATAAAGGGGCTTGTAAGAGCAGTAAGCAAGAGTCAAAGATAGTGATTATTTAAACAAGGCATTCATCACTTTTTTTTTCAATGCCACAAAATACTTACTATCAAAATAACTTGTGTCGTCTTCGGATTCCAACTGTGGAATAAATTCTGCTTTTTGTCTCAGCAAACTATTCCAGTCAAGGCTTCTGAAGAACTGATGCTGCTTTACTTCATATGCACCACCTGGGGGAGCCAGAGAAAAAACACTGAGCAACCCATACCAAATCCGACATAACTAACTACAGCCAAACCCCTGGCCAATAACACAAACAGTCACAGAAAGGCAGTCATCACTGCACGCATCAACATCTACTACCCATTTCTATTTGAATATCCTAAACCTGTCAGAGATCTTCCCTGTCCCTGTTTTGTTGTGGTCAGTTCTTTCACAGTGGTGGCATTGTTTTATCATTTTCCCCCTTCTGACATTTCTATTTCTTCTGCATATTTATGTCAGCTACCCATCAGTCAGAATCATCAGATGTTGTAGTAGTAGTTTTGAAAATATAAATACATGCACTAGGTAAGTACAAGTTACAAAACAATGCAGAATGATTCTTAACAGTTGCTCAATATAAATACCCATGCTGACTTAGAGATCCTTTTGGTGTTTTATGGCAGTAATACACAATTCTTTAAGAAATAACTTATCATGTATCTTCTTATTGGTTACTGCTTTCTTGTTGTAATGTGTGTTAAATAACTACACAAGTTAAAACAATAACACAAGTTAACAGACAACTATAAGAACACAATGGAATACTGGAAACTTTGTCCTGGGAAGATGGGAGATGATGTCATCAATGAGCATACATCTAACTCTAAAACCCTGATCAATTATACCGCAGCAGCAAGACCTGCTGCCAGCTTGAATGTATCAAGTTTACATGGCATGGTTTTGATAGTGGGGGAGCTGCAGAGGTGGCTTCTGTGAGAAGCTGCTAGGAGGTTTCTCTGCATCTGACAGAGCCAATGCCAGCTGGCTGTGAGATGGACCCACCACCGGCTGATCAGCATTATCTGGGATAACACATTTAAGAAGGGGAAGACTGCTGCACAACAGCAGCCAAAAGAGAGGAGTGAGAACAGGTGAGATGAACAACCCTGCAGTCATCAAGGTCAGGGCAGGAGGTGCTCCAAGTGCTGAAGCAGAGATTCCCCTGCAGCCTGTGGTGAAGACCATGATGAGGCAGCTGTGCCGGTGCAGCCTGTGGAGGACCCCATGCTGGAGCAGGTGGATGCGTGAAGGACACTGTGATCCCATGCAAAAGCCCTTGCTGGAGCAGGTTCCTGACAGGACCTGTGGCCGTATGGAGAAAGGAGCTCACACTGGAGCATGTTTGATGGCATGATTTGTGATCCCACAGGGAATCCATGCTGAAGCAGTCCTGTTCCTGAAGGACTGCAGTCTACGGAAGGGACCCACACTGGAGCAAGGGAAGACCATGACAAGGAAGGAGCAGCAGGGACAGCATATGACACTGGCAACAATCCCCATTTCCCATCTCTTGCACTGCACAGAGGAAGTAAATAACAAGTGAAGTTGTGCCCAGGTAGAAGGGAGGGGTGAAGAGAAGGTGTTTTCAGATTTGTCCTTATTATTCATTATCCTACTTCATTGTTAACTGGCAATAAGCTAACTTCCCTGAGTTGAGTCTGCTTTGCCCATGGCAGTAACTCCCTATCCTTATCTCAACCCACGAGCCTTCTGCATATTTTCTCCTCCCATCCAGCTGCGGAGGGGAGAGACAGAGTAGTTTGGTGGGCACCTGGTGGGCAGAACAGGTCAACCCAGCATATTTGTACAGCTTGTGTACTTCTGTATGTCAAGGCTGAGTACGGACAGAGCCATAGGAAAAGTGTGAAATGTCCAGTATTGGTTTCTAAGTCAGTGTTAGGATTTCTAGCTTAGGTCTTTTGCTTTTCTGGCTGCACCAGGGAAAAATTCATAGAAGTCAAATCTTCCAAAAGGAGACCAAAATCACATTTCATCTACATAACTAGATAAGGAGTATTTTTCTGACCATAGTAATGCAATACTACATCAGAACTGTACAATTCTTGGTTAGTATCAGACACTTCAAACCCAAAGAAGTCTTCTTAATGTAATTTTCCTTCTTCAAAACCAGTAGCTATCTCTCTCTTCCTTCAACTTGCCTATGCCATTCAGGTTTCCTGAGCAAATAAACAATTAGGATTTTCATGAAGTGCGATGCAGCTTACTAATACACATTAAACAGATAAGACCGTCATTTGAAACGCATGATGGAACCTGGGATAAACTGTGCTCTCATGGAACCTGTCACACTGTAGCCTTCACTTCTGTGAGCTGATTCTAACACAAAGAATCTACAACTTGCTGTAGTGTCTGCCCATGCTTCAAAGAAATGGCTGCCTGATTTCCTTCTTCAGACTGCTAACTCTTACAAAGACCAAGCATTTTAAAGATACCAGTCCCTAAATGAGCACCACAGGTGCTCCATGTGCTGGCACTGACAATTCCAGTAGCTAAGCCAGCCTCATTCTAGCCAATTCAATTTCTCCATCAGTTGCAGCAACAGAGACAGAATTTACAATCCACTTCTGACCCAGCCTTCTCACATGGTGACAGTCTTGAATTGACACCGTGTTTATCACGAAAAAGCATGCTGGCAATGAACCAACACCTGGAAAGAATATACTTAAAACAGGGCAACAGAACTAGCTGTGGATTTTAGTTTTGCCTTTGGCAGTGGTGCCCTCTGCAGCAGATGAATTAGGCAGCAAGTGCAGAAGCTATCGGGCACGACACTTCATGGGGCAAGGGACATCAATAAACTTTACTGGATGCCACTTACTCCTGACCATCAGTTACAGAGAAGTCTAAGGGTTGTTCCCACAGACTGCAGACATTCAGGGAGGGACATGCAGTTTGTTAATCTCAGCCACACCACCATCTCTCAAAAGAAACCAAAGGAAGATGTCACTTGGAACCACATCAGTAATATTCCGGGTTTGGGTTATACTCACATTTCCCCTGAGCAGCTGTGGTAAGGCCAGTTAAGAGCTGATTCTTAAAACTTCTTGTTATATGAAGTATAAAAATATGTAGCACGATCTGACCACTGGACTCGGTTTTGCAAGCAATTTTCCAAGTACTCTCATGTCAACTCAACCTGACACTTGTTTCCTTAGCATTCTCAAGATATTTATATTTATGGCATACAGTGTTCCCTGTAAATAAGTCTATACCTTTATATTTAGGCTCTTTTATGTAGAAGGCCTTTATTTGGCATCTTTATCTAGTGCTTTGCCCAGTGGGATGGCAGTCAGTGACTAGGGTTCCCATACATCATCACTTAAAAATAATGCACAATATTCTTAAATTACTGCCTCTCACAGAAACTCCCAAATAAATCCTGCTCCATCAAGTAATAAATAAACTCAACTGCATAAACATACAGTTCTTTCATTAGCCTATACAGGCTCACTAGTCCTAAAATTTTAACATTCACATTTATGTTTTAGTTCTTTTTCGTACAAGGCAGTAATGCTTGATGACACGACTTTTCACCACACAACCTCAGAGAATCATGTCTGAATAACTATTTTGAATACTCATCACCCACTATAAAGCCTGGAGGAACCAATTTGTCAGGCTGAAGCACTTCTGAAAAAGGAAGTTGTTTATTGATTCCCCTTCTCTATTCTTTAATTATTTAACAGTGTATTTATGAAGAAACCCCATCCAATGGCTACGTGCTTCGAGAAATTTGTTGTATTTATCAACTTAANGGAAAAAAAAAAAGTCATCATCATGTTAAGTTCATCTTACCAGTGTGAATCTATAAAATACCATTGTTTATAATGGATAATGGTGAGTTGTCCTACTGCTTTTCCAGACAGATGTTTCCCAAGTAAAATAAACAGATGAACAAAAGCTCCCAATGCTGAATACAGAAGCTGTTGCTGGATCATTGACAACTTAAAATTAGTGCCTCCTAACCTGTTCCCAGTCTTTCCAAAGGATTCTGCCTGAGCAGCAGGGTAATCAGATCCTGGGCATCTGGAGGTGGTGCTTCATCCTTCTCAGGCCAGTTAATTTCATCTGAAAAAACCCAGAAAGTTGTTTGTTATTACTGAAATAAGATCTCAGCATTCAGCACAAACTGTGTGAAAGCTCTCATCATCACCTAGCAGCAAAGCAGAGTTAAGGCAACTTTTTCAAGTTACTCTGTTGGATACCAATTACTTACAATTTTTACACTCTCTATATAGACTCCATACACATGCTATGTTCCCATTGTTCTCGGAAGTATCCTTTAACCCAAAACAGAGTTTAGCAACGAATAAAAGAATGCTTAGTTCATGAAAAAGTACTTCAAAACATTAGCACAGCTTGTACACCTTTCTCTTTTCCCTGTCCCCACAAATCATGGTATAAGTTGTGTTCCATTAAAACTGTTGTTAAGATGGACACAGCTGACAAGACCCAGTAGTTGCTGCTCACACCTGTATTCCTTCTATAATGTTAGGAGACTCACTGAAGTCATTACTGCCATGACAAAGGTCCAGGTATCACTCTCTCTCTGGAGACATACATGACAATGGAGCTTTTTTCCAAGAGTCTTGTACTTCCGAGGGAAACCACCTCACTCTACAGACTCTTATACTACTATGGCTTTTGCAATTCATGGCAAGCAGGACCTAAATCGAACAATCAATACAGGATACTCTATATATGAACATGAACTAACAGCCTGCACAGCAAGTTTTGACTGGTTTTTAGCAGAAACTGTCTCCACAAATCTAATATATTGCAGGTTTTAGGCAAAACTTTGCAGAAGTTTACTGGAAGGTACAAGGACTTTGGCATCAGAGAACAAGAACACTAGGAGCTCTGGAAATACGGATGGCTGTTAAGGATTTTATTGTCATTATGTGACCTAGATTTTTTCCTTCAAAATAATCATAACTGAAGAAATTACCATCAGAAGCTATACACAAATTTAACCTTCGTATTTCAGAGTTTAAGGTACTGAAATAAACAATCAAGAAATGTAATCTGTTTCTGAAGCAATATTTTAAACTCCTATCACTTTTAGCATGTAAGTTTACACGGAGGCCTCCCACAGTTGTCCTTGGGGGAAGACACTTGGGGACAGGAAAGGCAACCCACAATGAAGAAGGTGGTGGCAAGATTTTAAAGTAGAATTTCAAGTAGAATGTACATTTTGCCAACAACTGGAATAAAAGTCTAGGCTACGGTTTGAGCTCTTTAACACAGCTTTTACAGTTGAATACAAGGGGATCATTTATTTTAGCACAAGAAACTTATCCAACAAGAGTCCTCATAATGACTAAGAATTATTTGTCTAAGTAAGAATATTTCAAAGAGAAGAGAAAAAACTGAAAGGTCAACATCAAAACAAGCAACTAAGCTGAGCAAGAGCTTTGGTGTGGGAACAGATCAGGTTTACAAATATGCTTCTACAAATAATTTCTGTAAGATAAATGGACACACTCACACAGATAAAGTTATTTACATACGTATCAGCTAGATTTTAACACATAGTATGCTTCAGAAAATGTAAAAGCAATGACACATGCAAAATAAAAGTCTAAAGTGCAAATTTTGTCATTAATTTTAGACTATTCCCTCCCCTTCTCCAAATCAGAGAGTGTAAGGATAAAAACACAGGTGCATGTGTCTGGAAATGCAGTAAAATCATGAGTTATTTCTATGTTTTCCTGCCTACAGCTTCCACTCCAGTTTAAATCTAATTTGGAAAATAAAGCATGAATATGGTATTGCAGCCATGAGGCATTTTGAAAAAAGGCATCATTTGCTGCTTGTGTTAATTAAACAGTTCATTCTTTTTACCACTCAGGCCTCAGCATATCACATCAGAAAACAACATGGTTATAAATCCATGAATAGCTAGAATGTTGTATAAAGAGGTCACAGGCACTTCAATGCAGCTTATAAACAAGTCTGGCTTTCAACTTCAGAAATGATGACAAGAGTGTCTCCGTAAGTACAAAAGGGGGTCTGTTGCATCCTCAGAGAATAAGGAACCAGAGGTGCATTCTCAGCTTCTGGACCTTTTAAGCAGACCATAAAACAGACTGCAAAATACTCAGTACCAGAGGTGTCATTCTGTTAAACTTGTGTCATAAATAGAAACCCTCTACATCTATGCATCTGGGAAATTTATGGAAACAGCAGGTAGGATAGTAAACAATTCTGTTTAATTATCATTCAGTTATGTAACAAGCCACATAACAACATTTGGAGTCAGTTTGCAGGTTAAGATCTAAAAGGTTATTGAATTTTAAATGGAAGAAGAACAGCTGCTACAGAAATAACATTACACTAGAACAATCACCAATGAAATCATTAACGATCTGTGAACTGAGTTTGTTTCCTTCTCTTTCTCATTATTTATTATTCAGGAGACATTTGTTTTAGAGTTTTATTACATATTTGCTCATTTCTTCATTGTGCCATAAGGCATTTTCCAATTTATGGACATTTAACTGTTTCTTCTCTGGTATGATTTCTTTACCAAAGACTGAAATCACTATTGCCATATTGGCACTACTGTTTTACTGATACTGCTTTTCTTTTACAAACAGTACAGCTTAACCATTGTACTATGTATCACTGAACTTCTGTACTTAGAAACAATACACAGTAAATTCAGTTTTTAATCCAAATTTATTCTTGCTATTTTGATAGCAAATTTTGTTTTATAATATTACAGTAAGGGTGGGGCTTTTCAGCAAAACTATCTTGAAAACCCACTGTATCAGTAAAGTTGTAAATACATTTACTATTAACTGAAATTGAATCATCATTTTTTTGGGGATGATCCTCACCACTGATTACTTGTCCAAACAGTTCTTCTGGTGTATCTCCAAAAAATGGCACACATCCAACAAGAAATTCATAAAGAATAATTCCCATAGCCCACCAGTCCACTGGTTTTCCATAACCCTGTCTCAGTATCACTTCAGGAGCTATGTACTCAGGTGTACCACAGACCTAAAAGGAAGAAAACAAGCATGACGGTAAAACAAGTCTAACTCAGCTACGTCACATCATTTATAATTCTTGAAATTATATAGAAACAGGGAAAAATGGGATTCAGTCAGGTTTAGTCTGCGTAACAGCTGAGTCTGCACAACAGCTAATGCTTTTAGAACAACCTACCTACATTAAGAGGTATCACAATAAACATTTGCATATCTGTCAAGCAAAGGACAGTTTGTGCTTGGTGCATGGGAATCCATCATAGAAAGCATTTAATTTAACTTACTTATCCTTATCTTTACATGAAGGTTATGATGGTTTTATCTTAAGAACTTTTACAGTGAACAGATTGTGAGCAACGGTAATGAGGCATGCTTAGAGGGAAATGGGCCATAGCATGGATTTTAGCACCCTTGGTTGTACAAGGCATAATGAGCTTCACAAGTACTCTGCTGAGACTTCTGAATTCCTTATAAAAACAGTTTTCCATTTGTCTCTCTCACAGAGTCACTTGCACTCCATTAGGCTGTTCATCTTACTAATAGATCCTAATGTAGGAAGAAAAAAGCCTATAATGATCTGCAGGGCATCAGTAAAAGTAACTGATACACTTAATTGGAAAACCAGAGCAGAAATAACAATGGTTTATTCCATATTATGGCACATTCTGGTGGTAAAACACTACTTCATGTGAACATTCAATGTAGAAATGAAAAAGGCTGTTTCTTACTTGTTTGTCAAGGAATTCTCTGGCATCTTTCTCAATGTGACCCTCATAGAGATTGGTCGTCAAACTCATTAGCCCCACTTTTGACAGGCCGAAGTCTGTAAGCTTTATATGGCCCATGGATGTTACCAATAAACTGAAAAATAGAAAGATTTGAAGTTACTGTGATGTAATTCAACATTATATGCTTATCATTGTTAGTACTGTTATAATATCTAGAGAGAAATTTCATTAGCACTGTAAGAGTATAAATACAGCTTAAGAAGTAATTTAACTAGGTACGAACTAAATAGGTTAAAAATCTCAGTCTTACTGTTGTTACTATTATTATCAGAAGTAAACAAACCTCTTATGTGTTAGAGAACTCTACAAAGTCTTGAGAGCTGAAAATTAGAAGCTTTGAAGAAAGAGAAAGTAATTGTCTGAAAGACCTAAAATAGGATACACGTCACTTTGAAGTGAGGCGAGCATTTTCTATCAGTAGCAAGGTGGGTCATGCATTTGAAAAAACCCTCAGATATTAAGTCTAAGGTATCACACTATGAAAATATTGTCTATTAACACCCATGACTCCAGTTCTTTTTCTTTTTTTTTAATGTGAAACAGAAAAAAGATTAATAGAGTCATAATGGCCATATTTTGTACCTCATCTATTTGCTATAATGTTAATTTAAAGTATAGGAGGAATATTGTACTTTTAAATATGGAAATTGAAAAACCCAGCTCCTTCAAAAAACAAAACAACCTCCAAAACCCATGCAACAAGAAATATTTCTCCATAAACTATGTCTTCATATATGCAAATATTTGCAAGTTGATGGTATTTTGCATTAAACAATGGTTTAAGCATATTTTGAAAAAACTGTTCCTTAGTAACCAAAGGCATTTCCCTCCATTTCAACCAGAAGAGTAATATGTTTAAGAGAAAGATAGTCTCTTCCATCTTAAAACACAGAAAATTCTTAATTAGCTCTTCTGGAAAAAGTGCATTTTCTGTAAATGCAGGTAATGAAAATTCAAATACGTGTAAGAATTGTGAATCTAAACAGCATTCCTAAGAAAAATACCACAAATATACTCTAAGTTTAAACCTTCCACGTTTTATCTAACAATTTCAAAGCCCTCTTTCAGTTATATTTCATATACATACTTGTCTGGTTTCAAATCCCTGTGTACAATTCCATAATTATGAAGGTATTCCAAGGCCAGAACAGTCTCTGCAAAGTACATCCTTGCCATGTCTACAGGTAAGGGACCCATATTCTTCATCAAAGTAGCACAGTCTCCACCTGTGAAAGCAGAAGAAATGTTCCAGATGACACTATAAAGTCTGAGGTGTAGCAGTGTAATCCATATATGATGCAACAAGGGACATAAACTATTGTCATGAATGTTTATTTTCTAACCAGATGACTCAACTGAACATGTAACCCCATCAACTACTGTAGTGGAAACACCATGTGAAGCTGGGAGAGAGCGGTACAAGGATTCACCTGGATACCAGAAAGTACATGCTGCTACCTAAGGGAACAAAAGAAAAAAAGAGAAAGNAAAAAAAAAAAAAAAAGGGTGGCAGGGAAATCCACACAACCATACACTTCTGTCCACTGCTCTCCTTCAGCATGAGCACCTTTTCAAATTGTCTCCTCTTTCCTATTTCTTTGTAAAAATAATTCATAAAAACACATGGTAATGAAAATTTGAATTCCAGAAAAAATGCAAACACTTGCACATGAACTTTGAATGCTAGCTAGCTCACTTCTGATCACAATCTATAAGGAACTTATTGTAAGAGCAATTATTCACCATTACAGCTGCAGGGCAAGTGTTTAACTAGTTGTTTACTGGGAGATAATGACTGGGGGGGAGGGGACACCAAACCAACAAAAAAAACAAACAAAAAAACAGAATACCTTGCTGTTGGATCTAGATCTTACATCTGAATTGCCAGAGAAAGGAGGACACACGGGGGGCTTTTCTAACACAAGTACTTTCTGGGTTATTTTTCTTTCTTGGTGTAAGAAAACTTTTTTACCTTCCACATATTCCATGACCATGCATAAATGACGTCTTGTTTCAAAGGAGCAATACATGCTGACAACAAAGGGATTTTCTGCAAATGTCAGGATATCACGCTCAACAAAGGCTTGCTGGATCTGGTTTCGAAGGATGAGATTCTGCTTATTAATTTTCTTCATGGCAAATCGCTGTCTGGTTTCTTTGTGTCTCACAAAATAAACAGCACTGGAAAGTTCAAACAGGAGAGACAAAGAAGTCTGATTAACTCTTAAAAATGCATTTTAAAATACGTTTTTTAACTAACAAATATTTTTTAAAAGAACTGTATATATATTAAAAGACTTGTTTCCTAGTCAGTAGATGACCTGTATTTCACATCAAAGAATGGTTAAAAATCTCAGTCTGCTTCATAACCGGGACAAATCTCAGTCAACACAAATCGATAGGCAAGCTAAAACCATACCACTCTCCTCCCCTTTACTCTCACCTTCCCCAAAAAAACAACAGTAGCAAATGCTCTGAGCTCCAGCAGATTCTGGGCATCTCCATCACCAAAGGTTTACATACAAAACCCAGCTATGGCACAGTGTTAAAAATCACTGTGACAAATGCTTATTCTGTAGGTGTGCTGTGAGGTAATTATGACTCAGATTCAAGGCCAGGGGATTTTAAAACATGTCACAGGTTTTTATGAAGGCTGCTCAGAAGTTGCTCGATGGGGTGGCTCCCTCATCACAAGGAGCAAAATGTCCTGTTCTTGTTCAGTCCCTGATATCAGCACTGATCTGTATCAGAGGTAGGTCACCAGCAGGTAACCAGAAACAAAGATTAGTGCATTAACCGCATGGTAGCATGGGGCTATGCTGTATCTTGACAGACAGAATTTCCACTTGGGTGCTGGGCACAAAGTTTTCTGTGAGTTTGGCTGGATAAGGTAAAGGCAGCAAGGGAAAGGGAAGGGAAAGAAAATCTGCCTTGGGCAAACCTTCTGTTTTGTTTTTCAAAGCTAAGGAGAAGGAATCACTCTGCTGTGGAACACTGACACAGGACATTACTGCCGCATATCTCAAAATCCCTTGCAGCAAATCCTGAAAATGTTTGCCTTGCTTGAAATCTATTTTGCAGCATTTAATGCTTATACCATCTCCAGAATATAATTACCACAGTAGTGAGCATTTATGGAAAGAAAGGACTAAAAGAAGAAGATGGGGGGTGGCAGGGGAAAGGACTCAATTATGGAGTTTTTAAATTCAAACTGCTGTCACCCCTGAGGTCCACTTATCAGCATATACAATTATTTAAACACAAAAAGCAACTCTTGCCTTACTATTTCTATGAAAATCTCCCAACAGCTACCAAAGTTACAGGCAGTGAAAAAAAAAAAATCAACATTTCTCTTTTCCTTTGTTGAGAAAAACTTTCTAGACAGAAAACTCTCTCTTACTGATTCCAAAAGCTTTCATTAATCCCTCATTCTTGTCTGAGCACAGAGCAGGTAAAAGACATTACACAATTATGAAAGTAGGTGAAAACCACCCTGGGCAAAACCCAAGACAAGCCTCACCCTTCGTGCCTTCTACTAAGCCTCACTCCCTTCTGCCCCTCCCAAGGTGGAATACAGCTAGAGTACTCCCTGCTGTCTTCATGCCTTTTGTCCTGCACCTCTTCCTACTGCTCCAGTCATATTCATTTTTCTCTCTACCACTTCATTACAACTCTTTCCTTTGTTTTTCTTTTTCTTACGTTTTGGTTTTCCTCATTTGTTTGTTGCTATCAGCTGTCTTTCAGCCTCACCTTCTTAATCTCCTGTAATTTCATCTTTTCCCCTCTTTCAGTCTCACTATGCACTCCTGTCATGTAGAAAAGCAGTGCCTGGAGCCTCAGTCCTTTAAAAAAACTAGTTATATGAACAAACTGAGGACTGACTGAGGAGTCAGCATACAGATCTTTCTCAAGAGTTTAAAACTAGACAGTGTGCCAAGACACACTCTTGAGAGGCAGATAACACCAGAGCATATTATTACAGCATCTTAATAAATCCTCCCTGCATCTGTAAGATGATTAGTACCATATTTAAAAATGGTTAACCAGTAAGTTTCAAGGATTCTTTAATCCAGTAAATATCTAGGATATGCTAGCTATATTTTCCAGCCTGTCTAAATTTCATACTCCAAGTCTTATAGTCACAAGCAGATAACTGTATAACTTCTCCAAGTTTCTGTTATTTCTCAGAAAAATATTGTTTTGTTCAAGTGTACTAGACTCACAAGACAACTGCAACACAACAGTCTCTCTCACTTCTACATATGCATCCACTGTTCATGTCACACAAAGTGCTTTTCAATGATCACTGGCATACAAAAATGTTTAACATCCTCACATCCTCTGACAACAGTAAGCCCAGCAAACAGCAAACCCCCAGCCCCAGCCAGCAGGATGTTTATCGTTAAATGCTGCTCATGACCTTCAGTATATTATAAAGACAATTTCAAATTTAGGGACTCTTTGCAAAAAAACAGTGTAGGAAGAACACACAGATTGCCCTGCTGATCCATTCAATGACAGTGGCGTGCCCAGTCTGCCTGCTAAGCCACAACCACAGGGGTACTGTTGCACTCCTCCAATTGTTTCAAGTGAAGAATATGGTTTCCTATCCAACCCCAGCTTTCTGTTTTTGTAACTTGGCAACAAGAATTTCCAAAATATCCTCTGATTTCACTGCGCAAATTTCACCAGGTATGCAAGTGCTCTATATTTTACTGATGCTGTAGTTTAATACAGCAAAAAAAGCTTACCACTCAAGAGAAATAAGAACATTCATCAACTTTTGTACTGTGTCCAAACATTACCTTATTTCACTTCTAACACAATCTCAGCTTGAAAAAGTATCTCAGTAATACCTCTATGTAGGCACAATTATCAAACACTGCACACAAGTGTTAAGATGATAAAAAAAAAAGCTAAAGTGCTTAACTGGTTTCCTGAATTAGTCCAACTTAAATATTATGCAATATATAACTCCAATCTTACAGCCACAATTTCTGTTTTTCCTCTAAATGTAAAAATCTCTAATTACTGAAAAAAATAAGACAGACAGGCTTCAGGCCCAGTTTACAGCTCTTCAGTAACTTCAACTTTTACAGCCATTTTACAATCTAGTCTACATTTAGTGTTTAGGGCTAATATAGCTGTATTACTTGTTTTGACCTGATTTTCTAATCTGTCAAAGGACCTTGAACATCTTGTGAGGACACAGGTACTGTACTCATTGCATAAAAATTTCACCTGCTGACCAGGAACTTTGTTTGATTTTCACAAGCAACTTCCTGGGAAGAGACTGCTAAATATTGTACTACCATGGAATTACATCTGATGTTACCTCCAGTGAAGAAAAGCTACTTATGAGGCTGTGATTCATGTTACAGCAACATGGTAAAGTTTACGGAGTTACTGGAGACCAGAATTTAAAAGCAGCCCTGCACCACCTCCTAGCTAGGCAGTGTCTGTGACCAGATCAATTCCTTGGGCGCAGGGGCAAGGGCTACATAAAGCAGTGCAGCAGTCCCAACACAAACATCCAGGGTGTGTTGGTCTTCTGAGCTCTGGGACAATCTGAACAGCCTTCTCTCTGCAGGATTTCAGACTTACCTTCTGCCTAGAAGGAAACAAGAAGCTGGTCATGTGATGAAGAGAACATGATGGCTTTGATCCTTCTCTGAAACTGGTACTAGTCCTAGTTTTTCTAATGTGTCATCAATTTTGAAAAATAAAACCACCTCTCCACACCTTACAGTATCAGTGCCTCCTATCTTCATGGCAGCTAGTAAACAGTAAACACTATCGTGATAGTAAACACAACATGATGAAACTGCAGTCCGAAATTCTGATGGGTAAACTCTCTGGTACTACTTAAGTGAACCTACAAAGCCACACTTCCCTGTCCCATTCCAGTTCTGAACTGGTGGCTGCCAGGCTGACAATGAATTAACCTGACTGATGGGATTTTTTTCCATAGCTGGGTTACTTCCTTAGTCCCACTCCCACTACAGTACTATCAACAGAGCAGAGAAGGGACAAGAATGAATACTCATAGGGTAGGTGCAGTAGCTGCTCAAGACAACACTGCTTCTCAAGTTTTAAATTTATCAAGCAACACCATTAGCCAGTATGTCATGTACATACTGGCACTACCATCCCTGTAGAAGTAAGAGAATTCCAAGCATGAGCAAAAGTGGTATAATGCATTTGCTTTAAGCAGATACAGTTATATATTGGTGAAGACTATTGAACTAACATAATTTGCTTCCCTCAGATGAAACATAATCTTGGTTTTGTTGAGCTGTTTCACCAGGTTGATGCTAACTTGAAGAGACTACTACTACTACCACCTGCTACCTCTTGCAAGCTGGAATTTGGAAAAAATGTTGTTGTGATTGCAGAAAAAGTTTAAAATTTCGTATGTATGAAAAGTTTTGAGTTGCTGAAAAAAGTCATATAGACAGCTTGTGAAACCCTTAATGACTTGGCCAGAATCCTACATGTTTACTGATTCACAGCTTGTTTAACTTCTTGTATATTCCTAGCCATTCCCAAAAGCCTCATCTACCACACCTCATCTACTATACAGTCATTTAATTGCACTGCAAATGAGTTCACCCAATCAATTAAAAGCCAAAAACTCTTAAGATATTTACTCAAACCTTCACAAAACCAATAGTTTATATTTAAACTCATCAAGTTTAACACATCTGACAAATCTCTGATACAGCATGCCAAGACCAACAAATGTCAAGCAGTCAAAACTTTCACTAATAAAGGCAAAAACACCACAGCAAAGTGAAAGAATGGATGGGGTTTTCTTTAACTGAATTCAGAATTAAACCCACCACTGTAGCCTCAAAATAAGTAAAATATTACTACAGTATATAGTATTTTTAGTAAGTCAGAGCCCAAAACACGCCCACTGACATTTTTTGATAATAAATCAGCAAAGCACAGGTAGAATTTGCATGTATTTATATTAGCTCAAATAATTAATGGCCTGGAAAAACATGGGGGGGGGGAGGGGGAATAAACCTTGCAGCACAGGAACAGTAACTTTTATTTCAGCTGTTTATACTTGTAAATGAACAGCAATAAATGTCTTTAGGAGAGTTATTGCTTTATATTCACATGAAACAGGCATTATTGGTTTATTACACTACATTTTCTAGATAGGTTAGAGAGCATTTAGGTTATCTTCATGTGCTCCCCTTTAAACCTGACCATACTTTTGAGTAAATTAACCATCAACTGTATTGGTGCCAAGAGAAAAAAGAAAAATCCACTCAATAAGGATAAAAAATGGTTTGTTGATTTTGCAATCTTGTATGCCATGGTGGATATTTTCAAGCATGCAGACAGTTTTGAAAAAGTGGTATCCTAAAGAATATAGCAGCACAACCCTCTTCAACTTACAGTATTCAATAGGTGCTAAAATCACTTCCTAAAGTGAGTAAATACTTTCAGTTTATTGTCTCACATTTCACTGAGGGTGTTCCTTTCCCTCCACGTGAATTGTAAGGGGCTGTTTGTTTTCACTTTTTGCTTTTTCTTCTAAGTCGTAACTATTTAAAAGAAAAATTCAAATCAACAAAATCTCCTTTGCTATTACTTCCATCCTTAAGGAAGTCATAGCATTCTACTAAACTGATGAGCTTTTCAATTTCCACTAATACTACTGTGGCATAACCTGCCAGTCTACCCCTGTTCTTACATTTGTTAAGGACAATAATGATTCATGAAGATTCTAAATACACTCCAAGGTATTAATTTTCTGTAAGCTCTCCCTTTCTTCATGTATCTATCAGGGTCTCATGCAATTTTTACAACATCACATTGCCAATCCTGCGTATTACTAGCTTTTAAAAGGTATTTATTAAGTGCTGATTTTCCCAGCCACAAATATGG
>VXBX01009628.1:16980-35933 GCA_013400415.1 Scytalopus superciliaris | reverse complement strand
TTCTAAATGAATAGTGAGGTATTTGTAATCAATATATATGCACTGTGTTTTATAGAAAATCCAATTACATAAATCTCTAACTTCAGAATAAAGACAAACTTTTAAGTTGATAAAAAAAATTTGAACTTCATTGATCCAGTTGTTTCAAATCTAGAAACGAAACATCCTTCTTTAGGTAGTAAGTATATTGCAACTCTCATGTATAACCTACTTAAAAGGCAAGCCTCAATAGGGAATGAAAAGGGGGGAAAATCCCAGAAACTCAAAACTCCGCCTTATCCCTAAATCCCTTGGAAATACTTTAATTTTATTACCTTTATAGATTATAAAAATAGGAATACATTGAAAGGAGAAAGGAAGTTTATTAAAATGCATGTTGGTTGTTTTTTTTAAAACAGAATTTCTCTCCCTACTGGCATGAATTCCTACCAAAACATCTCTTCATGGCTACTGCATTCTTCAAGATGTTTGTGCAAACAGGTGCAATGCTTAACAGTGATAAAACAGGGTAAGTCACAAAACACTGATGTAACAAAACAGTTTTTTCTCAAATAAGTCACCTCTGTCACAAATACCTGTAGAAGCCAGGCAGACTACTGAGCTAAGTGGCTTTCCTGACTGTTGTGGTCTAACATAACTGCACAGAGCTTTAGTCTACACATGGAGTCACAAGGCTGCTGTCCTAGATCCTCAGGCTACTCAGCACTTGGGAACTCAATGTCCTAGCCCAGTAGGAAGCTTGAGAAATTAGGTATTATGCTTCATTTTGGAAGCATCAAAGCTGCTCCAGATAACACGAGGAGTTGCAGCGTGTCTGAAATAAAGTATCTTTGGAATTTTCAGTTTTATGGAAACGATCTTTGTTTTACATGTCATTAAACCATTTTCATCATCTACAGCCTACTGCCAAGGACTTACCATAAACTGCCCAAACTGTCTCATTTAGCTTAGCATCTCAGGATGCTGATATACAGCTTAAAAATCTGAACAGATAACTAAGCATTACATGCAATTTCAGTCTTACTCTCCTGATCTGACTTGCCATGCCCAACTGATTCTTACACATTATTCATTGGCATTAAAGAACCCAACAATGTGATTTTTCACCAAGACTTCTATTTATTTTCATCACGAAAACATCATCATCTCTTGAGCTGCTGCAGTGGTAGATACATAGCTTCTCCTCCACTTACCAGGAAGACAATGCAATTTCAAAACAAGTAGTTCTAAACATACGAGAATGTTTGTGTGTGTGTGCACGTGTGTGTGTGTGTATATGCATATATGTGAATACATTCATATACATACACAGGTGCAAGTAATGAGAGACAACAAATTTATTTTCTGATCTTTATTTCCAACTATTTAATTTTCCATGTGCATGTGTCTGGCAGTAGTTCTTGCCATATATGAAACTGCAAAAGCTTTATTCATATGATTATCAAGTAAATTAAAATAGGAATTCACATACCACGAACACTTGAGCCAAGACCATCACAGAAAACCGACAGCTTTACTGCATGGTATCTGAAACTTCTCATGATCAAAAAGCTGAATTTATGTCCTACAATTTTATGAACTTTCTTACAGAGGTTGAAGTTTTTCATATCTAGTATCTATTTTTCAGACAGATATTCTAAAACTTCAGTCACTACTATTCAAAAATTTTCAGAGGGACACTATGGAAAAACAATGCATTTGCATGATCCCAGTGATGTTTATGGAGTAGGCTTACCACCTTCTTGCATGAGAAACATATTGTTATGTGACAGTACACCTAAATTTGTCCGAGCTACCTGTATCTGTAGAAACATACTGCTCAGGGTTTTTACATTCCAGTTTTAGTCTCCTTAAGAAAAAACACTTGAAGCAAGCTGTGCTGGCTTTCTCTGCCATTCCTGCTCTGAAAGTCTGAACTAAGAGACACAGTCACTTCTGGCCTTGGCAACACTGTCCCTCCACTCACTTCATCAGGCTCAGCAAAAGGAGAGACACAGGATGCACAACACTCTACTTGAAGGATAAGGCAGAACAAGCAGCCTAAGATAAAATCCTGGCCCCAGAAACAGGGAACTAAGTGAATGGAGATTTGGACTAGATCTCCATAAAACTTAGCACTTAGGAAGATTGAACTGATGGGCAAACAGACCACTAGAAGAGAACCTCAATTAGAATCACAGAATCATCAGGGTTGAAAGAGACCTACAAGATCATGCAGTACAACCATCCACCCAGCACCGTAACTTTAACCCCTAAGCCACTAAACCATCAACCAGCACAGACACCTCTTGAACACCTCCAGGCATGGTGACTCCATCACCTCCATGGGCAACATACTCCAATGCCTGACCACCCTAAGAGTGTAATTTCTTTTTCTAATATCTAATCTGAATCTCCCCTGTCTCAGCTTAAGGCCATTTCCTCTTGTTCTCACACTGCAGGCAGAGACAAGCCCCCAACTCACCACAACCTCTTCTGAGGTAGCTGTGGAGTGATGAGCTTCCCCCCAAATCTCCTCTTCCTGAACTAAACAGCCCCAGCTTCCTCATGAGACACATTTTCTAGACCCACTATGAGCCTTGCTGCCCTTCTCTGGACACACTCCAGCACCTCAATTAAAATGCTAATAATGAATGGTGATGTTGGAGGGAAGGGGCTAGTAGGAGAAAGTCCACAAGTATGGAAGGGAAGGATATAAAGCATCATTAAGAAGTCCTGGTCTGTCAGTCTACAGGATGTGTTTAAGGACATTTTCAGATGTGTGATAATAGAAAAGGATGCAGACCAGAAGGGAAAAAGGCAGGAAAAGGTAACATATGAGGAACTAGATTATGCAGAGAAAGGTTACATGAAACCTGTGAATACAGCAGGAACAACACCCTAGTCACAGAATGAGCTTTTCAGGGTTCAGGAAGAAGGAGTATAACAAGTTTGGATACAGTGGCAGAGGAAGGACATGTTAAGGCATTCTCTTCCCTAAAGTCTGCCTTTTTGTTTTATTTTGCTTTGTTTTTAAACATCTCTTCCATGCTGATTCTGAGCACATATCTTATTTTGGATTCCTTCTGAACTGCAAACCATGAACAAAATGCAACTAGGAACACTGGGACACGATGTTTCCAAAACAAAACACAGACAGGTCTCAAAATGCCCATGGCTGAATAAGCCAGATTGTGGATTAACTGTGCCACAGATGAAGGGACACAGCACAGAGCCAAAATCAGGTTGGAAAGACTTACTAGCTCAGATCCACTGCCATGAAAATGCAGTTATGACAATTTCAGGCATAACTTGAGTCTAGCAGCAGGTTAGTGGCTCGCACATAAGCCTTGCCCGCCTCAAATAGCTGTATGCAGCATCAACACTGTGATCCTGATATTGGCAAGCAGCATGGCTCAAAGTCAGCTCAGGCTGCCTGCCAGGCCTGTTGGACTCAGGCTGGCTCTTACGTGGTATTTAGGTGTCTACACCATCCTCCTGAAAACAACTGTGTTCTGCAAGGGTTTATTAGTTCCACTGAACAAGTGAAGCACATTGGCTCTCTGCATAGGAGAAACTTCAGCCACCTGAGCCATCCCAGCTCCCACAGCATGGGCATGAAAAGCAGAAACACGTTCACATAGCTCACACAAACTAACGCAGTCTGGCAACATTGGTGCTATGCTCATACATAACTAAGTAAACTCTTCTGCTCCTGCTGGTCCTCAGTATAACATCAACCACCCATATATCCAGACAGACTAATCCCTTTACTGTTTCTCTCCCCAGATCAGGTGCTATAGAGCTGACTTAAAGCTGCTTATAGCTCTGGCAGCTGTTGAGTGAAACAAAATTATGAAACTGGTAAGAACAACAATGGGAAAACCACCAAGCAATTACAATTCAGGAACAGTCTTCCCTAGAAATAACAAAGTCTAACAAAACAACAGAAAAGCCCAACTGGTTTCAACGGCAGTACTGAGAAGGATTCTATACCACAGTATCTGCAAGAACAAGGAACCAAACAAGACTGGAGGAAGGTCCTGGCACTCCTGTGTTCCTGAAATAAAAGTGTAAAGGATCCAACCAATAATGAACCCCTACCCCACTGTTTGTGGCATGTTCCAAAAAACATTTTTAAAGGTCTTTGGATACTAAACCAGAGACTCTACACTACCAAGTGAAAAACAATGCGCATAGTGAGACCTTACCAGACATTCCAGTAAGCGAGCAGGACGAGCAATAACTATCAGGATTTTTCGAACAAGTTGTTTAATAAATGCCATTTCTCCACTCTCCGATCGTTCCTGGGCCTAAAAGATAAAAATAAAGTGATATTAAACCAAATCACATCCAATGTACTGCTCAGGAAAGTATGTATGATATTTGGAACACCTATGAGAGTCTGAAGCATGTACTTGATACAAACAGCACCTCGGTTTCAAGATGCCAGCAGGGATAACAAGGATCTGACCAACCCTGTAACTTCAAATTGAAGTAATCCCATTTTTAGAATTCTAACACTGCAACAACAAAAGTGCCTACAATGGACAAATACCTACCTCTTTCTTTTTGCTTATTTCTTAAGCTTAAATGGTATTATTACCATCAGTTTTGCAAAAAGGACAACATTTCAATACTACACACATCTCTACATGTATGTTGTGCCTGAATTTAATAGTTTTAGGATGAAATGAGAACTAACCGAAGGAATACTAATAGATACAAGCAACATCCACGCCAAATTGATACTGATTTCCTATAGTCAGTTGTCATAATGAAATGACAATGACATTATATATATAAAAATACATCAAAAGCACACTTGCAGAGAGGATCCAGATAAAGGTACACATAGAAAGGAAGACAATGACAAACTGACTTCTAGAAAGATTACCACAGTGGGAAGGACATGCTATAAAAGAATACATACAGAAAAAATACTTCTATAAAGTCTGATAACATCTGCACAATGATTTGGGTTGCATTTCAAATTTCTTTTAAATGTTTCCCTCTAAGAACAAATTATGCGATTTAAGGATGCTAATTAATGCAAGGAAACAGTATAAATATATTAAATAGCCCTTCCCTCAAATATCAAAGCACTTCTTTGTTCTGAACAGTAGGAGCCATAGACTTAAATTTCTCATCATCTCTTGCTTATTCAAAACCACAAAGAGAATTAAGAAACTAGCACTTAAAAATAACTAATATGAACAATGAGTACTTTTCACATAACATGTTGTATTTTTGAAGTTAAAACCCACTATGAAAATAGGAAGATAGTTTTCCCAATATAAGCACCACATTTTAAACATCGAATCTCTGAAAAGAATTGATTTATGGAGTTTAGAAAAGAAAAAGGCACCCAGACCATCTAGCACTCTGCAAGATTTCAGAAGAACCTTGACTGGACAGAAGTGTAATTCTGAACATTATCAACTACGTTGAAAAAAACTCTTTTGTAAACAAAAAGCCTGGCTATTTTAACACCAGCAAAATTTCAAGCACTTCTGTAGTTTTGTGAACACTCAGGTGCATAAATGAGCAAAAGATTCAATATGCATTACATTGAGGAAGGATGAAGCAGGAAAGCATTCAGGTCCACTTGAATTAGAGAATTGAACTTGGAATAATAAAAATGTTGGCTGAACTGACCTGCTCAAACCTGTCATATTATGCTATTAACAAGTATTATGCAGTGGACTCAAAAGTTAAGTCTGAATACTCTACAGTATAATGTCTCTGCACAATAGGAAATTTTTTCATAATACAGAACTAGCACCACAGAACATGACAAAATGAGTGTTTTCATGATTTTTAAATAATGCACTGCTTTATATGCAGATTGAATTTGCTGGAGCATTTTTTTAGTAGGTTTTGGAGGAAGTATTAATGAGTGAACATGTACTCTAAAACTCTACTAAATGTGTACCCATTTTAAGGATATATTGTTAACAATGACAACAGCACTTCATTGAGTTTTAGCTTAGACATGTTTCCTTGTGTTTTGACACTATCAACTGGCCATTCTGCCTGCATTTTGGCATCACAAAAGTATGATCCTTTCACACGAGGGTCACCAGTTCAAAACTTCCTCTTCATCAATAAGCAACCTCTATGTACTTTGAGTGTTTAAAAAACAGGGTTTCAATAATCCAGAAATAAATCATTTGTGTCTTAAGTTTTGCACTGCTGTATGAAGAGAAAAAGTTCAAAATACATCAGTTGCAGAAATCTTATTTACTCCATAGAAGTTAACAAAAAAGCAGCATAGGAAAAAACAAAACCCAATCAAAACCTTTAGCAATGGCTTGTGCATTCAAAAGAAAACAGAAAACTAATTAAGACAGGGACCACATCATCCCTTAAGACAGAGACCTTTACCAGTTGGAAAATTTCAAGTTAATATTGAATCTGCTGGTCATCGGATCAACTTTGGTTCATAATGTGCTATCAAATCTCACACAAAAAAATTACTATATTACATGCTGCACTCATTGGTTTAAAAATTATACATTAATAAACTGCAGCAACTTATGTCAAAGGGCATTTATTTTTTTAAGTTTCAAGTTCTTCTTAATTCATTTAGCTGATTATTCTGTTAAAAGTTTTTTTCAACACTTAGAAAAAACATCACTGTTAACAAACAGTTCAATTATGAAAGGAATGTTAGAAATAAATAATTAAATAACCTTTCACTGATGGAAATAAGGGTTGCTGTCTGCTTTCTCAACACAGCAGGCAATCAGTAGCATTGATAAAAAGCAAAGTGAGTATGTTTACTCATTTACAGTAAATGGAACAGCTAGCATTGTCCTTTGGGGTTTATACACACATATAAACTTATAACTTGCACTGCATGACATAATGCTGTTGTTTCTGAAATCGTTACAACCCGTCTATTCCAGACTAGTATACTAACATGTCTTACAGTCTTTGTAGAGGTCATTAAATAGCTACGAATGTCACTTTGACAAGGAGTGAACAGTTATGATTTCAGACAACATTCAAGACAACTCTTAGGGAGACAGATTTAACCCATTTTTCAAGCAAACATAACAGCAGTCTCATGGCTCATACCTCCTGTAGCAATTTGTCTAATTTCTGCTGTAATTCAAGGAAGTATCGTGATGTGATGAGGCCTTGGTGAGATTTATCCAAACAATCTCGAGCCAGTTCTGTGATCTGATGGTGGGTAAAACTGAGGACTCCATCTGCCAGGGGAAGGATGTTCTCTGGAGAATGATTTGTTATAATGTCCTGAAGCCTTTCTTCCATCTGAGCCGTGGCCTACAGACAAGTAGTTACACAATACATTAAATCAGCTTTACGTGAAACTAACAGCCTCAAAGCTTATTTCTGACTCTAAAACGTTTTTGTACTGCCTAAGAATTTACCTAGTTGGAATGCATGAAACGACTGATGTCAAAAAATAAGTATCCTGAAAGGGAAAGTAACAGATGACACTTCCCCACATTACCAGTCCAGAAAAGCCTTACTGTTCTACTACACAGCTCCTCCCCTTGTCTGCCAGTGGTGATTAACTACGCACTAATCTCGTGATGATCACGAAACAGAACTAAATGAACACCCATAACTGTAAAGTTTTTAAGTCAAAGTCAAAGTAGAAATGTAAAGAAAGAACTTGTGTGGGTCTGCTTTGTTCTGTTAAAACTGCAGATACTACAGACCAGAATATCCTCCTTCCTTTCATAAAAGTTATTCCACAAAAATATCGCACTGGACAGAGTTTGAATCAACAATTGACTAATTAAAAGCACCACAGGCTCACAGGTCCTGCCAAATGTGTCTGCAGGTTCCCAGATGCATCTGTTTTACAGAACCAACTGTCTGGTTTCTCACAGAACTGCAAATGCTAAAAAATAACCCCTGCAAGATATTTTTCTTATTAAAAAGTAATCCCACACATCTTTGTTCATATCTGAAACACTGAGACAAGTGGGTTGTTCACGCTTCAGATTGTTGCTCGATGGCTCTGCAAATCCTGACAAATCTCTCTTCATATAGGAAGAAATATAAAGAAATTTGTTCCTATTTACTTTTTAGGAACAGTACCTTGTTTTATTTTCCAGGGGTTGCAAAATCATAGGAGCAACCAAGAGCACAGTGCTTTTAGCTATACACCTGCATCGAGAAACTCATTTGTGTCTCATGATGTCTGGACAAGAGAGCAAAATGTCCTTGTATCTCACAGTCAAACCTGAACAACTGTATACTGATCTTTGCAATCTGATCAGTGCATGTATTTATATACATGTATATAAAATATATAATAAGTGTTCGGGAAAATGAAGAAATGCCACTGAAGAAAAGAATCTGGAAGAGTATCACAGCAGATGCTGCTCAAGACTTAGCAAAAGAAAATGGCTTTGGTTTATTAATTCAGTATACATTTGTCCTAAGTACACAGCACCTACTGAAATCCAATGCATCATCAGATCCCAATCAGCAGAATATATTACCAGCAGGATTCATTTCAAAACCAGTTTGGTAGCTTTGCCAAATGAATGTCCAGTTCTCAGCTGGGATTTTCTTTATTATGATTTTATCTTTGCAATAAGAGCTTGGTGATACATTATGAAAGCCATTACAGGGTTGGATCATTAGTTCCCATAACAAAACTACCACTTACTTAAAACTTATGTTGCCTATCAATTCAGATACTGGTTATGTTAAATACGATTAATTACCTTTGGGAACCTTTCTTTGTAGACATGGTTCATCATAATTATCTCATTGTCACAGCAGGCAGGAGAACGTCCAGGGCTGCAAGTAAAGAAAATTATCCCTTTACACTTTTCTCAGCATGAGCTACAGTCAGTTATTATATTTGTATGTGATTTATTAGCAACAGAAAGACAGCACAGATTCACTGGAAAGGTGCATTCTCTTATCAGAGGTACATTTCATTCCTTTCTACTTTTTCTGTACAAGTCCTCACAATTATTTAATATACTTGACATCTGACTGCTGGGCATAGAATGATTTGAGAGCAGCCTCGAAGAGAAGGACTTTGGTGTCCTGATGTGATACAAAGAAGTAGCAGAAACCAACATCTTAACACCAATTTGTAGGTGTTAAAAAGGGCATTCTTTATTCAACATGCTGGACATTTGGAGGATAGCTCCTTTAATCAAACATGCCAAATAACAGGTAGACAGGGCTTTTTATTACATGAGGTTTACATATTCATTAGCTATTCTTGCTTACTTAATGCATATTCATTAGTTTGCTTTATTTAGTCAAACCTTTATTGGAAGTCCTTCCGGGTCTTCTTCATCGTCTTGGCTGCAGTTCCTGAGCAGGCATAGCATCATAGTGTTTCACCACCAAAAGCTGTAATGTTTGTTCTTTATCTTGTTTGGGTGCAGAGAGCTTAGTTTACATCCCATTTGTTTGAGTTGCATCCCTTACCGAATTCTTCTAGGACTTCTCTAAGATTATATAGTTCCTTACTTGTGCATTCTGGGATACCGTGAGTAAAGTTTCTCCTTCTCCTATCAGGTGCGCAAGAAGTTTCAAATGACCTGGCAATGTGCACTTGCAGACTAGAAAGCCAATTATATCCTGGACTGCATTAGAAATAGAGCAGCCAGAAGACTGAGGGAGGTGATTCTCCCCCTCTGTTCTTCCCTCCTGAGACCCCACTTGGAGTACTGGGTCCAGCTCTGGGGTCCTCTGCACAGGAAAAACATGGACCTGCTGGAGCAAGTCCAGAGCAGGGCCACAAAGGTGATCAGAGGGATGAAACACCTCTCCTATGATGACAGGCTGGGAAAGTTGGCACTGCTCATCATGGAGAAGAGAATACTTTGGGAAAACTTCATAGCAGGCTTTCAGTATCTGTAAGGTACTCTAGGAGGTACAAGAAAGCAGGAGAGGACTTCTACAAGGGAATGCAGTGAGAGGACTAAGGGTAATGGCTTCAAACTGAAAGAGCACAGGCTTAGATTAGATAGCAGGAAAAACACTTCACTGTAAGAATGATGAGATACTGGAAGAGGTTATCCAGAGGTTATCCCCATCGCTGAGAATGTTCAGAACCAGGCTGGATGGTGCTCTGAGCAACCTCGTCTAGTGGAAGGTGTCCCTGCATGTGTCAGGGGGGTTGGAACAAGATGATCTCTAAGGTTCCTTCCAACCTCAATCATGCTGTGATTCTATAATTGGCTTCTGGCTTTCTAAAAGGTCAAAAATGAACACTAAATTTTGTCACAAGGTTATCACAATGATGAGTCCTTTTACTGATATGGACAATCTATTATAGTCATTCACAGACAAATCCATTGAGAACAGCATAGGTACATAAATTCAGAAAGGGAAGGCTACAATGAGATCATTAATGATTAGGTAATCAGGACAGTGCTTGTGAGTTAGTTGCCCTCACATTAAGACCTATCTTAACAAGATTTACCACTGGAGCAAGTCACAATCAGAGCAAGTATTCAAAAGGACTATTCTTAATTCAGCGTCAGTTACATACTTCTTATACTATACTTCAGCCATTTCAAAAACAGTGAACACCTCTAATGCACAAAACCATGATGCTCCACAATATGTGAATTTAGATACAACTCCTATTGTCAGGTACACAAACTCACCTGAGACTTCGGGACCGAGGGCGCATTGCAGTGGTCCTGCATCTGTTATCGCTGGCAATGCTCTCAGTGGTACAGAAATGTTTAGACAAAAAATGTAGCTCATCAGGTGTGGGTTGGTATGGCAACTGGTGTAGCTTCTCTTGGGATGAGCAGGATGACTGCAAGAACAAAACAGAACACAAGCTTCTACCAGAGTGAAAAAAACATTTTCAAGACTGTATTTGGTGTTCATGAATAAAGTAATTTAATTTAAAAACTATAGTTACTGCTTCTAATGCCTGACTACCAATTTAAAGAAGAAAATTATTAGCCTCAAACTCATGAGCTAAATATAAAGTATTTCAAAAAAAGAACTATTTTGGTTGCAGAAGAAAGAGACACTGCATTTCAGAATTTTAAATTTCCTAAGGGAAAGGTGACACCTGATCTCAGTAACAACAATAGACAGGAATAGCTAAAATGGAGGAGTCTGATGAAAATTACTGAAGTAAGGCAGCCTAAGTACAGTAACTGTAGAGTACAACTTACTGTCACAATTGTAAATCTTCATAATAAAGGTACTTCATATTCAAGACATTACTAATGTTATTTCTGAAATCTTCGTTCTTGAAGCCCAGCCATGATGATGACTAATGTTATTTAAAATAAAATTATATACAATCTAAATTCTTGCTGAAAAAAATTCATGTTAATCTTTTATAAAAATCCATACATTGAAAAGTGAGAGAACTTAATACATTTATCAAGACAAATGAAATGGCTGACAAAAAGTGAAAGGAATTAAATGCAAGACATCCACTTAGTATAAAACTAGAAGACAGATGTGAAATTGGAAGTGCTACCACAGCAGCTACCCTGGCAAGATGTATATTCATGTACAGAACTGCATAACATAAGTAGAGTGCAGATGATCATACACTGTCATATTGTACTGTCTTTTACGTAGTGTGGCTAGCTACCTGAGCCATACTAGATGCTTGGAGGTAAAGCTTTGAAATCTCCTCCATGAGCCTGGATCTGACACCCTCATAAAGAACACATACATAGTTCAAAGCATTAACAACCAGTCTTGCTAATGTGGACCTACAAATATAGACAGAGAAATGCTCTACAGTTTCTAGTACCAAAATTTGTTTCCAAGATAGCTGATTCCCAAATATTCTTGTGCAATTGCACAAAGCTGCTTGGCACCATGCAAAGATTCCCATTATTTTACCTGCAGAAGAGAAGATGTTGAAAAACTTGCACTTCTTTCTGGAGCTCCTTAGTCTCCAGCTGGATTTTTCAAGAAAATTAATTTCTTCTATAAATTTTGCTTATCTGACTTCTCCTACTGAACACCAAGGTCCCAGCCTGGGTGCTCTTTCAGTGGAGGCGAACACTGTAAGGGTTTCTTTGTTGTATCATTTTTAGTGAGGGAAATCAATACACTTTTGTACTGTACAAATATTGCCCTACATTGCTGCGGTCAGTAGGTAATATGCAGACTGGTAAGCACAAAGACTATGAAGTCTTTTTAATCTCCTGGCAACTTGTGTGGTAAAGGTTGAAGATAATTCTCATTCCTAGAAGCTCAAAAAAGTATCCTTATCACACTATAACTCATTAAGTTATCTCTTAAAAACAAAAAAGAAAAAAGTCCATTGGTGGAAAAGATTAAGCAAGACTGGTCTACATGAGAATGCCGAACCACATCAGAACAAGGTGAAGTTAGCAAGATTGTGTTACCTTGCTTTGCTGCAGACTAAGAAGCATGCACATCAAGAATTTACCACAGTACACATGACAGGTACTAACCTGTTGGGTTACAGTAATTCATGCATGGAATTCTGCCTTAGCACGTTACCATACATCATTCAGCACACAGCACAGGTAAATTCTTTCTTATCTCACACTACAGAGCTTGTTGCAGTTAACCTCACAGCATATTTCTTAGAGCCATGCTCTCTGTAAGATCAAAGAGATTCTAGCACAAGGAAATTTCCCAATACAGACAGTCACATCACATGTGGCTATTCCTATACAATCATTCTCTACCTCTTTGGTTTCAAAGGATTCTGAGAAGATCAGTAGGAAAATAACTTGTATCACACTTCTCCTCAAAAAAGGTGTCACAGAGTTTAGATCCAACAGGACTAAAGTGAGCATCTTCCTAGTGCTAACCACTCTCAGTTGTGTAAGGACCATCAAAGGCACAAGGTGCATTCTCCTGGTCATGTGAATTCTACTCAGTACAAATTCAAATTCTCAAAGCAAAACTCTTAAAAATTAGCTGCCCATGCATTCTAAAATGCATGGTCCAAAAATCACACAAGAGTTAAAATATTTTTAGTATGTAAAACCATAGTGCACTATGGAAATGCAAACTGTTCTTCCAACACAGGAATGTAAATTTGCAGCCAATGCCAGCTAAAGCAAACCCAAAGTCTCGTTTCCCATTTCCTTATCCAAAAAAGCTTCCAAGGGAATAACCTCCTGGCAAAAATATGCAACTGTATATTCTCTCACTTCATCTGTTTTATAGGCTTGCTTTCCTAGAAGACACAATCATCTCTACTGCATCTTATAACTGGCAAGATTTGATCCAGCTTTGCCAGAGCATGACACACCAAGAGCTTCGTTTCAATTGAATGAAGTAGCAGAAGGTATTTTAATTTCCACTATGTTC
The DNA here is from genome assembly GCA_013400415.1 of Scytalopus superciliaris. Classification (NCBI taxonomy): domain Eukaryota; kingdom Metazoa; phylum Chordata; class Aves; order Passeriformes; family Rhinocryptidae; genus Scytalopus; species Scytalopus superciliaris. The sequence continues at coordinate 22,661 of VXBX01009628.1, read as the reverse complement.
TGAGAACTGGTATACGCACCACTTCTAAACCATGCAAGTTTCCATTAAATGAGTAATTCCGTCAATGCGTTCACTTTCAATATTATAAAAAAGATGAACAGGCTAACACGAAATGTCAAGCTATGATCACCTCATCACAACTGTGGTAACTGCAGACACTTTGGCCCTGTTTTGACTTTCAGTTGTTCGTAAAGACCAAAGTTGTGCTCTGTTGTGATGTATAAAAACTTTCTGCTCTCCCATTGATACATGTCTGCGTGAATTTTATTTATTTATTTGTTCATCACTGAAAATGGAGCATTCTGTAAGTACACTTAGGCTGTTGTGTGAAGAGGTCTCTCATTGCCTCTAAGAATTGGTAATGATGTAGAGAAGGAGCCTGCACTGTCCTAGCTCCTCCAGATTCTGAAAAAATACATGAAACCAGTTAGATGGGTACACTTCTAGTTTTGATTTTGTGATTCACACACATCATCCAGTTGGTAAAAGAAGAAAGTGAAAAACACCTCTACTAAGAAGTGAAGAAATAGCGGCTAGATTTAGAATTCAAAGGTTGTCCCAGTGCTTTTGCAGGGCTTATAAACAGTAGAGGATTCTGGGGGAAAACAACAAAAAACTAACCATGAGATCCCACGGAATCCTAAAAGATAATGGGTTAATGTGTATTTCTCAAGCACCAAAAGCCAGATAGCTGTGGAGCCAATCAAAGATTGTTGGCAATAAAAGACAAGGACTGTTGGTAAATAACATGCCATAAGAAAGAACAAGATGTGTCTGGAGAAGGGGGCCAAGTAGATGTTGGGCAGCACTTTCCTGGGACAAACATTGTGTTCTAGTTCCTGGAGATAATACAGTTATGCACAACACAGTACAGGCCCGAGAATCACCCAAGATCTCTGAAGCTCTCAGACCCATTTCCAGAAAGGTCTGGAAGAATGGACTGCACATGGTAACTAATTTGCATAGGAAACAAGAAACCTGCCTTCAGGACAGCAAAAGCTTACCTCTAAAAAGGTAAGTCCTCCTACACATGGGGAAACCCTAGGACCCTTGTACAGTAGGTCAGGGACTAACATATCAATTTCCACACCAAGTGTGTAATTTACTAATAAAACTTTGTGAGCTTTTGTGAACTGCCTGACTTCTCTCCTTCCTTTCAACCAAGAGAATCTACAAATCTCCCTTACCCTTAAGGATGGGATGGCATGAATCCTCTCTGCTGCTTTCATCAACAAAATTCAAATGTATTTATTAGAAAAACATTATTTCCACAGAAAATGTCACATTTGAACTATTTGCTATTTCTAAAGAAGGTTTTTTCCATAGCTCTATCTCCCCAGTCTCTCAGGTGTGACTATCACAACAGACAGCTTAGTTCCAGGTTGTAACATGAGCCAGTACTTCCTATCCAGAAGAGAGATGTGCAAGATGTAGAGACTGACACTTCTCCCACTCTCAGCTCCTAAGTACTGAAGCAGAACCTCATGCACTCCCACAGCACATGTCATGAGTCAGATTGCACAGGTATGGCAAGGGGGGCTGATGCAAGATCACACCAGAACAATTCCTCCAACAGGCAAAAATCAGTAAGTTAGACTTATCCTATTATGCGTAATTCATCCCATATTAAGACAGCAGTGTAACCCACGATGGATGAATCACATCATTGTTTCTTTCTTTTTGTTATCAAGACGGCCTCACTTAAGGTCAATATTTAACTATCATATATTTAAAACAAGGCAGATCAAGAGGGAGCAGTTACACACTCCTCACTGCCAGAAAGTATCTCTAGGCAAAGCACACACTGTCTAAAGTGTTCTCCTATTTCACTGAAGTAAAGCAGTTTTACATCACATAATAATCCCAAGTCCATCAACTCTAACAGAACCTACATTGCCTTCTTCTAACAGAAGCATACTACATTTGAGAAGCTAAAGCATATAAGAGAAATCTGTGAGCAAAGTGGATAGATACTTACAGAAACAGTTGAGCTGGGTGTATTTGTACCATAGCCAGAAGAAGGAAGAGAAGCCAAAGACCAGCGGCGACCATCAGTCCTGTTGTGAAATCGAGATTAGTCAAATGAACACAGCAGTATCGTAATGCAGAAACATCTGTGCAAGTATTACTGTGTAAAACTGCATTCCAAAAGCATGATGCAGACAGGGGTTTTAATAAATGGTATACTTTCACAGGGGACCACAACAGACAAGCATTCACCAAGGATGATTTAGTCTTACAGATTATTTTAGTGTGTTTCTCTAATTAAAAAATCTGTAAGATGAAACAACCACAAAGTGAATGAACAGCTCCACAGAACTGGTGTCTAACTAACACAGAGAGAAATGGACCATAGGGAGTTTACAACTCTTAGGTCCACCAGATGAACATTAGTAAGCAAATTAAAAACTTATGAACAAATGCAAACCACAATGCTCTGAACCACAGATAACCACAACAGTCTGCTTGAAATACAAGGGTAGTGCATTCTTAAGCGGCATCAGTACAGGATACCAGCAAACTTGAAGACTAATGCCAAATAACTGCCAAGATTGATTACATGAAACTAAACTTGTTAAATGTTAGATATATAAATCAGGAAAAGAAGTTCTGCAGAAAAAAAATCATGCTCACTCAGGGGGTGGGGGCGGGGGGAGAAGAAAAAAGAAGAAAAAATTATAACCAAAATGAATTTATGTTCTTCACTGCCTGAGGTGAGCTACCCAACAGACAACATGGAACTTGAACAATCAAAGTGGCAAACCAAAAAAACAACTGTAGGAGCTGTGTTTGGATTTTTGAGAAGGTAACATTTACCTGTCATTGCGATGCCCATGGCTGGAGTACAATTGTATCAAATATGTTAAAGAAAAAAGCAAAATAATACATAAATTTTAAACTAAGTTTTTATTAACATAAACCAGAAATTTTTATTAACAAATGGTATGACAGGGGAAAGGAGAATTGAAGATCTGTTTTGCAGCAGTACAAAAATCATCTTTCAAGTCTGATTTACACAAAAAGTATAATTTTGAAGAACTGAAGATTAACTGTAGTGTAATTCTGAAGAACTGAAGTCATGTCGAAACCGGAATCTTAAACCTCTTGATGCAGCTTCCCTTCCTTCAAGCAAACTGTCTAAAAAGCCTCTTTGCTTCTTTCCAATCTAAGGTATTATTTCCTGCTACCATTTATCAGTCCACAAACTACAACCAAAGCTCTGGGACTTTGAATACCTGAAGTGTGAGGAAAGAAACTACAGTATTAAAATATAAACAGAACATGCGCTAGAGAGACTGCTGATTGTAACAAATACTGAACTTTAAAAAAAAAATAAAAATCTTCCTCCTATTCCATAATTTTGTTCTAAATTCATTAATTCTCTCTTCTCTCCTTCTCCCAGACACGTAAGATACCTCCAGATGTTTAAACCATTTCAAAAGCAGTTTTCTCTTCACTGGGCTTAGATAAAGATGTTCACAGTTGAATCAAGATTTTAGACATTATTTAACCATGGGTGAGACCCATCTATTCTGCAGCTGTGAGAAAGTACTTCCTTACTGAGTAACTCACAGAGAAGTGTTCCTGTATCACACAGAAAGGCCATCAAGGGTGAGCATAGGCTATCACAGAAACTTATCTGGGAGACAAAGGCAGGAGAATAGGAGGCATCCATAAGGGATGATGGAGAGAAAAAAGAGGAGCAAGGCCCTACAGCACTTTTCCCTGCACTCTGATACACCACTTGTTTCTGCCCTGGAGTATGGTCTTACTTTCCAGCAGCTCTAGAAAGCAGATACTGTCACCTGCGCCTTGTAGATGCCAGACTTGTATGTGCCAGCAGAAGCAGTGGCTTCCAGAGGCACAGGCTATTCCTGTGCACTGATCACTCCACCAGACACGGGCAGAGGAAGGTGACTCTCCTTCCTCTTGCCAAGGACCTGGGGAAGGCTGCTTCAAGCCCTGCACGGCAGTGGACCACCTCCCTGATGCAGCCCCCTACACGGTGGCCGCGGCGTAACATGGCCAGCAGCTGATGAGAAGCAGCTACACAGGGAAGCAACTTCCCAGAAGGCTTCCAAACCATTTCCATTGCCTCTCTCTCTTTTCCTCACACCTCCCCATCTTTTTGGTCTCCCCACTGACTGGGTGGCAGTGGATGGAAAAGGAATATCCACACACTCACACCATCCTGCCCCTGCTCCTTCAACCTGCTGTATCACACGCACAGACTTACTCTTCCTTCCTTTTAATCTTCATTCAATTTCCAAAATAAAACAGAAACGGCATAAAGTCAGAAGTCCGAAAACTGCTCTCATTAACCACAGGCCATTTTATGACAAAAATGCATCCTATCACAGATTACAGAAAAACAACCACTACACACATGTAAAATTCATTAAAAAAATGTTACATTACTGCTGTTTTAAACTTCAGTGTCATCAACCACTTTCACTATAAAGCAAAATCAGCTTCCATAGAAAATTGCTCTAAATATGTTTCTTGAATCCCACTGAAGTGGATTACAGGGTTCTAAAACCGGTTAAAATCCAAATGAAACACTGGTAAATACCTTTTTTTTTCCCTCCTGAATTCTCAGGTTTGGAAAATTATAATGTTTTAAACATTCTGTTGGTTATGGGCGGGAAAGGAAAACTACTTCCTGGTTGCTGTATTTCTAAGCAATGCTCAAACTTTCACATCTGCTTTTTCCACTATAAGTTATTTCTGGATTTAATGAATCTTCCTAAAAATATGCTCACAAACAACTGTAATTCTATGAAGAGATAGTATCTCTGACAAAAGCTATCAAGAAGTGGTGGATTCAATTAAATACTCAAGACCTTCTAAAGGTCTTGATTTAAAAAGTAACATCATAAACTATTAGAAAGATTGACAAGATCTACTGTTGCAGATGAATTAGCTGCAGATAAAAGAGATACATGAGTTTTCACCTCCTTTCAGCTTTTTTAAAAAAACACCAAGTTAAGACATTTCCTCGGACTTACTTTTGAAAACCTGGGGGTGCTACTTTACTGATGTCCCCAAATAAAATAACTGAAACTTTAAAGGCAAGTAATGTCTCACTACAAATTCAACAGTTACATGCATGACAATACTTGAGCATATCAATTTCATTTTTTGTATATATACCCTTGGGTAGAAACACAAATTCTGCCTACCCTCACAGACTTAGAGTTAATGAACATATTATTTGAGATAGGCTGACAAGGTGTCAAGTGACAGGGAACCACACTGGCACGAACTGGGGAGTCTCCCATGACATCCTATCAACTTTGGTTATGGTTCATTTAATAATTTACTTCATAGATCACTTCAAATTCACTTCAGATCTTCAGAAATTCAACTAGTATTAATTAATCCAATCCCCGCAACACTCCTTTGAAAAAGTTGATTGTCTCAGTGATACAGATAGTGAAACAGGTCAAGGACACATATTCAGGGTATGGTAACTATACTACTGCTGCCAGTAAAGTCAGACCCTGAACTCAGGACCTGTATCATAGAGCTCTTATAAGCAATGCACTTCTTACATCAGTAAAAAAACCCCAACAACGAAAAACCCCCTTCATGTAGCTTAAAATTTCCCCATATCTCAGTGGATGCGGAAACAGTGTTCGAATTGGAATTCACAATTAATTACGTATTTACAATTAATT
>VXBX01009628.1:0-14127 GCA_013400415.1 Scytalopus superciliaris | reverse complement strand
CAATACTGTTTCATGAAAACACACAAGGTAGCTCATTTTGCAAGCACCCACTCTTAAGAAAACTGTATCAATACTACTTAAACTATGATTGTTTACCAAGTAGCTCCAAGAAATACTGTGTCTTCACTACAGAGGGAAGAGGTTTTAAATCTTTAAAACAGGCATATATTACAGTCACTATATATTATTAGTGTATTTTTAATAGCTGTCTACTTACAAATTAAAGCGTTTCAAGTGCAATGACTTTCTGTTAGTATTGAGGGAATACCAGATTAATGGTAACTGTTATCCCAAATTCCTGACAAATCAAATCCAGCTTGAAGTCTGGATGTCATGATTTGACCATCTTCTAGAATGTAACACAGTACATCAGCACCACAGTAATATAGTATAACAATGGGTCATATGTTCCTTTGTGTCAGCTTACTTGATAATGAACCCACATTGAATTGAACAATAGACAAGAAGACATCATCCACCAGCAGTTACAGGTCTGACTTTCACATCATTAACAAACTGTGTCAGTCAACAGAATGCACAGCTGGGCAGCAGAATCATTTTGAATACTTCTGCAAGTGCCTTACACTGAGATCCACCCATGTGAGGAGCTCAAGCTATTCCAAAATCTGGATTAATTATGCTTGAAACCAACAAATTACTTTCCCCAGTTAGAGCAAAAAAGGTTTGCATGCCCATTAAATCCACTGGCAAGAAGGCTTTGCATGTTCCAACACTACTTAAATACCAACAGTGTTATGTTTTAATGGTATTTAATCTAAAAGTAATTTCTATCTACAGGTAACTTTGCAATGTACCACTTACACTTTTCTCTCCTGTCCATAAACTAGTAGGAGATGCTTTGAAATTGCCGTAACTGTTTTATTTCACCCAAAAACAAGACTAAATAAAACATTTTATTTTAGCATAACAGTTTTTATCTGTTTCTGTAAATATCAAACTTTTTTTTAAAAGCCAATACCCAGAGCCCTGCTTTCGGACCCATCTTTTAGGATTCCCATGTTTCATCCTGAGATACACTAAGCCCTCATTCATTTAAAAACTAGTCTCCCTTTCCCCAAAATCTAGTCAATGAGGACTGTAGCTAAGGCAGAACAGCACAGAAGCTGCATAAGATACAAGTTCTTCTCTGCTTCAAATAAACCCTCATAAGCTTGTACGCATTATCACCTACTCAGGACACACCCCACAGAACTGAAGGCAGAAATCCAGGGAAACTAAATTTGATGCACATACATGAATGCCTCCAGCATTATTCAAAGCCTAACACGACTAAAACTTGGGTGCAAACAGCTTTGCTAGTAACTGTGCTTCCATGTAGCTAGCTAAGGTACGTATCTCAAACAGAATTATCTGATGCAAGCATCAAGTCCTGACAAAATGAGAGAAGAGCATGAGCTATCAGCACTCTGTGGCTGCCTAGAAATATCTAAGTGGACCTAAGAAATCCTAGAAAAAGGATTACAAAGCAGACGTAAAGGTTGGCCTTTACTTTTTCTTCAGGCAATTGCATCATGTAATCCCATTTATAAATTTATTGAATTCCATAGGAAAGGTGAGATTTGTCCCTGCAACACTTGGTGGATGATTAAGATCCCTCATNCCCGTTGCTACAGCAAGCAAGTAATAGTCTTTTAGTCTTAGACAGAAAGCTCCCACTCTGTGTCCCACCATGCTTTTTATCCACATCATTCCATTTGAACATGTATGACCATAAAAGTATGGAGTATTCCAGATGAAATCTAACCAGGACATTGTACAGCAGCATGAAATCTTCCCAAATTAAATCGAAAATTACTTCCTTTATATATCTTCTGAAATCTAGTTTCCAAAGCTACAATAGAATGGCCCTTGCAAACATATCTGATCAGAAAAAGCAGTCAAATCCTTACATAAACTGCTTATAATAGATGAGTCCACAGCTTACCACAGAGAGCTGTTAGAGATCCTCCAGCACAAAGTGCTGCATATTGCGATGTAATTTCATACTTTTTTATTTCAGCCCTTGAGATCATTCACTCACTTCAACACAGTTCCTCCATACTATTTCATACTGGATGTCTTCCAAATTTACATCAACTACAATTATTTTTTGTCAAAGTCACTTATGAGAATATTAAAAAGGTTTGGTCACAAAACCAAAATCTGAGGACTCTACTGATAACCTTCGCTCCCACTATAATATCTCCCATTTTAGCCCTGTCTTTAGCCCCTTAAAAAATTTCATACTTAGCTTGCAATTCTTGTCTTGGTACCTATCACCTCAGTGGCACCACATCAAAACATTTATTAAAATACAGACAAGTAAAATTTATAGCATTGCTCCTAACAGCTAAATCTTGCTCCCTCAGCAGATACAATTAAAAAGCACCACATATGACTATTAATCATTAGGCGTATCACCCACAGGAACAAGCTCCTGTGACTACTTGAGTTGAGGACACTGGAATGCCCTGACTTGCTGAGATTATAATCATTCCCTTTGTAGGATGGGTGGTGCAGATGACCTGCCTACACAGCATCAGACAGTCAGCTAGAAAGCCCATTAATGACCTGGGCACCAGATACTGTCCAAGCATATGCTGCAACTCTTCATTTCCCACGATTCTGAATTTATCCAACAGTTCATGTTAAAAGCAAAAGCATCTTTTAGTAGTTTTAACAGCTTCCAGCCAGATACTAAATGCAAAGGATCTCCAAACAACTGACCTAGGACAGTTGCTAATAATGATGAAGGTTTGAACCCAAAGAAATTACCTGGCATAGATTCATTTTCTGTTTTCATAAGAAAGACTTCACACAGTGAAAGCTAATACTTTTCTTTTGTGATCTTTACACATATGCATAAGGCAAAGCAGAAGACTCTGGCTGCAAACTAAAACTCTGACATTCCAGACTCAAATTATCTCCACAGGTAGCTACAGGAAAACAGCATTACATATACTGTATTATTAATTAATATACGTGACAGAGACATACAATATCTGCTGTACACATTGTCTTTTTCCTATCCAGTTTTTAAACACAGTCTTGGACCTTACACCTCCTGTGTGCTCCCAAGCCTTGGACTAGTTACTCATCTAGGCGGTCTTTCCTGTTGCCTATGAGCTTTTATGGTCACTGTTGCACGCAAATGAATCTGTGCCTTCTCTGACAGGTGCTACTCAAGGACTGCTTGTGCCCTGCAAAAATCTATTTACTTTATCAATGTGGTACTGTCTCATTGTCTATCCCCTCCATCCTACCACATTAATCTGAGTGTGACTGAGATGGTAAAGCTAACAATTAAAAAACTCTACATAAGTATATAAATGCAAGCTGATTTGGACAAACCCTGAAAAGAATAACACCAGACTCCTTTATAGGAACAATCCTCTGTTATCTCCAGAGCAAATAATGAAAACTGGGGATGGGGGGAAGCAATTTGCCAGAGATCTTTATATGACTTTCTAATAAGCAGAAATTACTATCATCCTGAACTTGGGCCAATCATCCTCTTTGACAAATGTTTATCTAAACTGAGAACAGCAGTTACTCCAGTTCAGGCCCTACTCAGGAGAAAAACAGGACTACAAGTAAGAACATAGGTATAAAATGCACCTTCAAGAAGTATCATTACATTCAAGAAGCTTTTCTTCTACAACAGAGCAGCACTATTCACATCCATTCTGTTTCAGATAACTCAAATCCAGATTATGATCACACGGTAACTACCTGAACTCTAAGTAATGGCACATTGTTTCCGAAGGCGCAGCCAGACCTCTAAGTGATTGCTGTGCAGATATCAAAGATGAAAACATTCTTGAGCAAAGCCACAGATACTAGCATGAGTATCTAGTATTAGTACTCTAAGAGAGCTCCTCCTTGAGATTTATCACACACCTTTAACTCACTTTGATACAGTTGACATAGGGAATTCATAGCACTCTTCTGCCCTCAGAGAGGGTGAGGTCTTTTTTGGGGAAAAAACCCAGAGTTTAAACTAGTGGTACAAATAAAACGCATCTCAAGTACGGCATGCAAGCAGAGGTAACTAAGTATGTATTCTGCCTGTTATCCCAACAAGCAATGAATTAATGGAAAAGGGAAGAGGCTGTTTGTAGCTACAAGGGTGTCCTCACAAGGGAAGAAAATACTGACTTCAGATGCCTCTGAGGCAATGAAAGAAATGCCAGCAATATCATTAGGACCATACACAAAGTGCCCAGAATAACACTAAAGACTATCCAGATGATAACTAAAAGAAACTGTTCCCACATGGATTTTGAAGAGTGTGACAATTTTGATTTCCATTCAGCTTTGTTTTAATTATTAAGCTATTCTTATCTCAACCTCCAAGTTTTACTTTTCAGGTTTTTCCTAATTCTCCTCCCTGCTGCAAAAGGGTGATCCAAGCAGGTGAGCAGCTGTGTGGTACTTAGTTCCTACTGCAGGTTCTTGGTCCTTTGTTATGCTTTAACCCCAGCAGGCAACTAAAATGGCACAAATATTAAGAACCTAGTCTTCTTAAATAAGAGCAGCTAGTGGATATATTTTCAGTAAGGGCAGGCTCTCCCCAGAGGCAGATGGAGTTCCCTGTGGGATCCAGTATCCCAAGAAAAATAGATCTGTCAGAAAAAGCATCAATGGTGTGAAACCAGAAGCCAAAATGGGTTTTAAAAACGCATGAACAAAAAGGGTTATGCATAATCTATTCATCTTTCCATCTGAATTACTCAAACCATAGCAGATAGTATCTTTCATTTTCCTGTTTCATGGAATCAGGAATGTGCCAACAAGGAACCCTTGTGTACTTCCTTTCCAAAACCAAAGCAAAGTGACTTCTAAGTATGTCCAGACCTTGAAAGCAGCCTCAGAGATCTCCCTTCTATTTTCTCACCTTGAAGCAAATGCGATTGTTCTTCGAACTATGTCAGAAGATAGGCCATGGCACAGCAAGTTCATGCCAGTCTGACATTTCAAGCCCAAGTTCAATTAAATTTCCAAGACATGAAAAGCCAGTAAAATGTAACTTTGCAGCACATGAACAAAAATAGCTGAATATAGTAAGTTCTGGCCTAAAATGTTGTTAAGTATGTATCACTATGTCCAAGCATATGAAAGTAAATCCCAAATACATGCTTCTAACCACATTTGAATGAGAACTGCCAGACAGACTTCTACTTGAGCCAGGACCCAGCTGGCTGACAGATGAATGTTCTGACTCCCTATGCTCAAAATAGCTCCTCTTCCTACTACAAAGGACCTGTAACGCAGTACCTCTCCTTGCTCCAGAAACAGAAGAAAATTCTGTGTTTTAAACAGTACCCCTGAGGTCCCCAAGAAACAGGGATGGTAAGATGAGGGGACTAGAGCATTGTAAAGTGGAACTCTCAGAGGCCACATGCCTTCACCAACGCTTTTGATTTCATTCACATAAGCATGTTAGGCTTATTCTAAAGCAGGAAGTAAAGTAATAAAAACAGACATAATAGAAATAAAGAAGAGAATAAAGAGAGTAACTGTCAATGCATGTATAAAGATGGTGAGAACAAGAAGCTGGAATGAAGTTTCTAGGAAAGCTGACAGGGTTTGTTGCAACCTCTTTCCTACACTCAGGAGGACTGATGCACAGAACTGTGTGAGGAAAGCATCACTCACCAAAAAGTGAGATGTGAGGAAGCTAAATGTTTCTTGGACAGGTGGGACTGAAAGAGTCCCCAGTGGCTAAAGTTCCCAGCTTTCTCACCATTTACACTGAATGCCCTAAAAGGCAGATCCAGGAATCAGTCTTTTTCCTTTGATGCCCAGTGACAAGCAACTGTGCAAAGGTCTAAATTATATTAGCTGTTAGCATTCATGCAGCCTGATCCTGAGTCTACACTCACATGAGCAGATTCCTTGCATGAAACTGAACTCTGACAACACACACACGAAAAACTTCTATAGACAGATCCTCTCCAATATCCTCCATATTTTGCATAATCTCATTAGGACATATATGTCAAAAATGCATGTTACTACCACGGTTCAGCCAACATTAATCTAATGAATAAGCCTGTTTTCAGTGAATGCAAGCACTGATACTTTGCTTCACAGTCAGCTTCCTAAATGTTTCTCTAGGACTGGAAACATTTTTGTTTCCCTCTCCCTCTTGTATTGTTTCCTCCCTCAACAGCAAGCATTCATACCAAATATGTGACAGTGTTGGAGGATCATCTCCAATCCCTCTGAGACTTGGAGCTCACAGTACATGCTCCTGGCAGATGGCCTGGTGCAGGCTATCAAGTAAAAACTTTTAATTTAGAGAACTTTTCTAGTAGAATCTTACCCTTTCCACCTACTTTCCAGATCCAGTAAAAAAAAAAATATCCTAAAATCATCTGCAGCTGGACAGGAGATACACCAGGTTCTCTCAGTGGAGTCAAGAGGGCCTCCCTGACTTGGAGTAATCCTCCTCAGCCAAGGGCTGCCAAGAGGACTAAATCCAGACAGCTGTACAGCAGACACAGTCTCTTGTCACATCCCTATACTACACTCTGCAAGGAAACAGGCCTCCAGTATAGGCCACCACAGAAAGCAGGGGCAAGGTGAGTGGGAAGGAGTCAGTACAAGTCAACACCTGGCAGCTCTGACAACACAAAAATACAGCATCACTAAAAATCCACAGCCTCCTGAGTCTGACATTACCGTGGATTTATATATATTTATATACATGATTTATATACACTTGAAACACTGAACTCCTACTACATACATAGGGAAGATTTTTAACTTATGAGATTTGCCTTTTTATTAATTTGTGTGAACTAGGACGGCATTCACAGCAGTTTGATGTACATACTTGTCCAAGCACACCAGCCAGCTGAGCTGGGAGTCAATGACTGTGTGACTATTTACTGAAAATAGCTATTCATAGAGGCAAGCTAGTAACAGAGCTAGCCATACACATGCAAGTTTTCATCACATGCATGAGATTTCCTAGTGCTGCTAAAGCATTTCAGGCACAAACCTTGCAAGAACATTATATTAGTTTTCTGAATACACAGTACGTACTGCTGCATTCATGAAACAGAACTGCTTACACTTAACTGGTCCTTTTACTTATAGCATCACTTTTCCACCTTCAGAGCACTTGACAACAGCTGTGACATCAGCAATATTATTCCCCTCTCAGTGTTTGAAAAATCAATTAAAAATATGAAGCAACTTGCTGAAAGCCTGAATCAGTCACTGCCAGACAGGTCTTCAACATTTATCAAATACACAACCTATAACCAGATCCCATATAACATGTGCTGGTCAGTCCATACTTTTGAAGCCTATTAGGCATCACTGGTCCAAGCTGGCAGTCACTCACAGAAGCAGACACACCATTCTCAGGTAATGCTTTCAACAAGTTACCACAGCACAACTAAAGACACTTTCTACAGTAACCACAGATCTCCTCCTCCAAATAGCAGTTTCTGCACTTGGGAGACCCAAGGAGAGATCCCAAACATTTCAACATTCAATTTTTCAGTTTTAACTTAGTCTGCACCTTGTTTTGATTTGTCTGTTTTAAACGTTCTGCTGCCCTGAACTCTTCACAAGTCTTCATGTTGCCTAGATTCAAAGTTGTAACAGCTGCTGCTCAGAGTGAAAACCACATTTTCTCTAACAATGTTGCTTCAACAAGAAAACTGGAGATGCCTTAAAAAACTCACCATCCTCTTCAAAAATTCACGTCAAACTCTGCATCATCTTGTTTAGAATCCACCTGAGAACACTTCTCCAAAGTATTCAGTGTCACTGACTACACAAGGATTGGTGTGGGGCTTTCATTTTGCCATGTAATTAGAGCCAATGCCAAAAAAACATAGGGAGACAAACCTTTGAGGAAATGTGTTTTGATATGCTAAAAATGTTTCCCCTTTTCGTTTTTTAATTAAAACAATCGTTATCAATAAAATATTTATTTATGGACATTCATTCCATCTTTAAGTGTTTCAGGTGCTTTAGAAGAAGAAGAAAGTGATCATCAATTTATTGCCAGGCAAAATGAAGTACAGAAACTACCAGAAAAATGCACAGTACTATAAATCCTAGGGAGCAAAAGCAACAGGAATAGAATTAATATGCTGCTCACCAACTCTACTACCTCCACCATGTGGTGCAAGTTACGAGAGGGAATGGTGGGGGAAACAGAAAATGTATCAGAATGCCAAGTGGGGATAAAATAAATAGCTACATTATTCATCTTATGTATTTTTGGACTCCTTCTAACCATAACATAGGATGTATGGATCTAAATGTAAAACAGAAGTTTGGAAGGGATGACATGCAACTTTTTGCTATTACGAACAGGGGAAAGAAGAGTAGAGCCTGTTTTCCTTTACTTATACAGAACATTCTAAGAATTTTGTAATAGAAGTAGTAGCATAGTTATACAATCACCTGTATGAGCTGAGAGTGGTGAATGAGGCCGAGGCAGAGCTGGAGACTGGCTACTTCCCATCAAACTCTTCCTGTTACTTGTTCTGCAGCTGTGGGCAAAAAGAGAGGAAAGAAGACATTAGCATCAAAAATACAGCACGTACCACACATGGGTGTTTCTAGATTCTGCTACTGTGTTCCTTGACTTCCCAGTTTCCTATTAAAAATCAGAGGTATTGTTGGTTTTGTAGGCATGTTCAGGAAGTCTATGATCATAATGGATAACGCAAAGGCAATAGTTTCCAAAGAAAATGCACCACGGATACTTTTCAGGCTTGCATGCTTGTTGTTCTATGCAAAAACCAGCATTCCCCTGTAGAGTCATTTACAAAATGTGCTTCTCTGACTACAGCTTATTTCTCTCCCATACACTTATCATACAATATAAAAATAAACAATATAGCATGAAACATGCTCTCAAGCTTACAATCAGCAATGACTAAACCCATTTCTGTTGCATGAACTGTAGATGTAAGTCACATGACAAACGTAAGATTTATCAATCTGAGAATGATATAATAATTATAAATCTAATTATTGAGATAAATTTCACATCTGTGCCTTTTGTCAATGGAACAGATGATGCCTAAGAAGATGAATGCATTTTCTTACTCATACATTTTTCATCTGCAAAGCCACTAATTTCCCATATCACAAGATCATTAAACAAGATAAACAGTAAATTAACACATCTATTAAACTTGGGAAAGGAGGTATTTTTCTTAAATGCATCATACAGTTTTTACATATTTGCTGGCAGAACTGCTCTTCTTTCCCTTTTTCTACCATAAAGAATATTCTCACAACCATAAATCCCCAACACTCCAAACAGTCCTGCAAAAGAAAAATATTATCCTGAAGTCAAGAGACCCTAGCTGTGTATAAACTGAAGTGTGTATGCTAAACTTTACAGCACTGCAAGCAGAAGTTTTCTGTAAAGGTTTATAAAAACCTAAAACTACTAAAATGGGGAAAATTCATACATAAAACAATTTAATTATCAAAGCAGGTTCCAATGGAAGCAGATTCAGATCACAGTTGCTGATGTCTCCAAAGATGAATTTTGTAACATTTTGATCTCTACATAATAGCCAGAAAGCAAGACTGACTAGTTTGGTGTAAGTTGATTAAAGTGCAAAAGAATAGATGAAGTTTAACAGCAAAAGCAGTTAAAAAAAATCAAATGCAAAAGTAATTCAAAGTAATACTCAAAACAAGGAAAATAAAGGGGGGGAAAAAAAAGAGAAAAAGTTGAGTATGAAAGTAATATAGAAGACCTTGCAATATTCAAAGAAGTCAAACACTAAGACCACTCTCCCTTTGAAAAATGTTTTGTGAAGCAGCAAGGGTTATATATAAAATATATATGTAACAGGTTAATGTAACGTTTATTTGTACATTGCACAAAGTTTTCCCATATTACTTAATTATTATCTTCAATTTAATTATTATTTAACCCATGAGCATATTATTACTGTAGACCTACGTAAGAAAAGAACACACAAAATTACTGCAAGATTTACACTGAGAGTACTGGAAAAGTCAAAACTTATTTATGACGTACACAGCAGTTTTTAAGCCAAACAAACAGGAAGAACTTATTAAATGTGAAATTATATACAGAACGTGTCTAGATTAAGTTCTACATTTTAAATCATGGAACTTGAGCAAATATTGTATATTCCATTATAAAGTTGTATTGCTTCCCCCCATCTCTAAATTTTGCCCAGCTGAAGAGTCATATTGAATTCTTCTCTTATCAAAGAATGGTCCAAATTCTTCCTTCTGGCTTAATGCAATGTCACTGCATTTTAACTAACTTTCCTTTTATCATACCACAACAAGCCTTCCTTTATCTGCTACACTTATTTTAAAAGCTGGAATAACTGCTCCTTTGCAATTCTCCAATCTAAAATTGAACCCAGGAGAAGCTTGTTATTCATTAAACATTTATTAAAAGACACGCAGATTGCACCTATCCATGATGATGTGAGGTCATCACTACAACATCTGTGGTGCAGGCTGGGGTTAAGAGACCCCATGATGTGACTTTAAAGCAGTTCTGCATGCCTGAAGTTTGGGTTTTAAAGGACCACCATATCTCCTATCACGAGAAGGAAATACATTTTAAGCCCACAAATTGTAGGTATCCTTCAAAGACTTGGCTACAAGGATGATTCCTTGCCCTTATTTATCATTTGCCCTTACTTGTAGAAATGGAGACTTTTATATCTTTTGTCAGAATTTCCTATGTATATAATTTGTTTTACATTAATATTCAAACTTTACATTCTTCAGGTGAAGGTGCAGCACCTTTTACAAACCATTATCAAAGACATCTAATTCAACTTACCTTTAATTTTTGGTGGGTGTGGACTTCTAGGAACTATTTCTGGGGAGTATGATAGTATTACTTTAAAAACCAAAATCTTACATAATGAGAAACCTTCCCCCCAACTGCCATTTAAAAAAAAAAATCTTTGCTATTTTCTCAAATGTGGCTTCAACTGTAAGAATTTATCTCCTATCATGCTCAAACGAAATGCTCTACTAAAACAGATGTAGTGTACCCTACTTGTCTTACCAGGAAGGTAAGCCACTCACTCCATTAAAGGACAAATTCATCCTAGAGCTCTCACTGTAGGCTTTGTTTTTCAGTTGTGTCACAAAGATTTTGAAATGTTACCTACTCTGCATAATCTGTGAAACACAATTCCTTCCCCAAAATACTGCTATTTTAGAAGAGGCATTTTGTGGATGGAAAAAACCAAAAAACTTCAGTGAACCTTGAAAGATTATCTAAGCTGCAAAACCACCACAACTGGGAAGCAGGGTGGCTCTAAAGTAGTTTCCAAACTTTACTTATTGAACTGTATTTAGCCTTAAAACAGCATCTCAGAAGTTAAAACCATTCTACAGACAAAAGCGTTTTTTCTAGATCTCTAGATCAAGTAACTTTCCCCTTCTATTGTCTTCATAAAACTATTCTTCTCCTATTCAAATCTGACAAGATAAACCAACTGATAAGAGGCAGCCCTGAAATAAAGGCTTTTTATCTGCAGGAAAGTTACAGTACTTCAGAAATACTCTACAGGAACTGTAAATTAGGGAAACATAAACCTTGGTAAACTACAGAGCACTAGTCCTCAAAATGCAACTCTCTAAGCCTTGGATTTCATGTTGTGATCAGGCTGCACACAAAGAAGAGACTAGCAAGCCAGGCAGGAGGTAGCATGCAGAGTTTAGATCACTGAAAAACAGGAAAAAGAAAAACAACTTTTTCCAAGAAGAGTAATAGAGCAGTGACTACAAAGAACAGAAAATTCAGTCAGGTTTAATAACTAAACCTCGGGGTGCACACAAAACTTGAACAGAACAGAAAGTTTACATTTCTTGGCCTTTGCTTTCTTCTCTGCCCCAGTAACATCCTCCCTCGACTTTATTTGTCCTGGGTGACTACCTGTCTGGAAGTAGTTGACATTACACTGTATCAACAGTGCGCTCGACAACTGGCACTGCTCCTTACCTTGGAATACAATTCATATTTTCCCAAATCGCCCCCAGACAGGTTCTGCCTTACCTCCTGCTCTCTCCATCACTGACACTTCTGCCCACTCACACCTCTCCTCCCTATCCTGACTTCTCAACATGTTCTCACTGCAGAGGAATTCCTCCTTCATCCCAGCACCAGTATCAGGCCCAACACATAATTCTGAGTCGCTTCTCCAGCTGCTACAGACTATCAATGTTTCTGATGAGAAGTACTCAGGATAAAACAAATAGAAGACACTACACAGACAGTAATTTGTGCTGAATTTCTTTTATAACAAAGCTGGGGTGAGCAGCAGCTGCTGAAAGATGCAATCCAGTTGCATAAAGCTTGATTACTTTGCTCCTTAAATAGCCACAATTCCTCCCATATCAAGCAAAAGACACTAGGGCAGAAATGAGGGGAACTGCTAGATTGAAATCAGCAAAGCACAAGACATAAGTACTGGTATGGCCATTAAAATACAGCTACACTCCAAGCTCTTGGAAACACTAAACAGAATAAAAGGCTGAAGCAGAAATGCAGCTCTTCTGGGACAGACAGTACTTCATCCAGAGCTGAAATATTAAATGCAGGTTTCCTGACAGAGTAATCAAGAAATAGCAAAAATTGCTAGAGATGTGCACTAAAATGGAAGTTTATTCTTCAGAATGAAGGCTAATAGATGAGCAAATTATTGGTCATGAAGGCTATTTGCTTTTATTATTAAAAAAAAAAAAAGGAAGGTAGGGAAAGCAGGCTATATTGCCAGAGATTACCACTTGCCATGCTTTTCATGGGAAATGTGGCATCTGCTTTAATAATTTCTAATTATTTCATTTCAACATTCTTCATTAGTAATATTTACACTTGTAATGAAGAAGGATTTGGACTGCAAGCTATTATGACAGTTCACCAACTTTCACGGGCTATGCTGAGTAGAGCACTACACCAACACATCCTTTTAATTTTGGTAATGATGTAATATGTAGCAGTCTAGCTGAAGGTAAAGATTAAACAGGGATTTCTTCCATTCTAAGGGAGGCTGCAAACAAATGGTTTTATTTGCTAACACAAGCACAAAGAAATTAAGGTACTGCCATACCCAGAATGCAAAGACTGGGTTTTTTCACCATGCAATGATCTACCCCACCCCTGGCCTAGTGATACCTGATAGGATGTGCCTTTCTCAGAGGGGAAAAAGAGTTCCAGCACAGGAGCCTAGTGGGGCCCACTGACAAGAGCTTTAAACAAGCTTCGAAGTGGGAAGGGACAAACCCAGCCTGGCTAGCCAGTGATGAGCCATGAGACAGTGTGCCGAAACTTGAGAAAAGGAGCACTTATGCGATCCCTCAATCTGCTTCGCAAGGTGTTGGCTACAAAGTACCACACCTGAAATGCTTCTAACACTAATGTACCCAGAATGAGTCAAAGGCAGCCTTTAAGATTGTATTCGATGAAGCATCCCCAGAGCTAGAAAGTCGAAGTTAAGACATGGCACGCATTTAACAATAGTTCATCCCTAGACTGCTTTATGGAAGAAAACAAATTGACCAAGATTATGAACACTGAATACTGTGGAGTTAGGGTCACACGGGGAGAATCAACAGACTCCATCCAGTGATGCTCAATGCTACACTGGTCTAAGTTATAGTTAAGAAAGACTGAAGAATTAGGGAGCAAACGTTTACAATTTTGCAAGGTATTTCCTAGTCTGAAGCAGTTAAATTCCTGAAGTGCTACAACCATTGAGAGAAGTATGCAAACCACCTGCAAGTAAAATATACCATGAGAAACACCCATAATTTTCATTTACTTCTTTTAAAGACATTCAGTACTTCACACTTATATCCATTTACTATAATTTAGCAACATTTTCTGACGTATTTATACTAGCCTGTATGTCTCTATATACGCTCTCCAAATCTGGTACAACCATAAAGAAGTGTATATAAGCATATACATACATATCTTCATATTTAAATGCATAAAACACATACATATAAACATGTGTATCTAAAATCCTATATTTACAACATCACACACACAGACAAACATTCTATTTATTCTATATCCTGCTCTCTGTGATGAATTCTAGATCAGCCTGTCATCATCATCATGGCTAG
>VXBX01009626.1:55594-91433 GCA_013400415.1 Scytalopus superciliaris | reverse complement strand
GGGCCAAACACGGGCCCGCCCCGGCCCCCGCGCCCGCCGCAGGGCGGATTCCTGCCGGAGGGGACGCTCCCGGGCCCTCCCGAGGCACCGGCCGGGGCAGGGCCGAGGCAGCGCTGCCCCCCGCGCTTCTCTCGCTGACTGACAGCCGCTCGGGCGCTCTCGCCCCTTCCTCTCCCAGGGAGGGGCTCGGCCCCCTTTCCCTGAAAGCAACCTCCTCCAAAGTTTGGGCAGTGTTCAATTTCGGGTCTCTAATCTCACTTGTATTGTCCTGTCACTTTGGTTTTGCTTTTTTTTTTCCCCCACAGAAGTAAAATTGCTGGCTGTTCCTGCAGGTGCCCCGTGCCAAAGGTGCCTGCTTGGGTGGGCAACTCGGCAGTGGCTGATTACATTGGTCAGGAACTCAGTTGGCCTTGAGAAACTGTAAGACCTCAGCGTTCTAGGGCTGCAAAATAGCAAAGAAATGGTCTCTCAGGATACAGTATGATAAAGTAAGAATGAAGGGTCACTCCTTGGGCACCCCTGTGGCTCCAGTTTGCTCAGGCTCACCTGAACAGGTGTTACTGCACCAGGGGCACCACTGGCACTGTTCTGTGCCCCCCAAAAAGCCTTGGGACAGCTCACAGAGCTGCTCTCTTGCCATTTCCTTAGTGCTGGGGCTTGTTCTGTGCATAGAACAGGCCAGGGAATCACTGAGCTGAAAACTAACCCAGGCAGGAGGGGAACTCGAGCCACAGGTCTCCCTAAATGTATTTTAATCTGATTTATGATGCAGCTGTGCAGGGATGGCAGTGTGGGAGAAGGGAGTGGGGAGCCTGGGCTGCCCTTCCCGTGGCAGAGTGGACTTTGGCTGCCAGAGCTGATCGCTGAGCTGTGCCTTTGCACGCTGTGGACAGCATGGGCTGTGCTCAGGGGGGTCCCAGCCAGCACACAGCTGCTGCCTGGCAGTGCAGAGGGCTTGGGAAGCCACTGCAGCTTGAGAAACAGGCGCCTGTGACAGCTCTGAGGGAGGCTCAGGGGTGTTTTGGATATGCAGGCCTGGTGTTTTGGCTCTCCCCAGTCGGAAATGTGCCCACCTCTAGTGGCAGCTCTCGAGTTTGGGACAGGAGGATGTTGCAGACAGGAAGGTTAAAGCTGGTGTTGGAGAGCTCCTGGCAGGGGTGAGTCTGAGGGGCAGTGTCTGTAGGGGGTGTTGGCTCCCTGGGGCCACAGCCCGGGTGCCTTCCCTCGTCCCCAGGCACAGTCAGTCCATGTGGGAGGCTTAGCTGAGCCCCCTGGATCCAGCTCCTCTCCCGTGATGCTGCTGGTCCTTGATCAAGCAGGTGCTGAACACCACTTGAGGAAGGCTGGTGGCAGCAGCTCTTCTGGGAGCGAGGTTATGTGGGAATGCTTGCCGTGCTTCCAGGGAGTGCTGGTGGAAATCCTCCTGCCTTGGGTCCAGCAGGGAGAAGAGGGGCTGCAGCTGGTGCCAGCTGCCCAGCACGGGAGGTGTGAGCAGGGGAACAGGCTTTTCCGGCCTTTGGGAGAGTCGCTTCCTCTTCCTGTGAAGTAGGAAGACCTGTTCTGGGGTGGGTTGGGGGGCACAGCCTTTGAACAGGGGCACGGGGAGGGCCAGGGACTCCTGGGCGTCTCCACCTTCCCTTACTCATGGCCTCCTAATAGTGACCCAGCAGAGTGTCCCAGTTTCATGTGCTGGTTGTTCCTGCAGTGGATCAAAGGGACAGGAAATGGAGGAAGCTGGAGTTAGGCATTCCATTGGCATGTGGTGCTTGGGGCACC
Source organism: Scytalopus superciliaris (assembly GCA_013400415.1). NCBI lineage: Eukaryota > Metazoa > Chordata > Aves > Passeriformes > Rhinocryptidae > Scytalopus > Scytalopus superciliaris. Next base: position 89,657 of record VXBX01009626.1, on the reverse strand, counting down.
TCTGCTCGTATCCAGCCGTTTCAGTAAAATCCCAGTGAAATCTGCAGGATGTTAACAAGATGTGAAGTGGGCAGGAGACCAAGGAAGTGCTTTTATGGTGTGTGGGATAGATGAGGGAAGGGGCAGTGCTTGGTCAGAGCATGGAGGGAGAAGATTAGGGCTTCAGCTTTGCCAGCAGCTGATCAGCTGGAGGCCAGGGAGGGTAGGACTGCCTCTCAAACTTTGAGGTAACATCCTAGCAGGAATGCTCTGTGTTATTTTCCCAGCCCTGCTGAGGAAAGCAGACTCTCTCACTGATCTCTATAGGAAGAATCTGTCAAAGCGAAATAATGAAAATTAATTTTTAACTCGCCCCCAACCCCACCTCAAAGCCCTGTCTCTGCTGGCAGGAACTGGAAGGAGCTGTTATCTGTGCCTTGCTTCCTAAAGCAGAAGTGTCTCTTAGCTGCTCCCAACTCTTCCAAAGTTGAGTTGCAAACTGTCTGACCCTGTGCAAAGTTAATGAGCTGATGTTTGTGATTTGGTGAGGTGGAGGGGGAGTAGCTGGTCCCTGCAAGAGGGTGTGTGAGGGACAGCAGTGGGGCCCGAGTTTGACACCACAGCCAATTAACCTTTCTGGCCAGAAGAAGATGAGGGTAAAAGGCTGGTCATGAGCCAGTTATGGCCTTGACAGAAGTCCAGCCTTGTCATTCATCTCTGAGAGCTTGGAGTGCTCAGCCTTTCCTCAGACATCTCTGCTTCCTCCCTACGGAGGGATTCATTTTGCTTTCAGTCCACAGATAGGTTTTGTGGGACAGATTTGGTGAAACACTGTGCCCCCAGAAGCTGCAGCGGTGTCTCCCCATGTGGAGGTTGCAGCAGCCCAAGTGGAAGCAGTTTAGCCACTGTTTTTCCCCTTGTCCTCTCTCAGAGCTTTTCTGCTGTTGCTTCGTGCAGTTTTCCAGTGTCAGTGCTAAACTGACAATCCCTCTTTGTTCCTTTGGTCTCTGCAGTTCTGAATAGTTAGCTGGGCTATGGGCAGGGTTTTTTGCTAATCTAAGCTGTAAATGCTTGGCAAAATCAAGTATCAGCAACAACAAGCAGTCTCTTGGCTGGGAGAGGACCTGAGATGTTACATTTGAATTGTGTTTTGAAAATTTCAGGTCTTAGAAACAGTGGCTTTCTTTGTGCAAGCACCTCCGTTCAGAAATGGTACTGACCCCTCCCTGGCCAGGTGGGCATCCTGACCCCAGGTGAGAGTGCAGCAGGTGCTGATGCAGGGTGTGAATCTCCCTTACAGTGGTAAAACCTTCATGAACCTCCTCCCTGGAGACATCTCTCATACCTGAACTTGCTCTGCTCAGGGCAGTAGTCCTTAGTTAATTTGCTGAAATGAGGAAAGAGGAGGCAAGGAGTGGGGTGTCTCTGAAGGCTCTGCCTGAAAACATGACTGAGGCTGGCAAAGTGTGTGGAGAAGCATTTTTCCAAATTGGGTGTTTTGGAAGGTGGAGGGAACAGGGCAAATGCAGAAACCAAGTCTTACTCTAGTTGTAACTGGAAGAAATGTATCAAAGCAGGAGAAGGGAGAATTGGCAAGAGATGGCAAAGTCTTGGTGTCTCCAAAGCTGTGGGAAAGCAAAGTAGTGATGTTTCCTGCCTGGATTCTGCCAGCATCTCTCTGGTGGGAGAAACCAAATGTGAGAGAAATAAAAAGTCACCAGGAAGGACAGAGACCTGAAAACATGTGGGAGTTCCAGCAAAGTGTAACATAGTTCTGCTTGCAGGTGGACTAGCTCACCTGTTTCTTGGACATAAAAGATTTGCCCAACTTGCTTTGCCCAGAAAGCAGCGTTTGCAGGTGGGTTCTCCTCCAGTCCATCTGGAGTCTTGCTGGTCCTGATGGAAAAGCCCAACCTTGGAATTAGCCACATACTGCTGCTGTTTCCCAGCCTTGTGGAACAGGGACAGGAGGCTGTGCTTCTCCCCACCTTGTTCTGGGGTGTGCTGGAATGGTGCTGTTTTCGTGACCAGGCAGGCTGGCAAGACTGAGACCTCTTTGGGCAACCTGGTGGTTCTGGAGAACAAACAAGATAGTCTTGACCTGTTCCACTGGTGGGATGGTGGGCCTTTCCAAAAGTGGCCCGAGAGCCCACCTTGGGAGTTAACCCTGCAGCAGCACCAGCTGCTGGGGTGCAGCTGGGGTAACTGGGACCAGTGACAAGTCTGTCCTGTGCTGGTTTGCCTCATTCCCAGTTTCTTTTGAACAAAGGCCTGGGAAACTGCTGGTGCTGGGTTCTCTTGTGCTGCACTGGGGAGCTGGATTGTCCTCCTGGATTAGGCCGAGCAGATTCTCAGTTGCTCCTGGGAGCCCCTGCAGCCCTCTCCTGTGGATGGACTGTTCTGCTGGTGGCAGGTGCTGTGCAGCTTCGTGGTGCTGGGGTTGCAGCTGTGCTGGAATAGTTTGGGCAGTAGAATAGTTGATGGTTAACTCTGTTGTGGATTCTGCTCCTGCTCCACACAAGGCACAGCATGCTGGCTGGAGGGGTGTGCTGTTGCTTCAGTGAGGGTAACCCCAGCGCTGGGTCTAGGCAGGTACCAGCACAGCTGTCTTGGCTTAAAGGATGTAACACACCAGGAGGAGCATTTGGGGTGGGATTTCATTGCTGTGACTGGTTCCTGACTGCACTGCCAGAGATGTGTTGGTCCAGAGATGCCCTGCCCTGCTCCCAGGCTGGCAGCAGATCTTCCCTACCTTCTTTATGAGGATCTGCTTGTTGTCATGTCTGTGCCTCAGGTCTGGGCTCTGGGACACAGTTTAACTGTTGATACAGGATCTGTTTCTGCAGAGCTGGATCTTTCATCTTAGGATGGGAAGTGTGATGGAGACCTTAAACCGGGCCTGGGTGAGCTGGTCCATCTGGGAAGGCCAGTGGCAAGGTGCTGCTTGTCTTTCCAAGTCAGGCTGTATTTCCTAGGTTGCAGTGGTGGTAGGTCCTGCTAGTGCCAGTCATAGCATAGCCTTGAGGATCTGTCCACTGCAAACTGGTGTCTCCAGTGGACTTTTCTTTTAAAAAAGTCTTGCTTCAGCTGGAACTTGGACTGGGCCAGCCTTGGGGGGTAACCTGCTCTTTGTCACACTGGTGGGAACATGGGAGAGATGAGTGGGGCAAGGACTGGAAGAGGAGGGTCTGCACAGTGGCATGTAGAATTTATCTTTCCTGACAGTGAGTTTTCTGCTTTGACTTAATGATCTGCCATTACAGTGTAGAGTATTTAGGCAAGAGGTCATGATTTAAGTTCTTACCTAAGCCAGATTGCTTCCTCAAAGTACTGCTTTGTCAGCCTACTTGTGTCAAGGGGAATTCCTGAAGGAGGTAAAGGCTATAATATTTACGTTGCCTTTTGGTCCTGGTAGTGTGAGGAGGAGGAGGAGGAGATGTTTGCAGAGAGGCTGGATAGAAATAGTGCATGGCAGAAGGGACAGCTGAGGGCTCTGTGGCAGGTGACCAGGTAGGATGTACAGCAGCTGCTCACACACTGTTTCCCTGCTCCAGCTGTTGGAGTCTGTCCAGGCTGCCAGTCTGCCCAGTGCTGGGTTGGAAGCTGAATATGGATTTCACATGAGCAGGGCTGATCAGACCTCTCAGGACTAAGGTCTCTTGTGTTCCAGTGGTGCTGAGTGTGGGTGGACAGAGAAAGCCACCCTGTTCCCTGTGCCAGGTGAGAAGTCAGCTGGAGGCCGGGAGAATGTCCAAAGGGTTGTTGACATCCTGCTGGTTGCCTCTGTCTAATTGTTGTAAAACATTTCTGGGCTCTCACCTGCCTGCTCTACCTGTTCCTTTTGAATTACAGCAGCAATTAGGAAGTATTGTTTGGAGAGTACTGGCCAGCAAGTGGCTGAAAAGGAACCGATCTGGGAGAGCAGCTCCTCCTCAGAACTCAGCCCTCGGTCCTTCAGCAGCCTAGTACCTCTTTTACAACTGTGTGAATCATTAGTGAGCAGTGTGATTCATGCACAGATCATCATTCACATCGAGCTAATGAATGAGCCCCTGAGGAATGACGTGGTAGGAGATGGGAACGAGCACCTCAAAAGAGGACAGGCTTTTTTGGCTTGGTGGCAACTGGAATTTCGCCCCCCCCCCTGTTAGCCACCTATTCCCATGTAGCTCTGAGGCATTAACATCTTAACAAGCAAATCTGGATTTGTTGTTTCAGTCCCTCAGTGTACATCTTGTACCCAAATGGCCCATTAGCATAATGCAACAAGTCTTTTAAACTTGGAGCATTAATAATTGGAGAGGGAGGAGGGAGAGCAGGGGAGCTGAGGCAAAACTGAGCCTCCCAGTGAGTCACAAGTGTCTGAAGTGCAGAAATGTCTGTTCCACTTACCAGTAATTGGGCATCCGGGCTTTCTGCATGAGGTCAGATGCAGCCAATAGGGCCTATTCAAAACATGCCTATGCAATTGTTTTGTGGTGTGTTTCCTTTGATCCAAGGATTTTCAGGTGGCATTGATTCGCCTTCCCCTTGGGGTGTGCAGGATCTGCTTGTGCTGACTCAGTGCTCTTCAGCAATCCGGGTTGAGGTTGGGATCTGCTCCTGGAGCTGCTCTGGGATCTGGGTGCTGGTGGTGTCCTGAGCAGCAGCCTCAGTGTTGGGGCTGCTCCAGTTGGGGATGGGGAATGTGGAGCTGCTTACCCTGACCCCGTGGCAGGTGGTGTGTGGTGGACCAGCAGGCAAGGGCTCACTGTTACCTGCTCCCTGAGCAGACCTCAGACACATGATAGCTGGTCAGACCCTGTGCTGTGGAGGAGTAGATGTGCGTGACCTGATTCTTGCCTCACCTCGGTGCTGTCCCCGGGGAGGGAGGCGAGCTGAGCTCAGGAGGCACGTCCTGGCAGCAGGCCAGGCTGTGAGGGGGGAAGCACTGCCTTGCCTGACCCTTGGTGAGCACCAGCCAGCCCTGCCTTTGCTCCTCTGCTGGAGCAGCCATTTGCTGCCTCCCTGTGGGAAGTTTCCCCTGGCTGCTGGAGCAGGGCTGCACTTCTCTCTTCCAGGGTGGGTTCTGCCTTGGTGCTTCTCTTCCTGGCTGGCACTCAGTAAGCTTGGTGGCATCTGGGGGCTTTTCCTCTCTAAGGTCAGTGGGTTAGGGTAGGAGGGCAGGATACTTTTTCGGGACAGTCTGCTGTCAAGCTCTTTTCTGGTTGCACAAAGTGCTCTTTCTCTCCAGTCTGCCAACATTAGCAGAAAGTGATATACAAGATTCCTGTCTTGGGCTCTGCAACAGGAGTGCTGCAGGAGAACTTGGCTTTGTGTGAGCCATGGGGGAATAGCTGCATGGTCTCATGCTGTGCTGCTAAGTGGTTTTCCTTTGTCCAGGGTAGAGGTGGCATTCACAGACTGATGGAGGAATTTGGTATCTGGGTGTTTTTTCAGTTCAGAGGAGGGGGGCTCAATTTCTCCATTTCGTGCTTATGCTGAAAAGGATTCCTGAGGAAAGATTGGCTTGGTCTCCTGACACTGCATTCCCCTCCTCATACCCACTCTGCCCCCATCCTGTGCTTTTTCTCTGCTCCTGAGGTGTCACTGGATCCAGAGAGGTGAACTCTGCCTTACTTTTGCTTGGGAACTGGCCTCTTCATTATCTTCATACACTTTTTTGGATGACTTGGAAACCTTTGAGGAACAAGTTGTGTTGGTGTTGGGTTTTAGTGGATGATCCGGAGTTGTGTGCACGCTGTGGTGAAATCCAGAGCACTGCTGAGGTGTGGGTTGTGAGGTTCTTGCTGAAGTTGTGCTGTAGGAAGTTCTGCCAACAGTGTGGCTTTTGGCTCAACTCCACGTTAAACTGGAGAGGAGCTCTGGTAGGTCCCACTCTGAGCTCAGCAGTGCTGTGTGCTCTGCCTGGGTCTCTGTGCAGCACTCGAGCTGTGCTCAGAGCCCATTGCCTGGTGAGGTTTCATCTCTTTCGGATGGAGACATCACAAGGCTTTTGCTTCCCGGCAGCAGTTAGGTTGAGGCATGTTGGCTGTGTTTGTTGCAGAGCAGTCAGTTTTTATTTTCACAGGCAGTATAGTCTTTGGCTTCCAGGTGACATTGCCTGTGAAGCACTGGAGGGATCCCAGCCTCTTGAGAGTCTCTGCTCTTTCCTAGCAGGCTGACAGGATTTCCAGGAAAAGTTGTGCAGCTTTTGCATCTGCTGGTGTCTCTCTAGATTTGGCATCTCGAGTGGACTTGAGCCTTTGTCTTATTAAAAGACATTAAGTCTTTAAAGGGCACAGCTGTGGCCTGTTTATGTCTTCACAGCCATAATTCATAAGTTGTGAGAGCATGTGCTTCCCTGTGGCAAGGTCAGAGCTGTTGCCTACGGGGCAGGGATGGATCGGGAGTCTCTGATGGCCTGTGTGTTGTCAGGGAACCCAAACCAGCAATTTTGTACTTGCCTATACCAAAGGACACTTCCCTTTTTATAGCACTCCATTCAACATCTCTGCTCAGATACAGGATCAAAAAATACTTTTTACTTACATCACTGATTCTGTGGACCTTGCCCTCAGCTTTGGTGAGGCATCACGTGCCTGCAGCGCTGTGGATGTTTGTTCAGAAGCAGCTCTGCCCTTGGACCTGTGGCATGTGCCTGGTGGAGTTCTGCCTTGGATTACATGGATTTTGCTGGCACCTGTCTTGCAGCTGGCTGTGGATGTGTCAGGGATGGAACTGGTTTAGCCATTGTGTGACTTGGGTGGTCTTGGCTGCCCAGGCAGCTTGGGCTCCTCAGAATATGTTGTGCCTGCCCAGTAACCCACAGTCCTCCTGGATGGAGACCAGCAGAGGTTACCTGGGGAAGGTAACATCCCTTGGAGCTCTGTGGCAACAGTTGTTTCATAGAAAGCTTCCTAGCTGTGGAATGTGGTTAGGATCAGATTATCTGAAAGCTGTTTGCTCTGTGCTCCTGCTGGTCTGTGGCAGACACATACAGGCCTTGTGCTGGCCTTGGTTCCTGGGGAAAGCAAGATGCTCGTGAAGCTGTGCCTTGTAAAAATAAGCTCATTTTGAGTCCTAGAGAACGACTGGCCTCCCCTGCCTCTGTGTCCCCACATTACACCGTGTGCTATTAGTGTAAAATGCTTCATTGTGGAACAGCTACAGCTCAGCTGCTGTTTCTCAGGTCTCTGATACCACAGGGTAGGCCAGTCCCTGCTATTTATATAGCACGCCTGTGAAATTAATGCTCTCCTGTGCCAGCACATATCCTAAATTGCAGGAGGCAGGTTGACTGACTGTTCCTCCTCACACTTCTGGCTGTGGCTGCTCTTGTCTGCCAAGTGGAGGGGAGCTGTAGCTGGTGCTGCTGGTTTGGTTTGTGTGGCATGTTCAGGTCACCGTTTCATTGATACAGTGCTGCGTAAGGTGGTGGAGCCTTTGAGAAAACCACTAGACCACTTTCTAGTTTGAGCTGAAAGTCTAAGGATCTGCTCCTTCTGATGGACAGGTGAGTAGAAACCAAGCCCCTGCAGGTGAGGATGAAGGCCCAGAGCAGGAGGCTCCTCTGCCAGCTGCAATGGAGTACACGTGGCAGATGTGGTCCACTGCCTGCTTTGGGCACTTGGCATCTGCNGCTGCCCCTCCAGGCCCTTCCCCACCCTCATGTCCCCCCTTTGGCCACTCCCCAATGGCTCAATCTCTCCCTCCCATTGTGCCCCCCAACCTGCCCCACTATTGCAGCTGAGGCTGCCCCTGTGCAGTGGATGATCCTCTCAGCACAGGGTGTGACTCTTGGAGTGTCCTCTGTAGGGCCACGAGTTGGACTCGATGATCCCTGTGGGTCCTTCCAAGCCAGGATGTTGTGGGATTCTGTGATCCCTCTTAGGCAGTGCAGGAGGACCTTGCAGGGAAAGTGAGCTGTGTGGGTGCTGTAGTACCTGCTTGCAGGCAGAGTGGCAAGCCTTTCCCCTCAGCTTTTTGGGACTGTGTCAGCAAGGATTCAGCACTGCCCACACTGCCACTGGCTGTGATAACTTGTTAACGTTTGCTCTGAGGTCTCTCTGTCTGGAAAGGCTGTTTGTTTTGTGGTGCAGTTGTCTGAAATTCCTGTAGTAATATGGAAGTTTTAGTAATAGAACAGACTGTCCTATACACAAACCTTGATTTTCTAAAGAACTTGCTGTCTTGGGAGGGCAAAATGTGCGTGTTCTTACTTCCCTTTCCCCCTAAACAGCTCTCTGCCAGGCTGTAGGAGAAAGTAGTAGCCTACCTGCAGTGCTTTAGGAAAAGCTGGAGCCTGGGTCCTCATGTTCTATCCTAGAGATACCTAATGCTGCTCATTCCAGGCAGTGATAAATCTGAGCTAATTGCCCGTTCCTGGCACAGTGAGCAGTACCCACAGCACCAGACAGCTTCTGCCCTGCCAGAGCTGGCACTTTGCTGCCCCTGTGGTTCTTTGTAGAGTGTGGAGCAGTGCCCTTCATGCTCCTGGTTGTTTCTCCTCCCCAGTCCCACGTGCAGTGGCACACGTTGTGCTGGCCTGTGTCTGGGATGCCCTCTCCTGCAGCACAAACATCTCGGAGCATCATGTCCTTGGATTACAATGGCAGCTCTTTGGCTGCTGTGCAGACACTCCTTAGCCCAGAATAGGGACAGCAACTGTCTGTAGCTGCTGCAATCTCCGTGGCTCAGTTCTGTCTGAAAGCATTAGCTTACAGCTGCTCTGGCAGAGCTTGGCTGGCTGGCCTAAACCAGGGGGAAACCTTAGCAGTGCTGTGAAACTGGGATGGTGCTGAGCAGGATGTAATCTGGAACGGGGTCTATCCTCCCTTCAGGAGCGCTGGGGGTGATCCAGGGAGGAGGCAGCTCACTGCATGTTGGATCCCAAGCTGCCAGTGTGAGCACTGCCCTTAACCTGGATGGGTTGCTCAGTTCCCCACCGTACCAGGTGTGTCTGGCAGCTCATGTGGGGCCAGGCTGTGAACATCCCACAGCAGAGCCTGCTGGGACGGTCTGCTCTCTGGAAAGGCTGCTTTTGGGAGGCTTTAGGATGGTCCGGTGGAAATACCTTACTCATTCCCAGGTAAATGTACTCCAGAACCTGGTGGCAGCTCATCTCACAGCTGCCAGGGGGGCAGGATGGCACTTGCAGAAATACCTGTCGTCTTGTTGAGGCTGCAAAGACCCAGAGGAGACCTGGAAATTGTCTTACTCTGCAGAATAACCTACTTTTTTCCTGAGTGTTTTTGAACAGCTGCTTTCTTAGAAATTCTTTGCTACGTTTTGTCTCACTGTGTTGAGTTTAGCAGGGTTTTACCACAGGGTTTTTTAGACCTTGTCATCTTGCAGTAAGGTCACATACAGGTACAGGCTTGCTTGGAGGGGTGAAAAGTGCTCTTCCATGGTAGGATAACAAGGTGCTAGGGGTGTGTGAGGGAGTTGTGCAGCCATCCTGATTCCTGTGTGCCCATCTGCTTCAGCTGGTGTCTTGCTGATCTCAACCTCTCTGGGTCCTTTAGTGACCAGGTCCTGCCCTTGTGCTTGTTTGAGGGGGACAGGCACGGGGTGCTGACTGTCCCCCTCAATTACCTGGCTGCCTAACGAGCTGCTTGGCTGGCTGGCTGAGCAGGATCGTGTGGCAGGGGCTCCCCCTTGGGTTGCCTGGGGACACTGGTGACAGACTGGCTGGCTCCTGGTGCTCTGGGCTTCCAGCAGCCCGGCATGCCACGAGGTGCCCCGGCTGCTGCTGCTCCCCTGGCAAGCTGCATGGCAGCTATTTTGCTGGATTCTGCAGGAATTGGTCAGAGCCAAAAATACCTCTGGCTGTGTAGTGGTGAAAGCATGCCAGGCCCAAGAAGCGCACTTGATGCTGGTAGTGGAAGGTGCTGGAATTTGCTGAAGGGTTGGACCAAGCACAGTACTGTGCTGTGTTGAACTCGTTTGAGATTTAAATGAGGGGCAGTGCATCGTCTGAGAGACCCTTTTCATTTGCTTGTTTGCAGTAATAAATCACGAGGGCTTGTGAAGGCCACTGTGTTACCTTGGGCAGGGTGTTCCCAAGGAGCAGGGATGTGACCTGCTCTGTAGGTGAGGTGCTGTGTGTGGTGCAAATAACCCCACATTCCAATGGCCCTGGTAGGATCCTGTGGGTGCTCAGTGCTCATTTCTGGGGCAGTAGAACACAGCATGAGGCCAGGGCTGGCATCTGAGGGCTGGCTGGCATTTAAAAACTGAGGGTAGCTTTGCAAGTGGAGAATTCAGTGGAGAATTGATCTTGGGCAGGCACACTCAGCCTTCCTTCTTGCTGCTCACAAAGCTGGGGAAGGGGCTGGAGCAGCTGAGGGGGCTCAGCCTGGAGAAAAGGAGGCTCAAGGGGGATCTTGTCACTCTCTCGACAGGAGATGCAGGTAGTGGTGGCTCTTCTTCCAGCCAACCATGGAACTGTCTGCTCTTTCCCCTCTGTCCTCAATTCATGAGAAATTGTGTGAAATCTCTTCCTTGCAGGAGAGCCAGGGAGCACCCAGGGGCATAACAGTCCCATTCCCACCTGCTGCACTAGGATACCCTTATTTGATGCAGGAGGTTGGGTGTGATGTGCAGAGCTTTCTAATCTCTGGGAAGTCTGAGACTTTCTTCTTTCAGAGGAAGAGATAACTCAAGAGCAGTACTTTCAGGAAAGTCGGGAAGAGTTACTTTCATTCTGATCAGCCTCTTACTCAAAGGAGCCTGCTGGGAACGATAGGCCATTATCTCTCCCCTAAGGCTGGTGCCATTCACTGGGGTATCTGACTGCTTTAATTGAGTGGGATATGGAGTGTTCTTGGCTGGTGTGACCTGGGAGCCTGGGAGCTGTCAGCATGGCTCAGAGCTCCTTCTGGGAATAATGCGGGCAAATGTCTCTTTGTGACTTTCTTGATTACTGTGTATGGGGATCTTGGATATTAAAACCAATTAGTTGTCTTTAAGGTCAGGGACTTATTTGACCTACCAGCATCCGTTTCAACTTGGCCTGGATTGAAGATCTTTGGGAGAGGGCTGTACAACTTCTGTAAAGAGGCTAATGAAGTGATGCTTTTTAAAGCACTTCCCTGCTGCCTCTGCAGCCCAAACACTTTGGGCAGGACATTAGTGCGTGACAGTCTGAAACAGCAGCAGGCAGGGACTGGGTTAGTCTTCTCCTCCCTTAAGAAATGGAAAAGAGCAAAACCCTGTTTTTTGATGTCTGAAAAGCACTTTGTTGGTTCTCTGACTCAGAATCCTGAGAAGAGGTTTTTTCACAGGGCTTAGCTGGTTTGCCCTTGAGAGAGGGCTGGAGGATATGGTGAGGTATTTGATTTTTATGCCATTAATGTAATGGGAAGCATGAGGTCTGGGTTAGATTTGAGACAATGCAGAAGAATCCCTTCAGACATCTGGGATGCTTCAATAGCAAATGGGAGGTACCTGCTGGAAGGCAGATGGGAACTTCCCCAATTTTCCTTTTGGCTTTGGATGGATTTGAACCACGAGGCAGCTTTGGGGATTAAGACCTTTGCAGGATCCACCCCAAAGCCGCAGGAAAAATGAATATCAAACTGAGTTATTTTCATGTAATTTAAGCCTTCTCTGTGATTTGTGGGGTCTTATCTCCTGACTCCATGCCTGGGGTAGGTGCTTGTGAACCAGCAGTCCTGTGCTTAAGCACAGTTTAGTTAAAGCAGCTGCCAGAGCTGGGGAGATGCTCTGAAGAGTAAAGTGCTATTGGGGGAATAGAAAAGGCTGACTGAGGCAAAGGGATCCTCCAGTTTTGTTTTCTATATTAATCTGAAGAAAACAAAGTGTTAAAACCGTACTTGGGCTGCCTGGTACTCCAGCTGTCTGAGAACAAATGGAATGGTCCTTCAAGTATGTGGCTGCATTGTTTTAAATAATCTCTGCTGGGAGCTGCTTCCCTGCCTTCAGCTCACAGCCCTCAGCCTGCACATGTGCTCTTTTTTTCTTTTCCCAGAGTAGCATCCCAGGTTAAACAAGCAACTTCTGGAGGACTTGCTTGGTAGTGCCAGACCTGAACCCTGGGTTGTGGAGTCAAACCCTCTGAAGAGCCTGCTGTGTTTCATTTTCTCTCCTGTTATGGTCCAGCAGAGGGGGAATTGCACCTGCACCAGTGAAGAAGCATCCTCGGGGGAGGGAGGAGAGACAACGGCGTGCATGGGATACGGTGTGGATGCACTGTTGCTTTGGCTGCTGGCTGCTCACACCCCCTCTCTTTTCCCTCCTCAGCAATGGTACCAGCATGATATCATTGATCATTCCCCCCAAAGACCAGATCTCGCGAGTGGCAAAAATGTTGGCGGACGAGTTTGGCACTGCCTCCAACATTAAGTCTCGAGTGAATCGCCTTTCAGTACTGGGAGCCATTACATCTGTACAGCAAAGACTGAAACTCTATAACAAAGGTAACTTCTAGCTTGTATGGATGCTGGCACACTTCCCTTTCTTGGAAGCAGCCTTAAGTTCCTGCACTATGCAGTTTTCTGCTAATCAAATCTGTTGGCCTGTGCTGCTGTTTTGCACTGATATTCCAGGTATGTTGCCCTTGGATGGCTACTACAGGGGTGGACTTTGGGACTAGAATAGCAAGGTGGTCCTTGTCTGTAATAAGCAGGCTCGTGATTCTGTCCTTAGCAGTGCTGACTCTGCTAAAGTTGGACAGATTTAAGAGCTATTTTTCCACAGTGGTTCGTTTGCATTAAAGTGGTGATTGTGCATCAAGCAGAAACTTCTGCGTGCCTTATGCAATGTGCAGCTGCCATCATGTGGGAGGGAATAGACCCAGGCCATCTAAAAGGAGCTCTGGAAGAGTTTATCATTATTGCCTTTACACTGGCATGTGGCCTTCCTTGGGATGGTCAATCTATAAATCACTGTATGAGGACCAGGAAAGCTCCACGGGGCTGACCATTGTTTTTCTGACTCCTGTGAGTTTGCAAGCTCCTGGGTTTAACAGACCATCATAGGCATAGGTGCACTAAATGAGTTTGTTTTCCATTGCAGAGCTCTGGGAGGGAATGAAGTGGGGAAAGGGAAAGTTAAAAACTTAGTTTTAACTCTGCTTTAAGTCTCTAAAGGCCTGGGTTTTTGATGGGTGCAGCTTGCCATGTTTCTTAGTGATCTAAAACTGCATTGTGTCATTTATAGTACCTCCAAATGGTCTGGTTGTTTACTGTGGAACAATTGTCACAGAAGAAGGAAAAGAGAAGAAAGTCAACATTGACTTTGAACCTTTCAAACCAATCAATACGTCGTTGTATTTGTGTGACAACAAATTCCATACGGAGGTAAGAATTCTCCTGTTGCAGCAGCCAAAATCAGCCTGCTCTGCTGGGCTCCCCAGGCCAAGGTGGCTGTGCTGAGCCTGTAGAGCAGCAGGCTCTGGGGAGCACATCCTCTGGGAAGGGCCACTGGGGGGCTTGTGACTGGCCACAAATGTGTGATGTTTGCTGAAAGCAGTTGAGACAGTGTCCAGCTCCTGCCACCCCATGACTGCTGAGCTGGTGGAACCCACAGACAAGCTCCTCTCTGTAACTGGAGGCAGAGTGCTTTTTTCTTAACTGCAGAGGCCCATAGATCTTATTCCAAGCCAGGCCTTAAAGTACTGCCAAGATAATTATCAGTGTTGCCTGTCTTGATATCAGATGTGTTAACTGAGACCCTTGATGGAGAACTGGCATGTGCCTCCTTTGTCTGGGATAAAATGGGATTATTTTTATCCAACAGCTAATTAAGTTAAATGAATGGTTTGAGGCATATTTAAAGTAATGTGGGTTATAGTAGTGAGTTTGTTGCCTCTTAGTCTGTTTTGGGTCTGGCAGGTGCAGAGGTCTCAGTGTTGGCAGTGGATCTCTGACTGCCCCTCACATTCATGGCGTTCACCACGAGAAATGTGTGGGCTGAGACTTAATTGCCTGTTGTCAAACCCATGTGACATGGGCTTGACAGGCCCTTCAGTGAGCTAGTTCTGCTTGTTTGCTTGGGTTTTTGGAGATCTCATCCCTAGCTGGCTTTCAAAGGGTAGGAGTACAGGGAGGAGCAACACCTTGTTGCACAGGTGAGGCACATCCCTGGTATTTTGAGTCCCCACAAAGGATGAAATCCCAACACATCTTTGACTTACCAGGAGTACAAACCCATGCACAGGTCCAGGTCTGGAGTTCTGCTGAGTTCATGTGTCCATAGGCAAGTGAGAGCAAGAGGTAAATAAGGGAATTCAGGAGGGAGCCAGAGATGCCCAGCCCAGGGATCTGCTTGTCCCTGCTGCTGTTGGCAGTGGGACAGTGTGGGTTTCCTTCTGCCCTGTCAGGAGAGGGATTAATTTGGTGTCCTGTGCAGCTGCTGCCTTGGGGCACTGATGGAGTCCAAAGCTGCCCAGCAGGCTGTTCCCAGGAGGCAGCTCTCAGTACACTGGTGCTGGTGTGTGGCAGTGACCTGAGAGGAATCTGTGGGAATTGCTGCTCCTGGTGATGTGATTCCTGACAGCACCTCCCTCCATGGGCTGTTTGCTCTCCCCTTTGGAGTGGGTGATTATTTTACTTCTGCAGAATCAAATGGAGCTGTAAAAGCCTCCTGTGTGATGGGAGCACTGAATGCTGGGGTTGTCCATCTCTTTGGCTGGAGGGCAATGCCCTTAACCCAGTGGTGCCCCCAGCATGTACCCTGAGCTGACAGACAGGGCAGCTGGCTCTGTGCCTCCCAGATTTCCTAGGAAAGTGAGGGTGTGTGAAGGAGCAGGAAAAGGAGGTGACCTTCACCTTCAGGCTAAAGCTGCAAACAGGAACCTTAGAATAAAAGCAATAGTCTCCTTTTGGTGTTGATAGGTCAAACAGTGGAATTGCTGACAGAACTAATGAGAGGAGACTGAGGGATTCACTGATCATTGGATACTGTATTAAAATAAGAGGGAATCAAGTACAGCAGAGCTGCACTCATCTGCTGCCTGGCAAGAGTTATCTGATAAGATTTCCTCTGGATATTTTATTGCCTGTGTGAAACCAAAGCAACTCCCTGAGGGGATCGGAGCCCGATGTGTGTCTGAGGGCAGGGTTTACAGTGACTTATTTTGATACCTTGGCTGGAGCTTTCATTCCAGTCACACGATTTGCTTGGCTCTGGCCCAGCTAAATAGGTTGCAGTGTAATATGCCACTTCCTCCTCTCATTCATCCCACTGCTGAGGAATTAATACAGAATATTTATTTTGGCCAGGAGATTCCATTAAACCTTAGTGCCTGTTTCTTTGAAGCTTGAAAGCTGTAGACTTGGCTGTGTGGATTTTGGAAGAGGATGACTGATGGTTTTTATCCTTTCAGTTCAGCCCAATAATCAGGCAGGCAGGCTGAGGGGCCTGTGCAGCAAACCAGCACCATCACTTTCAGTATTAAACTGGTGACTTAAAGCCATCTGGAGTTTGACGAATTCCCCATCCTGCTGATGTGGGTTTGCCAGCCAGAAGGAGGATTCTGACTATTAGTTTTTTGGGGCATGTATGAGTGAGAAGGAGTGTGTGTGCTGGGTGGTTCTGCCTGCTCAAGTGGCCCTTGAGGGAGCAGTAGCTGAGAGATTCCTTGATAAGGGAGTTTAGAGTTGGGGTGCTTGTGGATGTCCCACACCACCAGAAGCAGAGCTGGGCAGGAAGCTGGGCAAAAGCAACTCAAGCTCCTTGATACTGTACAGTGCTTTAGTTGTTGGTCAGTTTAAATGACCTTATGGGATGAATTCAGCTGCCTTCTTTACAGGGAAGAAAATGGAAGGATAACTTCATTTTGCAGCAAATGTTATGGCTGTCTTCCCCATAAGCAGTTATGCACAGGGCAATTATTGCTGCTGTTGCTTGTGTTCTCTATGGCTGAGTCTGCCACAGACACTATGCATTTAATCATTCTGCCTTTGGGGCTTGAAGGCAGCAGGTGCAGCAGGCCAGTGGTTATGGTAGAGGTGAGTTGAGAGGCTGTGCAGGGCTTTGGAGTGCAAAACTGAGCTGACAGTGAACTGAGCAATTTCTGCTTTCCTAGCTGGAATTGTGGGAAAATTACTCTTCCAGCTGTGCCAGCCAGGGAGGAGATGCAGACTCGGGTGTGATCCATTTCTCTTCACTCCCCAGAGCCCTTCCTAGGGCTTTGCTCTCACACCTGCCCCTGACCTCAGGTGAGGAACTGGCAGGGCTGTGAAAGAGTGATCAACATTAAACTGTCAAGAGCACAAATTTCCTTTGTGCTCTTGGCAGTGTTGTGTGAGACTGGATTATATATGGGGAAAAATTCCTCCCTGTGAGGGTGGGCAGGCCCTGGCACAGGTTGGGCAGAGAAGCTGTGGCTGCCCCATCCCTGGGAGTGTCCAAGGCCAGGTTGGACAGGGCTTGGAGCAACCTGGGCTGGTGGGAGGTGTCCCTGCCCATGGCAGGGGTGGCACTGGATGGGTCTTTAAGGTCCCTTCCAACCCAAACCATTCTACAGTGATCTGGAATAGTCCCAACTCCTCCTGCTGCTCTTCCTCTAGTTTATTTGTAAAACAAATAGCAGTGACCACCCACAGAACTCAGACTGGCTGAGCTGTGTTGTGTGTGGTGCCTGTGTGAGCCAGGGCCCCTCACACCTGGTGCTCAGTGACACCTCTGCTCTCTGTTCCAGGCCCTCACGGCGCTGCTCTCCGACGACAGCAAGTTTGGCTTTATTGTAATAGATGGGAGTGGGGCACTCTTTGGAACCCTCCAAGGAAACACACGAGAAGTCCTGCACAAATTCACTGTGGATCTTCCAAAGAAGCATGGTAACCCTCCAGTCTGCCTCCAGATTGCTTGCAGCATGTCCTGGGGTGGATGAGAGGGTGGAAGGAGGGAACTTGGCCTGTAGGGGTTTAGCTCTGCTCAAGTCTTTGCTCCCTTGGAATCTGACAGCAAAGCCTCTAGTCTGAACCTTCTGTCAGAATTAATGAGTCATGGTCATATGCAGTTGATCTTAAAAGTGGCACTTTTTGTTTCTTGGTGCATTTGACCCTTTACTTGGTTTTGGGACAGTTTTAACTGAGTGTTAGGAGCACAAGCAGTAATCCCACCTGGCAGAATGTTTTGAAGTTTGCATCCGTTTGTGTTGTGTGCAAACCTCAGTGAGGAGCAGGAAGCTGTTCCCTGCAAGAGGCACAGAAGCCTCATGGAACAAGGAAGATTTGAGTTCCCCTCTATGATGGCAGGCACTGATGAGTTCAGCTAACTGCTACTGCCCCTGGCCTGCTGTCCTGAGTAGAGTGGAATGGGACAAAATGAAACAGAAAGGTGTGGCCCAGAAAGGTTGTGTAGCAGAGACTGCTGGGCTGCACTGCATCAGCAGTGCCCCAAAGGGAGTGAAGGTGCAGGACATGCAGAATGTGCACAGATGTTCAGCTCTATAGAGGGTTTTGAGTCTGTATAGAAAGAAAAGAAAACCAACATATTTTCCTCTGTGGAGAAAAATGTCCTGCCGTGAATGAACCCTCTTTATTCCCTGCCTGTGGCAAAGTAACTCTGAAGGCTGCAGCTGCCCTTGGTTGCTGGGGGCCTGCTTGGGCTGCCTGGAGGGCAGGGGCTGCCCAGGCTGGCTCACCCCTCTCGTGCAGGTCGGGGAGGTCAGTCCGCCCTGCGCTTCGCCCGCCTCAGGATGGAGAAGCGGCACAACTACGTGCGCAAGGTGGCCGAGACGGCCGTGCAGCTCTTCATCTCCGGGGACAAGGTCAACGTGGCCGGGCTCGTCTTAGCTGGGTCAGCTGATTTCAAAACCGAACTAAGTCAGTCTGACATGTTTGACCAGGTGAGCGGCCTTCCCTGAGCAAAGCCCCGGCGCTCCAGCCGGTGGCAGTGACATTGGCAGGAGCTCCGAGATGCCCCCCAGGACGAGCGTAACTTTTGTGTGAGGTGGTTTGATCAAAACTAAAAGTGCGATCTGTCCAAAGAGGGCTCCCTTTTCTAATCCCTCCTTGCAGGAGAGCTCCTTTGCTTAAGACAGTGCTAATAAGAAGTCTGTCCTCCCTGATTTGGAAATGACATTCACGTTCTGTGTCCCCAAATTTAAAGTAGAAGCTTTATTGGAACTAAACTCCATTAAATGTAATCTTTGTGTCCCTCTTGCCTGAAAACTGTGGTTCAATATTGTGCATTCAGAGGTCCCTCTGACTCAGAACTTGCCCTAGCAAGTGAAGCCCGGCAGATGAGTGCAGTGACTCTTGCCAGGCCTGTGCTCAGGGTGGGATGAGGGAATCTGATGGCCCTGCTCTGGAACACAGTAATTTTTTCATGTCTCCTCCTTCCCTCGATCAGCGGTTGCAATCCAAAGTGCTCAAACTAGTTGACATTTCATATGGAGGAGAAAATGGGTTCAATCAAGCAATTGAGTTGTCAACTGAGGTCCTCTCCAATGTGAAATTCATCCAAGAGAAAAAACTAATAGGTAAGTGCTGCATGTGCAGCCTCCTCTTGAGCAAATGTGTGTGACTGAGTATGCTGGTCATGCTTTCAACTTCCTGGCAGTGCCTTTGGGCTGCCCCAGCCCTGCCATGCTGCCTGAGAGGGTGACTTGTGATCCTTTCTGCTACCTGGACACCTCAAATACTTGGGGGTGGTGGGTGTTGATTTATTTTTTTCTCTTCATCTTCTTTGGCCTTCTCTAACCTTTCACCAGAGATTAGTTCCAGGCGCTCTGGTGACAGTTTCTTTTTCCAGTTTCTTCTTCATTTCAAAGCAAGGTGGTTTCAGACTGGGATGTGAGGAGTGCTGGTGACAGTGTCTGTCTCTGTGCCCTGGCTGCAGGACGATACTTCGACGAGATCAGTCAGGACACGGGGAAGTACTGCTTTGGTGTGGAAGATACACTAAAAGCTTTGGAAATGGGAGCAGTAGAGATTCTGATAGTCTATGAAAACCTGGACATCATGAGATACGTCTTGCACTGCCAAGGCACGGAGGGTAGGTAGAGCTTTGGGAGGCTGGAAGGTCCAGGGGACTTTGACACTGTGCCACTGGGATGGGCTACTCTGGAGGAGCTCTCTAAGGAGATCTGATCACTGGAGGTGGTGTAGGCAGGTCACTGACCTGCAGCTTCCCAGCTCTGGGGGAGAAGTCCTGTAACAAGCAGGATTCCCCTGCAGAGAGGGAATTGCAGTGCCAGGGTGGCAGTTTGTCCCAGGGCCAGCCTGGAACCTTGCCTTCCAGCTGTGAAGGTGCAATGCCAGAGGAGAGACTGACGTGACCCTGATGGCCAGAAACACAATTCTCACTGACTGCAGACAAACCCTGTGCTGCAGCAGGACCTTTTTCTGGTCTGGTGCTGGCACTACAGCTGCTCTGTGCTGCTGTGCCCTGTTTGGTTGCTCAGAGAGCTTCAGCTGGAAAGGAAGGCAGTGTTGGTGACAGACCCTCTGAGTTGGAATTGCTGGCTGTGCACAGTGTCTTGCTGCCTTTAACCTCATCTGGTTCCCTTGTCCAACCTAATACTGTTTTCTTTCTCCCTTCTCAGAGGAGAAGATCCTGTATTTGACACCAGAACAGGAGAAGGATAAATCCCACTTCACAGATAAGGAGGTATTTGAGCTTTGGGGCTTGTGGGTTTATTCCCAGTGTACTGGTGCAGGGCTCTGGACATCTGGGCTCAGTTTGGCACAAGCACATGAGCACAGTGACCTTCTGGCACTCAGATGAGACTTCAAGGCAGGAACCTGTGGCTCCTGCTCTTCATCTCCAGTGTAACCCCTGGACTCTAGACTCACTTTTCTCCAATCTTCCCTGCTGTCAGTTCCAGGGTTGTGTAAATGGGCTGAGGTGACAGGCAGTACAGGGGCTTTGGCCACCCTCAAACCATCTGCTACAGGAGTTTGGTGGCCACCATGCAGGCCAGGGTGCCAAACCGTTGCTCCCTGCTTTGGTCCATGCAGAACCACTGTGAGGTTAGAAAGCATGACATGGAATTATGTGCTTTGGGATGTATTTGAAGTGGGGATCTGTTATTTGATGCCTGTGCAGATCAGAAAGCCCTGCTGGGGTGGGGGGTCTGTGCTACTCTGCAGAGTCAACTGGGCAAAAAACTGTGCCCCTTACCCAAAGGGTGGGCACCTCTGACTCCTCAGAGTTGTGCCAGGGAGGTCATTTCCAGCTGCTTTCCCTTCTGGAGGGAGTTGCTGGTTCCTTCTGTGCATGAAAGGTTTACAGTGTTATCTGCAGTTCTGTGCTTCTTTGTCAATAATCACTTGACCTTCTGCTTATAAAACTGCTGTTGGCCTCTGTATTTGCATGGATCAGTGTTTCTGACTGCAAACAGTGCCTTTGGGTGAGTGGGCTGGAATCTTTGCAGGGTGTAGACCAAGTCCAAAGGAACAATGAAAACTGAGAGTGTAGAGGTGACACTTGAGCAGGAGAACAAACAAGGCATTTTCTCCCTGGCTTTTGCACCAAGTTCCATGTTAGAGAGGCCCAAAACAAGGCCTGTCAGTGTTTAATTTTACAGCACCAGGAGCCTTCTGCTTGTGCCAGCACTTGCCTGACACAGTTGTGTCAGGAATGCCTTCCACTATAAAGCTCCCTGTGCAGCATTAAGGCTGCTGTCCCTCTTAGGAGTCACAAAACCATGGTGATTTTTAAGCCAAAGACAACTTTTGGTGTGAATTTTCTCAATACCAAACACTCAGTGACCATAACAGTTTTTATTATTTATTTCTCCATTCAATTGTCTCCACAGACTGGGCAGGAACATGAACTGATAGAAAGTATGCCCCTCCTGGAGTGGTTTGCAAACAACTACAAGAAATTTGGAGCAACATTGGAAATTGTTACAGACAAATCACAAGAAGGATCCCAATTTGTGAAAGGATTTGGAGGAATTGGAGGTAAATTGCACGAGAAAAATGTGTGTGGGGTTTTTTTTAGTGTTTGATTTGATAATCTGGTGCCAACAGTGAGATTCATTTTATTCCTGTTAGTCACAAAACCAGTTCAAGGAACAGTTGTGTTCACCAGGGATGTGCAGGTGAACTCAATCCATGTCCAGCAGGACAGTGATGCCTGTTGTGCAGCTGTCCCTTTCCAGCTGTGTTCCTCCATCCATCCCTTTGTCCTCCAGAGTGCTCAGGGGGTGGACTGTCCTCCCTTCCAGCTGCTGTGCCTCAGGAGGGCCATGAGGGGTCTGACAAACCCCAGCCCACTTCCTGGGGCACTTGGATCTGTTGCTCATCTCTCAGATCTCCCCTGTACTTTGCTCCCTGGTCTCCTGCTTCTTTTCAGAATAAAGGTGTTTTTAGGCTGGGTTCATGGAGCAGTGAGGCCTCTGAAAGGCTTTAGTCCTTCTCCTGAGCTCACTGACCAGGGTCAGCCCAGTCTGGCAGAGGGGCAGGTGGATCCTGTGCTCCAGGCTGACACAAAGCATTGGCAGGGTAGAGCACAACCACCTGCCATGCTCCATGTTGTGCCCAGGCCAGGGATCCCAGGCCAGCTGGGGCTGCTTTGCTGCTAAGCCAGCTGTGCCTCTGGCTGTGCTTGGGTTGGTGGATGTGAACCAGGGTTGAGTGTACTGGAAAGAGGAATTTCTAGGCCCAGAGACCAATCAGAAAGTAACGAGCTTGATCCTTTGGCTACATGAGGACCAACAGGTTACTAAGTTTTCAGGTTTGAAATTCCAGGAGTCTATATTCCCTGCCAGATCCAACCTCTTTGCATGGTGGGATCCTCTTTGCTACCTGTAGGCTGGAATGGAAGTACTCCTTGACAATACCCTTCACCTCAGTAAACCTTTCCAGGGATGTTCAGGCTTCCCACAGCCCTGGATTGGTGTCTGGGGTGGGAAGAGTCCAGGAAGACAGCCTGAGTCCTGCTTTTACTGCATTGTAACTTCAGTGCCAGCTGCCTTCTGGATTTACCTGCCAGGCCTTTGTCCACGCAGTTACATTGGAACAAGTGATCTGCTACTGGTATTTTTGGAGATACAGTCCTAGAGGAAATACTAGAAGAGAAACTGTTCCCTGTGAGGGTGGGCAGGCCCTGGCACAGGTTGGGCAGAGAAGCTGTGGCTGCCCCATCCCTGGGAGTGTCCAAGGGCAGGTTGTTGGACGGGGCTTGGAGCAGCCTGGGCTGGTGGGAGGTGTCCCTGCCCGTGGCAGGGGGTGGGATAGTTGGGCTTTAAGGCCCCTTCCAACCCAAACCATTTCATGATTCTGTGATACAATTGTGGAATGGACTCAGCTTTCACAGGAGAAAGCTGGCCTGGCAGGACAGGTGGGTATTTCTTCCTTCTGGCAATGAATTCCACGTGCCATTTTTCACTGCAGCTGCGTGTCTGCCCTCAGGGCTCAGCAGGAGCCTCGGGTGGCTGCTGCAAGTTCATTGGGGAGCTCAGGACATGCAGGCAGGGCTCAGGAAACTGCTGAAGTGGAATTTTGAAGAGGCTAAAGCATGTTGTTTTTGCCAGGTATCTTGCGGTACCGAGTGGACTTCCAGGGAATGGAATACCAAGGAGGAGACGATGAATTTTTTGACCTTGATGACTACTAGGTAGTCGACCTGGGTCCGGCAAAACGTGCCTCGCCCCTCCAGCATCCAACCCAAGGAGCAAACTCATGGTGGAAAACACAACAGATCCCTGCCTTAGAATTGGAACATTTCCAGAACTTGATTCACAAGCATTGGATTTAAGAAAGCAAAACCCTACACTTTGATTTGTCATAGTGTCAGTACAGCAGCAAGCTACTAAGTTCCTATATGCCACTTTGGACTAATTTAAAAAAGAATCCCAGTTTTTACTTTTACTCAATGGTGAAATTGGTTGCTCTTGTACTTTATGGAAATGATTTTTTTAACCTTCATGATACATTAACTGCTGTAAACCTCTTCCTTCAAAAATTAATAGAAGTAAGATCCTACTGGTTTGTTTCTTTATACTTTGATTGGAGAAATCAATTGCTGCATTTTGCAGCGCCGTGACCCATTTACATGGCATTCTCAGCTTAGACTGCAGAAGAAATGTAAGGAGGTTGGAGCCTTTATCCTCTTCAAAAGCTTGAGGAGACACTGACCTGAGTGCTAGTTCATAATGTGTGGCTTGCAAATTCCAATGGTTTGGGGAGGCTCACCAGCCAAACGTGCTTTAATCTATTTGCAGAAACACTGCTCTTACAAACTAGGAAATGCACTTCATGGATTGCAATGAAAATGCTGCTGGAGTCTTGGGCTTAACTTGGATTTGAGCAGTGCAGCCTTCAGGAATATTATTTTAATTTTTTTTTTTCAGTCTTGGCAAAAATAAACATGAGATTTCAGTGAAGTAAGGTACACTTGGCTTTTTGTTCCTCAGTAAGTTTTGCTTTTTGCTTTAGGACTGCGTAAGGTTTCCTTGATTATGTGAATTTGAACCCACAGTCCTTCAATGGAAGTGGGTGTTTTACAGGAATACTGAGTCAGTGAAGGCTGAAACTTTAGTGCTGGGGGTGTGGAACATTGGACACCACCCCTCGGAGCGCTGGCACAGCCCCCTGGGCACCCCTCTCCCAGCACTAAGGCAGGGTCTGTCCTGCAGGTGCTGTGCCCCTCAGGGGTTGAAGCCTCTGGGTGCCCCCAGACCCCAAGGCTTTGTGTCCTGCCTGTTCAGGGAGCACAGCCCGACCCGCTCCGCTGGCTCCGGGCTCTTGGGGATCCTGCAGGCCAGGGGAGCACTGGCACAGATCATGCACATGCACGTGTCCTGCTTTCCCAGGGCTCTGCTCCTGCTTTCCCAGGGCTCTGCTCCTGCTGTCCCCCGGGCTCTGGGCTCCCTGGGCACTGTCCGTGGTTGCCGGGCCGTGTCCTGCTCCGGGGTCCTGGTGCGTCGCAAACCTGCCTCTTGTCCCAAAATCCTGGTGCACTTGAACGGAGGGGGAGCTTGTCTTAAAATCTCTGCCACGCTGTTCTTTGAGGTCCAAAACCCCTTGTGAGCAATACTTTTGTAACCCTGGTCTCTAACCTGGCAGGTGGCTTTGCTGTCGCTCTCACATCCAAGCTGGAATCTCTCACGGAAGGTGGGACTGGCTGGGCCGTGGCTGTGCCCAGACCCAGGTCTGAGCACCCCCGTGGCCCTCACAGCAGTATGTTCTGGATTTTGCCATTGTAAATGGGTCTAATGTGACATGACCAGACCACAAAAATTGGATGTAAATTTACATTTTTGAATATACTGCTTGTTGTTTCACATGATACATTAGGGTATGCAGCTCCTTTTTGTAGTTTTTATTTTTACTATTTAAGTTTGGAAATGATGCCAAATTTTTGTATTTCTTTAATCAATGTGTTCTCTTCAGTGATATATATTGCATTATATATTGATGTGTATATCAATATATACTGATATGTATTACACTTACACATGCAAACACGTTCAACGGGGGTGGAAGTTCCTAGCCTTCGCTACTATATAGCCTCTGCAGAGAGATCCCAAGCAGTGATATCTTGGTGTTGTGATGTACAGAAATGGAGAAGAGTATTAAACCATATTTAAGAATATAGTATGGACTCTTGATTTATTTTCTTTAGTCCAGGAAGCTCCTGCTTTTTACTCTCAGCTCTGTGCCAGGTTCACGTCAGTGCTGGAGTTTGGAAGCAGCTCTTTCACGGCTGGGCTTGTGTTTCTCTCTGGACTTGTTTNAGTGCCCAGCCCTGGAGATGCCCAAGGCAGGACTGGCCGTGGCGCTCAGTGCTCTGGGCTGGGGGACAAGGTGGGCATCGGGCACAGGCTGGGCTGGAAGGGCTGGGAGGACTTTGCCAGCCTCAGTGATTCTGTGTTTCTCCAGCACACTCAGTTTCTCTTTTAAGCTGTAGCTTAAAACTGTGACTTCAGAATCACGGAATCAATTAGCCTGGAAAAGACCTCTGAGACCAAGTCCAGGCTATGACTGATCACCACCCTGTCAGCCAGAGCAGAGCACTGAGTGCCACATCCAATGTTGCTTTAAGGATGGGGGGAAAATCCAACAGCCCAAGTGCAGAGACAGTTGTG
This sequence comes from Scytalopus superciliaris, assembly GCA_013400415.1. Classification (NCBI taxonomy): domain Eukaryota; kingdom Metazoa; phylum Chordata; class Aves; order Passeriformes; family Rhinocryptidae; genus Scytalopus; species Scytalopus superciliaris. Next base: position 64,684 of record VXBX01009626.1, on the reverse strand, counting down.
CTGTGAGTGTTACCTGAGGTGATTTGAACACCTGAGGCAGGTGAAGGACAGCCTGCTGGTGCAGAAAGCTGCTCTTGGTACTCCAGTCACAGAACACCTGGACAGTTTTTTTAAGAAGCCTTTCCCACCCTGCCTCCTGGTGGGAGCCAAACCTGCACAGACCATTCCTGCTCTCAGCCTGAACTGCTGTCTCTGGTCTCTCTGTGGCCAAGCTCAGTGTATCCAAGGCTGTCCAGAGAGCACCTGCCTCCGGCTCCAGCTGGGAAGGCAATATGGAAATACATCATTACTGTCAGGAATTTGAAGGCATGCTTGAAATCACTTCCTGGCTGGTGTTGCTGCTCTGGCTGAGGCTGAGCATCCCCCTTTTCACACTGCACCAGGACAGCAGGATCCTGGTGGGAGGCTCTTTGCCTGTTGCTGTCACACGCAGGGTGGTACAGCAGGAGCTGTTCCTGGGAGCTGAGACTTCCCTTTGTGTGGTCTCTGCCTCTCACAGCCCTCGATCTGCAGACAGGAGGGCCTGGGCTGGCTGTCCTGGGGTCTCCAGACACCCAGCTTTTGGAGAGGTGACATTTCTGCTGGAGCAGAAATGAAAATGATGCACAGATCTCACACTGTCTGTGACCCAGGTACAGAAAAGTGATCGCCATTCAGCTTGTGCAGGTCAAAGCATTGAGCTGAGGTCAGCACCAAATGAAAAATACAAAAATGATCCCATCAGTCAGCACAGTCATGGGAGGAGCTGCTGCTTGCAGAAAACTGCCCACCAGTCTCCCCACTTGGTGTAAGCAGGTATGCGCATGTGTATTGTTTAAAAAACCCCAAATATTTCTCATTTCATCCTTTACTGCCAGCACCACAAGCCTGGTTTCTGCTTTGCAGTTCTGCATTGCCAGGGAGGAGGAGGAGCAGCGAGGCCTGGCTGCTGTGGAGGGATGCCCAGAGCTGTCTCCTCCAGTGTCACAGATGCTCCACACCAGACATGCTTGGAAGCTGCTGTTCCCTCACTGCTCTTGGCTGGTTCTCCCTTCTCTTCCCCTTCATATTTCAGTGAGAAAACACACGTGGGTCTTGTCCACGTGCACTGGAGCTCTCCCAAAGGCACCTCCCCCTGGCACAGGAGGATGAGACCACTGGAGAGAGATGTGGTGGCACTGTTTTATTCCTTACAACTGCCAAGATCTGATTGCTGAGTCCCTTTCACCCTTCAGACAGCAGTCCTGCTGCATCCTGGCTTTTGTTCCAGTTGCACTCAGGTTGTTTCCTGGCTAGAAGTGCCGTTTTCCAGCCCTTATTGCAGCGGATCAGGTGGGTTCTTCCTGCTGTGGAAAGGTGAGCATCAACCCTGCAGTGCCTTCAGCACATGGAATTGGGAAGGGAGTTTGGTGGGGCCAAGTGTGGGCACTTCCAGCCATGAGCTGTTGGAGGCTGCAGGTTTGGGTTTGGGAGCCAGGGAGGGTGGAGGGCTTTTCACCCACCCCACCCCACTGCCAGACCATGGGCTGGGAAATCTCTGGAAGGGATCTGGTCTTGATTAGCTGGAATCAACAGTAAATAAAGTCTCACTTGCAGGCTGTCCCGTGGAGCTGGTGCTGTGCATCCCAGAGGGGTTCAGAGCACACCCCGGGGTCCCATCCTGCCAGGGACAGCTCATCATCAGCTCCTGCTGCCTGCCTGAGTGCTTCTGTCTCCTCATGCCAAAGGGCTTCAGCTCTTCCAGATGTTCCAGCTGCAGGTGCCTCACACCCTCAGCATTGCCTGCTCATTTCTGTTGGGTGCAGAGAGCCCAACCCGCTCTCACTGCCTTCCCTGTTCGCCTTCAGACTGCTCTGTGTGCTCAGACACTCTGAGAGTAGTGCCCTCTTTAAACACCACTTTTTGTCTGGCTGTAATTAAAGGCAGAACGTGCCCTTTCTCAGCTGTTATTTCTGGAGCTGCAGCCGGGGCTGTGCTGTTGTTGCTCAGGGGCTGCAAATGCCATTGTCCCGGGAGGCAGCTCTGGAATCTCACTCCGCTATTTTTAGTCGGTGGTGAAAAATTGCACTTCCAACACTTTTGAGTCGTTGTCAGGGCTTAAATAAATCAAAGGGCAGATCCTGGCTTCTTGCTGCTCAGTGAGACAAGGGGGTGACCTCGGGCTGCTGGGGAGGCTGAGCTGGGGAAAGGGTGAAACTGGGGATGGGGAGAGCCCCAGCTGTGCCCAGGCTGGGTGGGAAGGGGCTGTGAGGGGTGGGACATCACAGATCTGCCACAGCCACCACTCTGTCCTGCTCTGTGGGGGTGTTCATGGCCACTGCTGTGCTGGGGTGACTCCTGGCTCCCTGCTCTTCTCCCTGTGCCCCTGTCAGGGCTGGTTCCCCCCCTTCCCTCTGCCTTCCCGGGTCTCCCCCTTGGCTCTGCCAGGGCTGTGGCTCCCTGGCTGTTCTGTGTGTGCAGGGCTGCTCTGCCCAGAGCCACCTCAGTGCCCCCTATGGATGTGGCAGCTCTTGGCCAGCTGGGAGTGGGAGGCTGGAGCTCCTGAAGGGATCTGTGCAAGTCCAGGTGCCTGAATGTCAAAGTGCTGGACTCTTCCCTTCATCCCCAACCACCTCTGGAGCTCTTAAGACAAATCCAGTTTCTAACCCAGGTTCTTCTTTTCAGTGCCAGGGCAGGAGTTGCCTGAGGAGCTGCTTCACCTGTTTGCCCACCAAGTCTCCACATTTGCACAAAACCTTCCTCTCTGGCACTCACAGCTGAGTTTCCTTGCCTTGGAGTTCCCTGTCACGTGCTTGGAGAGTGCCAGGCAGCTGATTTGCTGCTTTCCTTCCCTGCACTCTTGACTTGGCTGGGATAGGGACACCTTTAAATCAGCGTGGTTGAGGCTCCCAGTACCTCCAGCTGCTCTGCACAACACCCCAGCTCCCACAGCCCGTGCAGGTGAGGGTGCTGAGGGTGACCCTGGGCATTCCCAGGCTGTGCTGCTGCTGGGAAAGCTCGGGGGGCTCCAGGACAGGCTGACACAGGGAGATGGTGTCAGGAGTACCCCTGTCACTGGGTATTTGCTGGGTCTCAGCCTTCCAGCACAGCATGTGGTTCCCACAACTCAGGACCCTCCTCTGGGCTGAGCCTGGGCAGTGCTCAGGCTGGAGCTGGTCAGGTTATGAGGGTCATCCCCATCGAGGTGTCCAAACTGGGGCCTTCCAGTTCCTGAAGGAGTGACCAGAAAGATGAAGAGGGACTGACTATTTACAATGGCCTGGAGTGACAGGACAAGGGGGAATGGCTTCCCACTGACAGAGGGATATTGGGAAGGAATTTTTGGCTGTGAGGGTGGGCAGGCCCTGGCACAGGTTGGGCAGAGAAGCTGTGGCTGCCCCAGCCCTGGGAGTGTCCAAGGCCAGGTTGGATGGGGCTTGGAGCAACCTGGGAGGGGATTGGAATGAGCTGATGGCATCAGCTGATGGCTGATGATCCCCTCCCCATGGCAGGGGATTGGAATGAGCTGATCTTTAAGGTTCCTCCCAGTCCAGGCCACTCTCCTTGCTGAGCTGGACATCCTCTCCCCCCGTGGGCACAGACCCCCTGTGCTGTTGGAGAGGTGCCCCCGTGCCACATCACCCACCGTGCCATGTCTCATCTCCCACGGACCAGGGCACCAGAGAAATCAAAGAGCTGCTGTAAATATGCCAAAATATCAGAGCAGACCTGAGGCTCAGGAAGAACTGCTGTTCCTAAGCCTCTCAAAAAAGCTGTATTTCCTTTGGTGTCTGGCCAGACAGGAGGTGAGGGGCTCCTGCAGCTCAGGCTGCACTGCCTGGGACAGGAAACTTGGGGCTGGCAGGGGCCAGCAGGGGTGGCAGGGGCAAGGGGGACCCCCAGGGCATTAATCCTCCCCAAAGTCCACAGAGCTGCAATACATGGCAAAAAATAACCTGGAAGTAAATTCCGATGAAGACCAACAAAAGGGCTGGGGCTTTCCCATTCACTTGAAAGCCAGCAGAAGGTTTAATCCCTCACTGCCCAGGGCTGGGATAAAGCCCCTGTGTGAGAGTTGCTTTTGGTCTCAGTTCTTAGAACGGGGTAACTGGGCTGCTCCCGGTTCCTCCTGTTTGCTGGGGAGGTGGTGTGCCTGAAGGGCCCTGCAGAGCGAAGCGAGTCTGTTTGTAGCTTTATTGCTGTCTCCCAATCAATTGCTGGCTTCAGGAGTTGCCTTACCTTTAGCAGGACAGCAGCTGCCCCAGTGTCACCTGCTGAGCAGGCTGGAGAGCCAGCACTGCCCTCTGCCACACGCAGGAGCTCCAGCGCCGTGTCCGGGGTGAATCTCCCTCCGAGCAGTACCTGTGGGCTCCTCTGCCTTCTGGCCTGTACATGTAATTAAATGCTGAGGACTGAGCTGTGCAGCACATTCACCACCTCTGAGCCAGCTCTCCAGGGCACCTGCTGTAACTGCAGCAGCCAAACCAAAGCCGGGGCTCAGGGACTCCCTGTTCTCCTGGGGGGGAGAATTCCTGGGAATATGGTCTGGTTCCAGCTGAGGCCAAGCAGAGTCCTTGGGGCTTGTGGCTGGCTGATAGTGATGGCAGCACCATGTGCTCTGATCTGGGGCATGNGATCTCAGGCAAAGGCTCTTCCCCCAGAGGGTGGTGGGCACTGCCCAGGCTCCCCAGGGCAGTGGGCACAGCCCCAAGGCTGCCAGAGCTCAGGTGAGAGGCTGCAGGTGACTCCAGCCCCAGAGGTTCTGGGCAGGACAGCACAATTCCCACTCCAGAAGTCCCCAGAATTATTTTAAACCAAGTGAAAGGAGGGTGAGGGCTGGGCAGCTGTGGGAAGCCAGCCAGCTTCAGATATGGTTTATTACAAATTTAGAGGTCATTTTCATAATAATTCAAAGCTGACACTCTCCACTCTTCCCACCTTGTAAAAATCCTTCTGAATTGTATGAGCTGATAGTTTTTTGCAGTTTTCATACGACATGCAGTTTGAGTCCCTATTGAAGACCAAGTCCATTGTACCAGGGAGTATTATATTCCTGACTTCACCTGCCTGTGTGTGCAAAGAGCAACGGTGCTGTTTTCTTACAGCTGGGAGAGGGTTTCTGGTTCTGGGGCAGCCCTGAGAAGCAGGGGGCTGTGAGCAGGGGACAGGAGGCTCTGTGGGGGAGCATGAAGGGAAGGGGTGATCCTGTGGGGTCCAGACGTTAATCCACACATTGGAACATGATCTTCTGCCTCTCCTCTTTAGAGCACAGAACTGTGTCCTGCTGCATCCTGTGGGCAGTGTCAGCTGTGGGAGCCCTGACTCATGGAATGGGCCCTGCAGCTGCAGCCTCTCACTGCCCACACCTGCTTCTCCCTCCCTTCCCAATCTCCCAAGCTTTATCCAGGGAACAAAGCCACAGGGAAAATACATTGGGATGCTGGATCCCACGTTTGGGAGTGTGGGTCGAGATCAGTGGGTGCCCTGTGCCCCACCACCCCGAGGCAGCAGTGCCAGGAACCCTGTGCCCTCATGAGAAGCAGCCCTGGCATCCCCTTGGGACACCACAAATCTGCTCATGAATCTTTTCCAGATCTTTGAAAAACCCATCAAACCCAGTGTCACCTCATTTTGGATACAAAATACTTATTTGAAGGAAGAATAAATGTTTTCATGCTCCCAAGTGCAGTCATCCCTGCCCTAACAAGAATGTTTATTTATATCTTACTCCTACCAGCTGGAAGTTCAATAATTATTCTTCCAGCAGGAGCATTTGGAGTGTTTCTGCCCTTGCTTTTCTAGTGCTCTCACTCGTTCCTGGCCATTGGATAACCCCTGATCCCTATCCAAACAGCCAAACAAACATTGCAGGATCCAAGATGAGGGTTTTAGTGCCTAGACTATGTTAGGCTGGGGGTTTCAGAAAGGCATCCGAAATTTGGGAAGTGCATACCCACAGAGCTGCTGGAGGATTTGAGCAGCTGACTCCCACCGGCCCCAGAGCAAATCCCAGAGACTGTCGTTTTGTCACTGCCTGGCTCTCCTTTTCCCTTGTTTTCACCTGCCCCAGCCTGGATGAGCAGTGGGACTGGGGGCTCAGAGGAGCCTCTGGCCAGGCACTCTCATCTGTGTCCTGTGGGTGTTTAACATCCAAAGGCAGCCCTGGAATAAGGGCCAAGCTGCCAGGGTAATTCCCATCTCCCTGAGCTATCTGAGGCCTAAAACATTGCAGGGAATGGGCCCAGGCTTAGAAATAGTTGAGTTGATTTTCCAGAAAAGATGTGGTGAGACAAATTCTGGTGGTGTCGCTCTGATATCCTGCCCTGGGTGAGCTGCAGGGCTGGTCTGTGGCCCCGGGAATGGGGTGGAGGGGTCAGGGAGCCAATCCTTCCATGACAAGGCAGGGAAAACACGGACTGCAAGTGACTGCCAAGGTTCAGGAGAGTCAGCCCAAGGTGCTGGTTTGGGTTGGGGCTGCATTCTGGTGCGTCCCCAGGCATGGGACATGGAGCTCTCAGTGCAATGCTGGGCCCGAGCCTCAACATGAGCTTTCCAGGGTTCTTTTAAGCCCCTGATGACTTTGGCCTGACACAGTGGGGATGACATCAGCCTCAATGAAGTCTTGCCCTGTTGCACAACGTGGAGATATCTCTGGTTTGGCGGCACCGGGACTTTCCCTCTCCCACTTCCCCCTCATCCTCATCCTCACAGGAAAACTGGCAGAGCGAGTTCTCTTGGGCTGAAACTGCCCCACCACGGGGTGTGCTTCCACCCCAGCCAGGTCCTCATTAGCATTAATTGCCAGCCTTGCCCCTGCGAGGCGGGTGTGCAGGTGTGACACAGATCTGTCACACACCCAGGGAGGAGCGACTGATACAGCCTTGTCTCAGCACAGCACACACCCAGAGACTGCTCCACAGTTACTGCAGCCTGTGGGCCACGGAGTCATGGGAGTATCCTGCTGGAATCATAGACTGATGGAATCACAGGGGTTGGAAAACCCCTCCCAGTNCAGCTCCCTCAGCTGCTGCTCATAGGACTGACTCTGTGTCAGTGAGTTTGTACCTCAGAATAAATTTATCAAAACCCTGGCTTTTCGTCCATCTTGTTAGACCTTGGACATGTTGCTCAGCCCTCACAAGGTCTTACATTGTGAGTTGCTCAGAAACAATTTGAATTTACAGATCCAGGGATCGATATCCCCTCTCTTGCTTTCCTTGGTGTCCCACACTAAAGCCAAAACATTTGATTCTTTTATAATGCTTTCCCTAATTAATTTCAACATTTTTCTCTCCTATTGTAGGAATTGTTTTTACCACTATTAAAAGTAGATTACAAGAACTGCAGTTCCAGCTGACATCTCCTGCCCCAGAGTGACATCCACAGCTGCTGCTCCAACGTGCCTCAGTGTGATGCATCAGCCACCAGGATGAGGCCATGGATTTGCTCTTTCTGCAAATAAATGGGATATTTTCCCCCCCCTCTTTGTCGTGTTTTTCTCATTTCCCATGTCCTGGCAATGCTTTCCATGGTCAGTACACCAGCCTGGCTGTGCAGCAGTGCTTTGGAAAGCACCAAGAGCATCATGCTGGTCAGCAAATCCCTGCCCTGTGTATATTTAGACTGAGACATGCTGATTTTTTACTTTGGTGTCAGAAACAAATATCTGCTGCCTTGGGTGATGTCCAGAGCCAATGTGTGATTACAGGGGCAGCAGAAGGAGCCTGGACTGTGTCCCACCTCAGTCTGGGTGACACCTCTGAGGGCTTGCTGAGGTGGTTACACAATGGCTGTGATCTGACCCGCAAGTCCTTTGTTATGGGTCGTGATGTGAAGGTGGAAGGGCTGCAGCTCAGCTGCCAGCCTGGTGCCCAGCTCTGACAGGAACAGCCCTTGGATGTTGTGCCACCTGGAAATGGAGTGTGTCCAGTGAGGGTCAGCAGAGCCCACATAGCCCAAGCTGAGCTGGGCACCTGGGTGGGGGGGTCTGGGCTCTGTGGCCCCACTCAGAGGGACCCTGGGGGGGTGGCATGTTTGGGGTGGGCCTTGTCCAGAAGAATGTAAATGGGGCAGCTTTTGGGGCACATCAAAGTTGCACCCCCAGACTTGGAGCAGCATCAGTTGTTTGCTGGGGAGGGAGACTTGCAGCTCTTGCCTTCCCTTTTAAGTGCTACAAAGAGAGTTTGAGGCTCACAGTAAGCATTGTTCTAAGCAATTTTGAATGGATGAAAGACATTTCTGCTGACATCAGTGTCCTGGGAGGCAGGTGTGCTGTCAGTAAGAAGGGACTTTGCACCGTTCCCATTTGTCCATACTCCATCTCTTCACCATTTGGCAGAGACTTAAAGAGGGGATGGAAAGAAGTGCTTGGCAGGAAGCTCTGGGTCTGTTTTCATGGCAGGCCCCAGTGCTGTGCTGTGACACTGGGCTGCCCTTTAGGACAGTTCTGACTCCAGGTTCCAGTGCCTGCTGTGTCATCTGCTGGCAGCCTGTGTGTCCTTGGTCCCCACAGCACCCCAGTGCCTCCCATCCTGCCCCTGGGCCTCCCTGCAGGGGGGGGCACTGAGTTTGCAGCAGGGTACAGACCCCAAAGGCTGAAAATGCTGCTCCTTGCCAAGGGCTGAGGGTAAGTGGAAATGGCACCACCTGAGCCAGGTGTTTCCACGTCTCCTTCAAAGGTGGCACATTTTTACAGGCCTTTGTGTCCCACCCTGTCTCCAGCTCACCTGGACTGGAGGATTTCTCTGGGCATCTTCCAGGTGCTGTGCCTGCTGTCAATGGGCATGTGGGAAATAATCCCACCTCGGTGCATCCCTGGGGATCCATCTCACCCAGGGCTGGCCGGCAGAGCAGCTGGGAGAGCAGAGCTGGCTCAGGGGCCGGGCAGGAGCCTGGGACTTGTTAGATCAGAGTGGTTATTGAATGAACAGCCTTGAGTGCAGAACCAGCACAGAGCCCCGGGCTGGAAGGGACTGCAGGGATCAGCCCAGCCCAGCCATCCCAGCCTATCCCACCCCATCCTATCCCAGCCCATCCATCCCATCCCATCCTATCCTATCCTATCCTATCCCATCCCAACCCATCCATCTCATCCCACCCCATCCCATCCCTCCCATCCCATCCCATCCCATC
>VXBX01009626.1:0-54544 GCA_013400415.1 Scytalopus superciliaris | reverse complement strand
GCCTCCGCACACACAGACACACTGACACACAGACAGACACACGCACACCCCCGGGCCCGGGCCCCGCACACACACACACGCACAGCGGGGCCGGGCGGCACACACGGCACTGCCTGACGAGGCCTCGCCGGGGCATTGGTTACAGCCCCAGGGAGCGCTCCCGCCGCTGAATCCGCGGTAGTGCAGAGGCGGCCAGGGGGGAGCAGTGAAAAGAGAAGGTTTTTTTTTTTATTTATTTAATATAAGCAAATTAGATCTCTTTAGCCAAATATTAGGGGCCCCTCGTTTTGCTGCCTTTAGGCGTGAATTGAATTCAGTTAGGAGCCGAGAGAGAATAATAATCGGGAAATATCTTGTAATTTATTTGTCATAAGGGTAATTGCTTTTTGTCCTAAGCATAATTTGCTCTCACCTTCGAGATGTCAGAACCGAGGGGCAGAATGCAAATAATTTGCTGTTGAGGCACTCTGAAGGTGAGCTGGGTTCAGTGGAGACATTAAATGGGTTTTGTGGCCAGTGGAATTCTCTCTGAATTACTTGATCTGAAAAATGTGAACTTTCTTTAGATGTGTCACCTGGTCTCCAAAAGCAGAAATGAAAAAGGGAAAACCTGATGTTTCTTTCGTTATTTTTGCTGATCACTGAGGCCAAGGGCTTAAAAGCTGTTCCCGGGGAGGCTCCTGTCCCATCCCTGCTGATCCCTGGGGGCCATCAGTGCCCTGCAGCACGGTGGGCAAGGCTGGGGCGGCTCTGTGGGGATCCCTCACAGGGCCAGGCTCCTCCAGAAAGATTTCTGCGGAATTCCCGAAGGCAAAGTGAGTTCTGAAGGTTTTCTCCCTCCCTGGAGCGGCGGGTCCCTGACACCCCTCGGGTCGGGGTTGTGTGAGCTGCTCAAACAGCGTTTGGGGCCGCAGGGTTTGGCTCCCTCAGCTTTCTTGCCTGTTGTTTTGTAAGTGCTCTCCCGTTTCAGTCTCTCCTATTCGGGACCAGGTTGTAGCAGGAGGAAGCAAATGGAAGTTTTACTGGTGATTGTTCTACCCTCCATTTACAGCTGGAGCTGGGAAATGTGCTAATCCATGCAAATATCTGTGGGGTTAGTGAGAGTTTTATTATGTAGTAGGAGGTTTAAGGAACATTTTTTCTCTCTTTCACAAGCAATGAATAAATATAAAAATTTAGTAAGACAAACGATTCTTTAGTTTCCAGCAGAAAATAGTACTCTGGAAAACGTTGTTGGTAGCTGAATTTAATGTTAACCTTAGCGAGGGCTTGCACAGAAACACTTGTGTTCGAGTGGAAATGTTTCACTGAAATAATTGAAAATCATTCCTAAATGGAGATGTGGAGGTTTTGCCTTCTTGTGTGATATGGAAGGTGAGATCCTCCAGAAGATTTGTTTAAATCCTCAGAGCAGAAGCTGCTTGGGCTGAGTTTCCCATCAGGGATTTCTGTGTGAAATGGAAACTCAGGTGTTAGTGCTGGTGAGAAACATCCCCAAACCAGGGATCATCCCAGCCTGGCGGACTTAGGGGGATGCTGTTCTTTTTAAGAACGTTCTTGATGACTAAAAGCAGGATGTTTGATGCCTCTCTGTTGGGATTAGTGCTCTCTGGGTGCACTGTCACTTCCCTGCAGTGCCAAACTGAATCTGTAGTAAATAGAGGAGCAAATATGCGATGTGAAAGTTCTGAGGAGAAAACACAACCTGATTCTGAGGGGCTGATAAACAAGAGGTGGTGTGTCAACATGTTAATTGCACGGAAGTTTCAGGACACGCTGTTCTAGCCCTCAACTCTGCCTTCCCTGGATAGATCATTTGCATTTATTTAAAGGAAAATCAGTCATGGAAATAATACTCTTCTATTTTTAAAGCTGGAATCTAAGAGAAATATGTTAAGGTTTCAGAGTGACAACTTTGATTTGCTGTCTGAAGTTTTGGTGAGTGTTCCCAAGTCAGTGTGTCTCTCAGGACAGCTGGAGGCTTCCCGGACTGGCGCTGTAGGTTAGGCCAGCCATTGTTTCCAGGGGCTGAGCAGCGATGCCATTCCATGGTTTCCCCTTGCAGGTGGTCTCTGCCGGTGCCTGCAGAGGTGGTTTGGGAGGCTCGAGCCTGGCAGGTGACCTGGGGCTGACTGGCATGTCCAGGGTCAGGGTCAGGCTTGCCGTGTGTGCCGGGCTTGGGTCTGGCTTAGTCACCTCAGTGCTTAGGGCGGGCTCAGGAGGTGCTGTGGGTGATCGCTTGGAGGAGTGAGGAAATAATCCAGAACAGATGGAGGGCCAGCCAGAGTGATTGAAAGGGCTCTTTCTTCCCTGCTTTTGGTTTTCTCAGTGAAATTAGATAACTGTGACCTTTTTGCTCTTTTAAAGAACAAACCTTTTTTCTTTCTTAAGCTGGAGTACCAATAATGCTGTGTGAAATAGGTTTTGTTACCTACAGATTCTGAGTTGTGTATAACATCTGTGTTGTTCAGTCACATCAACCCTGTGATTTGCCTTTGATACCTGCCTGAAGCCTTGTATTCTTCATTTTCTCAGGAAGCTTCCCTGCACCATACTTTTGTTTTTCCAGCAGCTTTCAAAGTAGGGGGTAATTAGCTGCTTAGTTTGTGTTAAAGTGATTGTAAAAGAGTACATAAATATGACAAAAGAAGTTTTTTTAAATACAGGTTAAAAAGTTATGCATTTATGGGGTAAACTGTGTAAAGCATAAGATGTGGATAGTACAAGAAAATAACTCTGTTGCTCCCAAACTCTTGTACCCACCAGACCCCTGCGGGCCGTGGCTCCTGAGCAGGGAACCAGCTGTGCATAAATTCTCACACGCACTGAGCTTTTCACCATCTGGGTTTCACTGTGCCCTGGATGCCTATGCTGCTCTCCAAACACAGATCCCTGTGCTGGCAGTTTAAATTCAGCACAGCCCTGATCTGTGGTGGGAGCAGGAAAGGGTTATGGAAGAGCCATGCCTAGGAATACAGCAGGCAAGCACTCGTTCACACTGTGTTATCATTTGTATCTTGGAATCATATGTGTGGAAAATAGTCTTCCTAACACACTGCCTTCAGTGTCCAGAATCTCTCTCTCTGGCTCTCATAAAAGCGTCCAGTGTTTAAGTATCTCTGTAAATAATAAATGAAGAACTATAATTGAGTATCTTGCCAAAAATCTTTCCGTTTCTCATGGCAGGGCTTTGATGTGAGCTGAAGGTCTTCAAATCCAAAGGTACCAATCTCAGAAGGAAGTGTTTCACACAGGCCTGCCTTGCCAGGAGCAGCTCCTGCTGTAAATCAGTTCCTTGGGTTACTGCAACTGGAGATGGTTGTGCCCCCACACTATTTAAAGCTTTACAGTGCAAAATAAATCTCAGCATTCTGTTTGGAAACTAAAATACAGCTGCTGTGTATATCTCAGGAGGGCTATAGTGGTCTGGCTTTTTTCTTCCCTGTCTCAGTCACTGCAAACCAAGCAGGCAGTTGGATTTGTGGGAATTTTTTCCCACACGTTCTTAGAGGAATCCTTCGTGACAGAGATACAAGCGATGATCATCTTTGCAGCTGAAACAAAGGAGGTGCTGTTCTAGCTGAAATGTCACTGGTTCTTAACTGAAGCCTTGGAGTAGATTGAGAGTTAGTAAGGCATTTGTAAACCTCTGTGTAACCTAGTTGTGGTTTCTTCAGCAGGGTGACTGTTGGCTTTGCAGTTAATGTTTTTAACCTTTGGTAGCTGAATGAGCAGAGTTGGGAGCTGAGTGTCGGACATTAAAGCGTGCAGGGTTTCATCCATGGGGGAAAAGGCAGTGGCTGGAGCAGACAGCTAAAGAGGTGGTGATTGGATGAGTGTTAGGAAGGCACAGCCTTAGGATGAGCCTTCAGGGCAGGGGATGTAAGGTCTGTGCTGCTGCCAGGCTCAGAGTGACAGCCCCACTTCAGAGAATGCCTCGGAGAGGAAGGATGCAGAGCTAAAGAGAATAGATTGCTGTGACTTTGGCAGCCGTGCAGAAAATGGGAAGGAAGAGCTTAAGTACATGAATTAGAGCACGGCAACTGCATTCAGAGCCAGCAGAGTGGTGATGAAATGAGGGAAGTGGACAAAGAAATGTGGAAAGCTGGATCTTTTGGGAAGGGTTAGATGAAGCAATAGACTGATGGGGAAATAGGATGGCAGTGGGAAGAAGGAGACTACAAAGAGACAGAAGCATGAGGTTTATGATAAGGATGGCAGCATCCATCAGTTTATTCAGGTGAAGGAAAGCTGCAGATGTGCCAGTTGTAGGGGAAACTTTGAAAGTAAATTGCTTTTGGTTCTTAATAGAAAAGTTACAGTTTCTCGGGAGGAGTAAGCTCTGGTATTTCACCAAACTTTCACTTTTTCAGTATCATTCAAGGTTTGGAGACTTCTTACCTCACAATGCAGTTCCATTTTCTAACACTACTAGCTTTGCCAGCCTCTGCCCCGTGCTGAGCAGGGAAGGTGCAGCAGAGAGGGTTCCCTGGCAGCTGGAACACGTGCACAGCTTCCTGTGTGTGAGCAGCTCCCGGGGCTGCGCTCTGCCTGCGCTCCGGGGTCCCTGTGCAGGGAGATGGGGGGGTGTGTGTGTGTGCACAGCTGCCCTCCCCGAAGTGCCCTGGGCTTGCTCCTTTCGAAAGCTGGGAGCACACACGTCTGCCCTCCCTGCGAGTCACACGGTGCTCGCTGTATCCCTTGGGATGCAGGGCTCGGGGCGGTGCAGGAAATTTGGGTCACTGATGAGCATCGTGAGCAGCATCTCAGCAAAACAACCTGCCTTGGCTCAAGCTGTACACTCGGAGGGACTCGGGAATGCTCTTTGAAGGCTGGATGTGCCTTTTCGTTTCATGTGTGTTTCCTGTATCACCTGTGCTCCCCGCTGAATCGGCGTGCTGTGTGTCTCGTGGTGTGGGGGGTTTGCTGCTCTGCACTTCGGAGGGCACCGTGGCTTTGGTGCTCCCAGTTCCCTCTCCCTGGGAAGGGAGGCTGCTCGTGGCTCCAGAGCGAAATGGATGTTGCAGCAAACGTGCCAATGGGAGAGGAATTATGTGTGGGAGAGAATAAGAGACCGTGGTTATGAGAGGGCTGTTCCGTGACAAGGGGTTTTTTTGTTGCAAGGAGAAAATAAATGGAAGGGAAATGAGAATATTTACTGAGTTGTTTAAATTAATGCTGATTAGTAACAATCCTTTCCTTCCAGCTTTTTTTCTTGGGCGATGTCTTCTTTATATGAATGCCATTGTTTATGTTGTTACATAATCTGATTTCTTGGTTTGAGTTTTATGGCATCATTATTCACAGAAAATCCACTTTTTCTGGAAAATCCCTTCCTTCCCCAGTTTATTGATGTATTTATGAGCTCAGTGGTGTGGCATCTGACAGCCTACTCTGTTTTCCTGTACCACTTCCACACATTTCCCAATATGAGTAATGCATGACCAAGACCAGATAATGCAAATGTAACGTAACGCTGCTTGTGTTTTAATAACCAAAAAGCACTGGCTTTTCTTGGAAACTTAATTTGCTTCTCATGCAGGCTAAATTAACAATGGGAACGTTTGAAGGCATGTTGTTTTTTTGGTGCTTTGTTAATCCAGGTCCCCGCAGGACTTGCATCCTTGTATTTCCACCCCAGGAAATTAACGGTTTTATTTGGGATCAAAGTGTAGTTCAGCTTCCCAGGGCTGTTTCTCGTATGAATTCAGCTGGAAATGTGTAAGGTGTAAGTAGGGACCTATTTGTTAGAAACAGGGACTCATGCTTTCTGGGAAAAATGGTAAAAGAAAAAAAAAAGCTTTTTGGGTCCACTTGTAGCTGTGGCAACACTGCATTTTGGTTTAGTCATTGACTTGGAGGAGAATCACAGCTATATATTTATGTGTGTATTCAGTGTTACAAGTTGCAGGGCTGCACTCTGAGTTTCATTCTGTTGAGGAATTCTTGGATGTGGAGTTTTGGTACAGAAGTTGTGATGATGTGCACTGTTTGTCTTTTTGAGAGGTGTGTGGTTGCATTTCAGGGTCGGTTGCAGGATGGGGCTGTGTTCAAACCTCCCAGCCTTTTCAGTGAAGCCAATTTCAAGTTTTCAGATAAAAATACCTACATCTCTACACCCAGAATTTGCAAAACCTACTAAATTACAGCTTAGATTTGATAGAGAATCTCGTAGGCAGTTCTCTTAGGGCAGGGAAGGACTAGCCAGGGAAACTTGTTATTCAGGCTGTCTCCATCACACCAGCTCTTCTTGAGATCAAAACCAGACCTGTGCTGTGACACTTGCAAATAGTTGTAGGGTTTGCCTTCGTGGAGAAGTGCCTTTCCTTCCAACACCCTGCTGGCTCTGCAGTGACTTAGCAAATCAGTACATTTATACAATTTTGATAGCTGGTTTCTTGCTGAGCTGTATTGTACTCGTAAATTTCTGACTCATATGCCTTGACATCTCAGTACTTTTCTTGGCAGCCTTTAAAAATATCATACATTGGCCATGGTACTGGGCCTACAGTGCTGCTTTGTCCTTGAAATGCTGCCCTGTAATTACTATGGCTTTACCAGTGCTAGAAAAGCAGGAAATTGCCCTGTGATGAAGATGCTCCTTTCTTTGGGAAGCTGTGCGCAGTCAGGGGCACTCATGTCCTCATGGAGACAGTTGCTTGGCACAACTGGGAACAGTGGCAGTTTCTCCTACCGTTCTGAGTTGCTGGCCCTTGAGATGTGGGGCACAGTGGTGGAGGCTGAGGAGCACTTGGTTCAGCTCCCTGGAGGGGCTGGAGGGCAGGGAAGAGAGTGAGAGGTGACCGTGGCATGTTCATCTGTGGATGTTGTTGAACTGTGTTCTGGAAAACATTGCTCATGCTTCTGACTGCCGGTAGGGGAAGTTTTATAGGCCATGGCCCAGACTTTTTGAGGATTTCTCTGAAAGGCTCACAGTTTGGTCTCTGTGGGATGTGCTTTCTGTGACATGTGTAGTGTGAGTTTTCTGCAGACTCCATCTTCTCTTAGGGGTTACTGTTCCAGCCGCTTTAAATGAGTCACTTAAAGTGTACTGCTGACAGTACTGGCTGGAGGCCTTTTATCTCCTTACTTAGCAAGAGGTGACTTTTTCATGTCTCAGGAGCAGCATACCGTGTCTTACTCTCTCCTGGTTTCCAGAGAGGCAGCAATACTGAAAATACACTGACTTCAGTGCTGTTGTTCAGATCTGGAGTGTTGTGACCACTCCATCTTTGTGCTGCAGATACGTAAGGCAAGTCAGGTCATTTCGAGTCTGGCAACAAGGAGATAATCCCTGCAATAAAATGCTTTAGAGCATGAGTGTGGCAGATCAGGAGAAGCACATCGGGCTGTTTGCAAACCCGTGCGTGGCCCCGCGGGCAGTTCCTGGAGCAGCCGTGTGAGGTGTGAGCTGGTGGTTGAAGCTTTGGCATTTGCTTTATTGTTTGCACTGTAGTTTCTTCTCATCTTCCTTAATCTTTGCCAGGAGAGCTGTGGCCCCCAAACACTTGTTCATTGGGTGATTCAGAGTAGGGGCAAGAGCAGTTTGTTGTTGGCAAATCCGTTTCTCTGTCTTAGATCCACCAATCCGCCGCCCCACTAACGCAGTCGGTGCCGGGCCGGTCAGGTGCCTTGTCTCTAACAGCATTAGCAGTACGTAATTGGGATTTCGTTCAAGAAACAAGTAGATACACCAAGCTGAAGATGATTGGCTGCTCTCTTTTAACAGACAAGTCTGAGAAGGAAAACCCATTCGAATCCCCTTTCATTCTGGATTGGTGGATCTGAAGCCCAGAAACAAAGTTTCAGGTAAGATGTCACCCTGTACTATATCTTGCTGCTTCTGCTTAGATGAGTTTGTCCGCAAATTCAGTCTCTTGCTTTAACTGCTTCGTGTCCCTGAAGTGTTTGGACACAGGGAGCCAGCTGCTGAGCTTGCAGTCAGGAAGAGCATACCCAGGAATTACACAGTAGGACTGTAGGGAATTGCTGGCCTACTGTGAAGGACATGAGGTGGATTTCCGTGAAGCTGGAAAGTCATGTGTGCAGGGGCATGGAGTGAGTGGCTGCCACATCTTGCTTCTGGAGGGGCACAGCAGCCTTGTCGGTGACGGCATTGAGCTTCTCCATGGAGTTCAGGGGGGGCACAGATACCTGCTCTGAGTTCTAATGGCTTCATCAGAAACAGAGAGAGCTTCTCTAGTTGTTCCTCCTGCAAATTCCAGTAGCTTGTCCTGCTGAAATGCCATTTCTAATTCTGTTGTGGGCAGCACTTTGAGTCAGCATCCTAAACCCTTTGTGGAATTTCAGTGGGAAGGTCTGTCCCCAGCTGGTTTTAGAGATGTCTAAGCCAGGTGTAAGGCAGGGCTTTAGGGAGGAGCCTAGAGGTTTATTTCAGAGTAGGGAGAGTGGTTGTATTCTGAGTCACATTCATCTGAGATTTTGAGATGGCTGTAAAAGGCTACAACACGTTATCTTGGAGCGTTTGGAGGGTACTTGTGTGCCTCAGGAAGGAAAACCATGTCCCCAACTGGTAGGAAAATACAGTTCTGCACGTTCAGTATGTGTGGTGTGAACAGGAGAGCTGCACCTCTCCCGGGGCCCGGCTTCAGTGTCAGACAGTGCTTTGTTGAACTCAGCAGTGTCTTTCTACAGTCACAGCGAGGCAGTGCACCTCATTTCCTCTGGACAGCAACAGCCTGAGCCCTCCGTGTGTTCCTTTGCTGTAGGGAGTTCCCACAGCAGTTGGTAAGGCCTCAGTGTTCAGCCTCCTGTGCCAGGGACTCCTGTGGGTGCCTTTGGTCTCAGGGGTTGTTTTAGCTCTGCGTTTGTTTTGCTGGCGTGGTATTTTGTGCAAAAGTTGTATTTGAATTTAATTGATAAATACATATATAATGAATTATTTGTGCACAGGGTGCTGTTGCTTCCTGGTTTGGGTTTTCGAGTAGTTGAATTTTATTTGCAGGGTGGGCATGCTATTTTAGTGTAATTCTTTAAAATAAACCTGAGGGAAAAATCTAAGGGAGAGACTTATTAACCTTAGTCTGACACATTTCTACAGTCTCATCTAATATCAAATTGAATTTGTCCCTTGTACCCATCAGACTCACTTTGGAGTTAAAACTGTAAAATAACATCTTCCTGTGGAATATTTGCTGTTGAGGGTGTGCCTTTGTCTAAAATGAGAGAACGGGGAGGCAGAAGTGAACTTGGCATCTTTAATGATGAAACCTGAAAAGAGGAAATAATTCAAAGTACACTGGGAGGGGAAAAAAGAGGAAGCATAAGTGTGTGCTCCTGCTAATCCAGATCCCCAGTGTTATGATATTTAATATCACTTAACTTTTGGAAACATGAAACAGCCCTACAGAGGAAACAGTAGAATGGGGCAGGTTGATGGCTTTGTTCTTGCCCATGTCTTGAATCTTACATTTCTGAAAATACCACACAGGGCAGGTCTCAGAGCTGTGTCAATATTCCTGAGCAGCCTCTGGTGTAAAAACCCTGCCTGGGAATCCCGGATTCTGCTGTGGGAGAGCCCAGGTTTGGGCCTCAGGGGTGTGTGCACCTGCCTCGGCCACAGCAGGAGTCGAATGGGGTTCATATTGTTGCTGGTTGTGTGAGGCCTCACCCCTTAAAAGCTTAATACTGGAGAGAGTCTGAGACAGCTTTTGCCATGTTAGACAAGTTTCAGCCTTGTTTTGCTGCATGTTTAACTCAAGGTGTCTCCTGTGTGAGCTGGCAGCGCTGGGTCTCCTTTCCCAGCTGTTGTGTGCTCAGAGCAGGCGTGCTGCTCGCTGGAGGGGTCTGCAACCCCTCTGTTCCTGCTGCAGCACAGCAGAGGAAAACCTTTGCTTTTCAAATGGCCTTCTTAATGGAACACAGGGTATGTTAATGCAGAAGGGAATATCACACTTGTGGAGTTTTGGGACTGTGGGAACTGGGTCTATGTACAAGAAGGAAGCAGGAGTTAATCTAAATACTGTGTATTTTGGAAAATTTAGATTATTTCACTTCATGTTCAGAGTGATTTTTGAGAATGAATTAGGATTTTCTTCCCAGTCCTTTGTATCTTCCTGAAAATGAGCTGCTGCATCTCATGAGTCTTACCGTGATGAATAAATCATAATGGTGTAAGATGGTTATTATATTCAAGGAAAGCATTTAATCTTCTCTCCACTGAACCCATATTCCTTTTGTAGCGTTCATTTGGTGTAGCACACGCATACTTTGATCTTCAGGAGCAGAGTGGGACAGCGTTATCCATCACCCTCCTGTGAATTCAGTGTCCTATCTAGAGCAACGGTGTGGTAATGAGGAGAATTTATCTGATGAATTATTTTCCCTTTGTCTTGCTTTAAATTTCCTGATTCCTCACTTAGTGCTTTTCCCCAAATGCAGGAGCTCATGTGCAGATCTTGAATGGCTACTGGAAGGTTGTTAACATTGAGCCATTTTCATTGGGAATGGCAAACCATTTGGCTAAACTGGTTTTCCTCATGGCACTGTGACTCAGCTATTGGCTACCTCTTTTTTAAGAATGCTCTGACACTAAAGGAATAACCAGAAATGTTTCACAAGTTGAAATGAGTTTGCTACTCTGTGGATACTTATTTTTGAGCAAATCAGTTTTGCATTTGTAGTTCATTAAAGGACAGAAATGCAAGAGAAAATTACATCTAAGGCCGCTTTCTTGACTTGAAAATATAGTCCTCCTTAAATTGAAGCAGATCACTGGAATACATGTGTAAAACTCTGTGGAGTTTGGAAATATGTTACACGGATGGTGCTCCAACAGCCTTCCAGATCAGACAGTCAGGACGAGCCGTGAGGTTGCGTTTGGCCCTGGGAAAGGCAGTGCTGTGATGGCACCGATTCCAAGGGGCTTGTCTGGAGCATGTGAGCACACTGCACCTCCCAGGGGACAGCTGGGGCTTGGAGTGGGAATGGGGGGTCCCAGGGTGCTGCCCTGGGGCTGGGCTCAGCCGTGTCTCTGTGTGCTGTCCCTCCGCAGAGCTGGGAGTGCCCGGCCAGGCTGTCACTGGGGACACGTGGTGGTGCTCCCTGCATGCCCCACACCAGGAGTCACACACACAGTCCTGCTTCCCACCTCTCACATCCTCAGAGCACTCCTTCCCATGCCCTGTGATCCACTGCTGCTCTGCCTGCCACTATTTGAATAAATCACTTCCAGTAAAAGCACCAGGTAAGATCTGGATGATATCCCGGCCTGCAAACCTGGGTGGAGTGTTAGTTGGCAACTGTTCCCTGCCGAGTGTAAAATAATACTGAAGCCCTTGAAACAATGATACTGCTTTATAGTTTTTATGTCTCTTGGTGGTTAATGCTGATTTTTGAGGAACTGAGATCTGAGCTGGATACTAAATTTGAGTTGGGAGCATATGGCTTTCCCAGGCAGTCAGGCTGCCCTCAAGTCTGGGTTTGCTTTTGTGCAGCATTAAACTGAGTCCCCATCCATGGAGAGGGGTTTAAAGAGCAGCACTTACCCCATAAAGTTATCAGCATTAACTGTCACTAACTGGAAATAAAGAAGTATCACTTCTAGTGGTCCAGGCCTAAATCTAAGTAACTAAGCAGCAATCACTAATGTTGAGTGGCATGTGTGTTTCTTACAGATAAAAACCTGAAAAAAATTCATAATGAAGGTTCAAGTTACTTGGTTGTACATTTTTTGCCAGTTCAAATGCCAGTTTATAGCCCCATGGACACCCAGAGCACAACCCAGCCTTGCTGAGGAGCTGGTCTGCTGACACAAGAAAGCTGGGGAAAGTATTTCAGAGTTTAGGATTTATAAACTTGAAAGATTTGTTAGGTTCTAATATTCAGTTTCTTTGTAAGAAAGAAGTTGCTGCAGGAGGAGTGAATTAATATAATTAGCCATGCTTCCTGGAAAAAAATGGAGTAAATTAGCTCCTTCATTTGTTTTACTGTACTTTTCTTTGGAATTCCAAAATGCCTCCCCTTGCCAATTGTTTTTGGACTCTGTCTAGAAACTGATTTTCAAAAGCAAGGATATTTTTGCCTTAAAACCAGTATTTCTCAAGCTGTAGACATATAAAAAAATTTGGATTCTTTAAGTTATCTTGTCTAAATAAAATGAATGCAGTGAAAAATTCTGAGGTCATAATTTTAATACTTTATAAAAAGTTGCAGCACAAGGCCTGGTTATGTAAATGCTGTAGTTCTTGGTCCTGACACTGTAACATTGCCATCCCTGGGTGGCAGAGGGATCTGGTTCCATCAGGAGTACACACTGCATTTCTTGAGCAATTTAATGAGCTTTGTAGGATAAATGTGTTTTTTTTGTTGTTTTTGTTTTGTTTTTTTTTAAGGGATACAAAAGTGTGAGGATTTCTGTGGGGCATCACTCTCATATCAGATGCACTGAAAGAAGTGGTTTCTGGGCATTTTGCAGTGCTTTAACAAGACAGCAGTGCTGTAGCCTGGTAGAAGTCCAGAGGGAATAAAAAGTTTGGATGGTTCAGGGGCTTGAGAGGGTTTTTTTTTTTCATATCTTCATCCTAAAAGTTTTCACCTCCAGTGTTGGTTTGTTGGATGAACACTGCTTTGTGCTTTACTATTAATGTAAGAAGTTCATAGCATCTAAGATTTAAAGACATTGAAACATGTTCCTTTTTTATTGATGCTGCTGAGAATTTATAGATTTGAATGGAAATGCAGCATTTGCATAGGCTGCTTAAACTTGAGATTTAAGGTTGAAACCTAAATCTTTAAATGCAGTTCCCGGGGCTTTGTGAATAGAAGTAAAATCAATCATCTAATAATAAAGTTAGAGTATGAATCCTTCCAAGTGTAAGGCATGGCAGGAGGGTTTGTCTGCTCTTGCAGCATGGCTCCCTCCCTGCCCTGCAGCTCCAGGCCCTCTGTGCCCCGCGGAGGGGCCTCCAGGTGATCCCACAGCTCTCCTGGCTGATTGTGCTGCAGCTCCCTGCGATCCCAAGCACAGGAAGGCACGGGAGGCAGTTGAGGCTCCTGCCGGGCAGGGCTGGGGCTGTAGCAGCCTTTGGTTGCTGTCAGTCCCTGCACAGGCAGGGTCAGGCAATAACATGTCAGCGAAGCACACAAATATTTGCACGTTCTGGTTCAGTGTGAAGTGGAACGCAATATTTAATTTGTAGTGTTGTGCAATATTGTTGCTGCAGCGAAGTGTCCGCTGAGTTTTATAAATCCTTTCATTCAGGGTTTCGTAATGCCGTGAAAAGGCTTTTGTGTGGCTTAAACTTGGCGTGGAAGGGCCTCAGTGCCTAATGTATTTTGAATTAAATTTAAAAAAATGTTCTCAAGTTACCCTTTTTTCTCCGAAGTGTTTAAAATTCAGCTTATTTAGGTAGAGTAGCTCATAAAAGAAAAAACAGTCTAACAACCTAAACTAGTGATTTTTAGCTTATAGTTTGTGGGCACCTACAGGTGTAGATTCATTATAAACATTATACTCAGTTTTGTGCACCTGATCTGAACATTTTAGGAAAGAAGTTTTCTTTGTTTTCTGATCAATCATTCTTATTAAATCATGTGAGCAGAATGAATTTTTTTTACCACACTTATATGTTTAAATTCGCAACATTTTCTTTGGGCTTTAATAAATACCTGCAGTGATACCCTGAATGTTGATGGTTCAGTGTTGCAGAAACACCACACAGGTATTGTGCCAAATAAGATTAAATAATGAAGCCGACTGGAAAGGAAGTTTCTTGAATTATACACTCTTGTTTTGAAGCAACAGGCCAATAAAAGGTCTGTATATTCAATATCCCGTCAGAGGATTTGAACAGTACATCCCATCTCTTTAAAAAATGTGAAAACCTTTTTTTTGGTGTCTTGCTGAAATTAAGATAGTTTCCTTATTGTCACTGGTTGACTGTCTGAGAACAGGTCTGAGAACTAAATTTCAAGTGGCTGTGTGAGGGCACGTCCAAGAAAATTACTGCAAAGTAATTACAGATAGACTGGATTAATTACTTGATAGCTAAATGCGAAATCACATTTCTATAAACTTTACATGACAAACTTTTAGTAATAGAAAACTGATTCATTTTGCTATTGAAGAAAGAATAATACAATATAACATCAATATGTCTGGTTTTCCCCCTGTACATGAGATATGTGCACCCACTCTTGCCATGACCAGTGCACAGCACAGAATGTCCACATGGCATCACCACCTTCCTGCTGGATTAGAGGAGAGAGAGTTCCAGTCGGTTTTGATGCTGGTAGGGGCATTCCTGTCCTGTTCTTGCTTTAGTTTCTCTCCTTAGCATGGAGATGAAAATACTGCACTTTCTTTTGTTTTATTCATAAGACATGAAATAAAAAAAACTTAGTTTCTAACCCCTTCAGGTGCTCTGGGCTCACTCCCCCTCCTCGTTCCTGACACAAACTGCCTTCCCCGAGGCTTCACCTCTGCTTATTCCACTTTCAGCTTTGACCTGTGTGGGGTTTTTCTTTTAAAGATCCAATGTTTGTTATAACTAAATGGGAAGCCAGTGTGAAAAACACTGGAGGTTCAGTCTGTGCCAGGTGTTCGAGCTGGGTTTGGGCACTGCTTGGTGGTGAGGAGCTGAACGCTTTCCCCCAAATTTATGTGGTGTATGTACTGCTCTGTCCTCTAAAGGAACTTTGAAATAGTAGCATGGAGCTGTAAAAGGTTTGGGAAGTCTCTCTGCATCACATTTCTTCAGCTTCAGAAAAAAACCCAAAAAGTATTTCCAAACTTTTCCTAACCTCTGTCAGCAATGAGTTTGATAGTTGAGCTTGGTTCCTTCTGGTTTGGGTGGTGGTATGAGTAATGAATGTAGTCAGGGTGTAATTTGGCTTAAAGATATCTTCAACTGATAATTCCAAAGTTTTCCCCCATTTATCAGGATACCATGCATCTTGACTAGGCAGAACTTGGTCTTGCAATGTGAATTCAGAGGTTGTTCCTCTCTCTAAAAAATGCTCCCATTTTTCAGTTGTCAGTGTCCTGGCACACAGACTGGAACCTCAGACATTAATATTGCCTTTGCTGTTGGGATAAGGCACCACAGATGGTTTGGGAAAGCTGAGACAGTGGGGAGTGCCAAACCTTAATTCCCAAAGCTCCTCCACGTTGATTCTCAAGACTTGCCACCCTAATGGGAACCTCCTGGCCGTTGTGTCCCTGGGGGACTGCAAAGGGAACACTTGGTGCTGTTCCCTTTCTGGGGTCCACTCTGGGGACTTGTGTACGGATAAGGACCCTTAAAAAAATCCAGGGAGAGGAAAACAAGGCAGCAGCAACACTGTATTGAGCTATATAGAGAATGACACATGTTTTTTTTATGAAGTAACAGTAAAGAACCAAAAAAACTGACGATTTTTAACATGTGATGATGTTTGTGGTTCTCTTGTCTAGTCACTGCATTCTCTGCAAAGAGCATTTAGGAATGGGTGTATAGCTTTGATCCAGAACTATTAATCTGGATTAATCAACAGAGATGCTCAGTAACCCAGAAAAAAGCAGCTGAGGTTGTCATTGCTGAAGGACAGATCCCCAGCTGGCGTGAGTGAGCATCCCAGAGCATCAGTGTGCTGAGTGAGGCCCCTGCCCCCAGCCCAGACCCCCCTGGCATGGGATCCAAGCTGGAGCAACTCCCATACCGCTGGTAGGAAGTTAAAATGTTCAGTTGGGCACTAAACCCAAGAGGTTACAAATGAAAATCAGCTCAGGACAGAGGGATGGCTGGTCCTGGCTAGGACAGAGGGGGTGACTCGTTTGCTGCACAGGATCTTCAGTGGTTATTTTACCCTTGGCCACCAACCTTGTGATTGATGTAGAAATAACATAGATAAGTACCCACTTTAACTTACTAATGAGTTGCCTGCCTTGAGTGATTTGTTGTGGCATCTAACTGCTTCTTCTCTTCCTTCCTTTTTGTCACCCTGCAGTGTTCTGTGCCAAGGTCTTTGTGGCTAGGCTGCTCCAACCTGGTAGAGAGCATGTGCGCACTGAGATGCCTGCAGAGCATGCCCAGTGTCAGATGTCTCCAGGTGCCTTTCTTCTTTCTTGTTGTAAATGTTATGCGTATGCTTTGAACTTGTGTTAAACTCGCAGGACTCTGTTTAATCAAATTGTTAAGTCTGCTAAATGTTTGTTGTGCATCCTTTTCTGAAACCTTCTACTTAACTGCACTGTAGGAGTGACTCTTAAAGGGCTTTCTGTGCAGCAGGTGCTGGGGGGTGGTTGTGTGTTATTGCCTGTTTACTGAAGTTGTGATATAAGTAGCATAGTTCTGCATGTTGCCTGCTACGTTTTGCTTTCTCGTTTAATTTAAAAACAATAACATAATGAGCTTTGTCATTTCTCTTAAATTGCAATGAACTGACTAGCCTGTGATATTTGTGTGATTTCATTTAGAAAGGATAAGCTTTTGATTTGCTACTGAGCGTGGTCCTGGGTGTAGCCTTACATTGGTCCTTGCACGTGTCTGAATGCAGAATGGCGAGCATGGAGTCCTGGGCTCTTTGGGTTGCCCTGTTAACTTAGCTTTTTGACTTTTAAGAAGTGAAGGGACGGGGGGGTTACTCTGCATAGAAAACCACTAAATCCTAAGTTCTCTGTTGTTTTTCTTCTAGTAAGCTGTTGGAGCTGAGCCTGCATAATTTATAGATGGGGAATTGCTGCTGTTTCTTCACTGGTTTGGGAGGGATTGAAAATGATAAAAAAGGAGCTTTTGGTACCAGTTAACAATTTTGAACCCCTGGGGATTTACCTTGGAAAGAAAATGCTCAGCCTTCACTTCCTCAAGTGTTTCTGAATGTAACGTTTTTTAGCAGAGCACAATTATTATTTAACATTAGTGTATTTTATAGCATAATAGCATTATTCAGTGGTTCAGTCTTTTATGTGTACAGTATGAGTACTTAAATTACTTTTGTGAATGAAAACCAGCAATTGAGTTTTGTTTGTCACTCCATTTGAGTTCAGCCACTGGAGGATTCAAATGTCTTACCTCAGAGAGCAAGCTTATTGGTGAACCTCTCTTCCCACCTGCAAAATGTGGCCACTTGAGTTCCAGCAAATTTCAATTTCAGAATTAGAAATTCCTTCAAAATTTCTGTAAAAATAGAAATGTTTTTATCTTTGAATACTTTATATTTCCAATTTTTAAATACTATTCAAAGAAAGGAAAAACCCGTGAGCAAGATAAACACGTAGAAGGGTAATTCAGATTTACGGAAATTAATATTCTCTTCTGGCCAAATAATGGCTATAGAGGGTGCCTGTAGTTATGCCAGGGCAAAGTCACTGAGGTTTTGTGTCTGTCTTTGGAATATTTGCAAACTAGTTCTAATGCAAGATCTTCCTGATCCTCAGCATTGACCCCCTCCCTGGAAAAGTAAAATAAAACTTTGTTTCAGTGGGAATTCTGAATTTCCTTTTCTCCCAGGGTTTTATCTGTCAGTGGCCAGAGAGCATCTTGGAATGTTTTAGTGAGTGATCATGGTTGGTTTTCAGCTGGGTAGTGATGCTGGGGGTGTGGTGGGATGGCCAGGGGTGGTTTCCAGGCCGGTTCCTGAGCTCTGCTGGGGGGTGAGTGTGGCACAGCTGCCACTTTCTTGCTTAGTTTTGTTGCCTCCTCCCTATCCGGCTTTGGGAGTTGTGACTTCAGCTGATTGTGTTCACCAGTTTGAGAACTGTTTCAGGACAGAAGCAGTTCTGCTGTTGCTGGCTTTTAAATGCTCGGGGTAGGTCGTGGTGTCCTGGCCCACAGCCCTGGGGAGGGTTGGGTGCTGGACCTCCCCACGGTGAATTCCCAAACGTCCCCTCGGGATAAGGGAGCTCCTTAGCAAGGCCGGGGTCCCTGCAGGGCAGGACGTGCACCTCTGCAAACTCCTGGCTGGGGAAATGCCAGGACTCCCTGGTGCTGAGCATGAGAATTTTGTCTGTCCCTACTTCCTTATAAATCAACTTCACTGAGTACATAAACTGTAAATTGAACAGGGGAAAGCTCTGCCTAGTCTGGGAGCTGAAAATTGATGCAGAGTATGTTGTATTACAAACTTACGTTGATAATGTTGATTACAGGAGAAAATACCAACCAGTTTGTTCATGAATGTGCTGCTTCATACACGAGGTTTTTGGAAACCTGTTATCACACAGAAGTGGTGTCATATAATTAAAACCAGAGCTAAGGCAGCTGTTTTGTCAGAATGTGTCACTTGGAAAGATTTCTCAAACCTGTCTTGTTTTCAGGAATCGTTACAGGTCTGTCAGTTTTCATGAGAACCACGTTGAAGTACTAGTAAATTTGTGTAAGGCTTTTCTGCTCCATGTGCCTGTGGGAATTTCACAACCCCAGAACATTTTTAGCCATATAACAGCCGCAGTTATCAGGGCTAACAAATTTCAGCTGTAAGATACATCACTGCAAGAGCAACCACAGTGTTCAGGCAGGTGGGATTGCTCTGGGGCTGTGGGGAGCTCAGTGTGTGCCAAGAAACAGCTGTGTGTGTCCAGCCCGTTGCACTTGGGGCGTGACTGAGGAGGATTTCACTGGGATTTTGGCCCTCCAGTCTCTTGCAGGGCCTGTGCTTTGTGCTGGCTGCACCCTCCCGATGGATTGCCCAGGGAATAGGAGGAATAAATGTCCTAAGCAGGCCTGGGAGATCTGTCTCTTAGTGGGGTGTACAGCGTGCTGTGTTGAGTCAGGCGGCTGAGGGCACTTGGCTTGTTCAGCTGGAGGAGACTGAGCAGAGACCTCACTGGGGTTTGGACCTCTGATCCCTGTCCTGTGTGAGCAGGGACAGAGCCAGGGAATGGCTGGAGTTGTGTCAGGGCAGGCTCAGGTTGGATCTCAGGCAAAGGCTCTTCCCCCAGAGGGTGGTGGGCACTGCCCAGGCTCCCCAGGGCAGTGGGCACAGCCCCAAGGCTGCCAGAGCTCCAGGAGGGTTTGGATGATGCTCTGGGGCACAGGGGGGGATTGTTGGGGTGTCCGTGCAGGGCCAGGAGTTGGACTGGATGATCCTTGTGGTTCCCTTCCAGCTCAGCGTATTCCATGAGTCTGTGAAATACTGCTTCAAAATGAAGACTTTTTTCTTTCTATTAAGGTCTCATTGATTTTGTAGAACTGCAACCAGAAGAGGTTTTGAATCTTTTGGAAGTATCTGTGGAGAATTTAAAAAAAAAAAAAAAAAAGGTTCTGCTTTTGGGTGTGTGATTTGATGACAGCTGAAGGGGAACTTGGAAGTGAAAGTGGCACCAGCTGCTTTCCCCCATTTTTTATTTTTGGCACCATGACTAGCTCGTCATTGTATTCTGATCTCTAAGCCCACATATATATCAGGTGGGGGCATAGACAGATCTTGGTTCTGTAGCACACAGTCAATTAGGGTAATGATGATTAAAGGAAGTGCAGGAAGAGAGATAGAAAAGCTCTTGGGTGGTTCACAGACCTTATCCGGGAGGTGTATCTGTTATCTGTGTGGTGTATGTGTAGAGTAATTAGGGAGCAGGCCAGAAAGAGGCAAGAACAGTCTTAGGTCTGGAGCCTTGTAGAATCTCTTCAGGAATCTTCTGTTCAGTTTTGATGCTTTTTCAGACATTGAGGCTTCAGGAGTCATTTGCCACTCATCTAAAAGAAGGCAGACATTAGGTTTGCTCTTGCAAACCATTTTGCTCTCCATGATGTTGTTAATTAAGAAACCTAACAAGGCTCTTCTAAAAACAAGCTGTAACATTAAGCACATACCTTTGATGCCCGTGGATTGGAGGTGGTGTTTGTTGTCCATGAATAATCTTTGTGTTCTGTGCTTTTTTTTTTTTAATGCAGTCAAATACCTTCATAATTCCTGTAGTTTACCAGAAAAACATTTACTTTGTGCATCGTGTGAGCTGTTAGTAAATGGAGAGGAGAGAGACAGATAATTTATTAAAAATTATTTATTCCTATTTATGGTATTTGAAGTTTGCTCCCATCTATTCTGACTTGCATTGTAATTGACATTATATTATATTATTGGAAATAAAGTCCTTGGCCTTTATCACATGTTACTCTTGCATTGAGAAGCAAATATTAAATGCCAGTTCCTAATACTCGAAACTGCTATAGATCTCCAGGCCTTATTTTTAACTCCTTATTTATCTTTAATAGTGTTTTTGGACCAAGGAGCTCACCATTATGCACACACATGGATTCCAACAGCTCACGCTTTCATCTGCTCTGATAGGGATTCGACTGCAAAATTGAAACCATTCTGGTCTCTTATTTAGGGCTTTAGAGGAACTGGTTCTGTTAGCAGTTGTGTAATAAACCCCTGTGCATGCAGCCCCTTCCATGGCTTCATCCTCGTGGAGCATCATAGGGATTGGGACGTACTTTGTCACACTGATTTGGGAAAGAGTTCCGAGAGCGCTGTCAGGCTGTCCAGGGCTCTCGGCTCTGTGAGTAAACATCTCCAGTGTGAATTGGAGACTAATCATTAAGCAGCAGAAGATAAGAGCCCAGACATCACTTTGAATTATTGCATAATGCAGGATGTGATGAAATAGTTCTTGGGAAATGAATTTTTAGATAGATGCAACGAACTTAACCTAGTAGCCAAATACTGCCCCACCAACTTTCTTCCCTATATCAGTTACACTTTTCCTTCACTTTTTTTGATAAGATCATTTTATCTCTCTCCTGAAACTGTGCTTAGGTTTTGTTCATGCTTATTTAAACTATCACAAGATCTTTGGGATTTTTAGAAAAGGTTCTTTTCTCCACCTTTCCACTTGTTCTTAAAATTTTCAGCTTAATTGCATGTAGTGCCCTGCTCTTGCCTTCTTTTCACATTCACATGTGGGGTGTCTAGCTTGGAAGCTTTAACAGAGCATTGATTCATTTCAGGAATGAAACTTCTCCCTTCCTGAGCATCTGGTGGGAGATCCTGACCTGTTCCTTCACAGGCCACATCTTCAAATTCATGCCGTGGCTTTTTGAGCCTTGAATCTGCTGACTCCTCCCAGCGCCTTCTCCCCGTGCTCCCTAGGCTGGTGGCAGCGTGCTTGACTTTGCCTGTCCTTTATCCTTGGGCCTGCCCAATGGCATGTCCAGCTCCATAGGCTCTTGTCATCTGCATTCCTGTTGTCATGGAGTCNATATATATATATATATATTTGTGCTTTACACTGCAAAGGCAGTTTTGTGTTAGTGCTGTCACAGCTGAACTGAGGCACAAAGAATCCCAGAATCTGATTGATTTGGGCTGGAAAGGACCTTAAGTCTCATCCCATCCCACCCCCTGCCACGGGCAGGGACACCTCCCACCAGCCCAGGTTGCTCCAAGCCCCGTCNCAGAGCATTGATTCATTTCAGGAATGAAACTTCTCCCTTCCTGAGCATCTGGTGGGAGATCCTGACCTGTTCCTTCACAGGCCACATCTTCAAATTCATGCCGTGGCTTTTTGAGCCTTGAATCTGCTGACTCCTCCCAGCACCTTCTCCCCGTGCTCCCTAGGCTGGTGGCAGCGTGCTTGACTTTGCCTGTCCTTTATCCTTGGGCCTGCCCAATGGCATGTCCAGCTCCATAGGCTCTTGTCATCTGCATTCCTGTTGTCATGGAGTCCCCAGCCCTGCAGGTGCCCAAGGAATGACTGGATGTGCCACTCAGTGCTCTGGGCTGGGTGACAAGGTGGGGATCGGGCACAGGCTGGGCTCAGTGACCTTGGAGGGCTTTTCCAACCTCACTGACTCTGTGATTCTTACTCCCATGTGTCCTGGTGATGGACAGGCAGTAGGAACAGGACATTTACTTACTTCTTGTTGCTGTCATTCCTGCTTATAGATTGACAGGAGTGTATCAGTTTATTCTCCATAACTGGAAGCTGTCTTCACAAAAATGGTAGTCTTAATTTGAATTGACCAGTTTGTAATCTATTACTGTTCAGAGGAACCTATTTGCCAGGGGAAAATAGAGCTCTGGAGCATTNGGATGGGGCAGCCACAGCTTCTCTGGGCCTCCCATCCTCACAGGGAAGAATTTCTTCCCAATATCTAACATAAATTTCTCTTCTTTCAGTTTAAACACAGAGACTTCCAGAAGGAAGCTTTCTATTTATTGATGACACAATTTAGGATTGACTTGCTTAAGCTTCAGTTTGTTATTCTTTACTGGTTTTGACCTTCTGTTGGTTGATGTTTCTATTCTGATACCAGAAGGAAATATAACAAGGAAGATTGTAGTTGGAAAAGTTTGCATTTGAAAGCTAAGAATTTAACATGAAAACTTCATTGTCCTTTTTTCACAATACAAGCTCAGGGACAGACATGAATCAGTGTTCTTAAAATGACAGCAAGTGTGGGAGATGCATTTCTGCTCAAGCCTTTTCCTCTGGAGCATGAAATCCCAAATGGGAAAGGAGGGCTGGCCTGTCGCTCTGGAGCCTGCATCCTTTTGGAAATGTTCTTCTTCTCTGCAGCTGTTAAAATGAGTTGTCAGAACCAGACAACTGCTTTACTGCCTCTCTTAGGTTTGAAGGAATTTACAAATACCTCTTTGACATGTTTTCTGGTATTTTGCCTCAAAACAGTGGGACTGTTACCATTTCTTTTTGGAAACAGTCCAACAGATCCATTAAAAAGAAATACATATTTGATTTCTTTTCTTTAAAGGAACAGAATGTTCTCTTCACTATGTGAAATATTTGTGCTTGTCCTTTTATTCTAAACAGGCTTCTTTCAGAGACACAAAGCTTTCAGCCAAGCCCAGCGGTGTAAAAGCAATTAAAGCTCTACCTGTGGCTGGCCTGGTGCTGCTTTGGGCAGGGGGGTGGCCTGGATTCCCCAGGCCTTAGATCTGGGGTGAAAAGGGCCAGTTTCCCCTCTTGTGACTAACAGCAGTGCTTTTCATATTGTTGTCCCTTCTGGCTGAAGCTGGAGTCTCCTCTCAGTTAAAATTAGTAGTAGTTTGGGGTTTGTTTTCAGCAGTTTCTTGTAATATCTTTCTTTTTTTTAGTTCTCTGTGTGGGTGTTACAGATTTTGAGGGCTGATGTGACAGCCCAGTTTGGTGGTAGTTGCACTTACTGCAAATGTTTTGCAAAGGGTAACATTGGATTTTATTCCCCCTTGTGCTCCAGTGCTTGCCCATCCTGGTTGTCCCCACCAGATGTGTATCCCAGGTATTTCCTGTGCTCTGGATGGGTTTCAGAGCCAGGGACAGCAGCTTGGGGGGCTTCTTGGTGGAGTGGCCACGGTGCTGGGTCCAGGCACCAGCTGGATGAGGAAACGTGAAATGCAG
Source organism: Scytalopus superciliaris (assembly GCA_013400415.1). Lineage (NCBI taxonomy): Eukaryota > Metazoa > Chordata > Aves > Passeriformes > Rhinocryptidae > Scytalopus > Scytalopus superciliaris. Next base: position 31,263 of record VXBX01009626.1, on the reverse strand, counting down.
GGATTGCTGTTTCCAAGTGTGATTTATTATCTGAAGGGAAGGGTTGTGATAAGCACTTCTCTGTAGTCCTTTGTGTATCTGAGTGCTTTCAGCTTTAGGACTTCAATTATTAACTCAGCCTGTTCATTCTTAGGAACAGGAGGAGAGACCTTTTCTTTAGTGGGTCAATTCCTAGTGTTTATTTTGGAGTAGAAGCGAGTGGTTCCTTACTAGACTGAACTGTGCCCGTGAGCGAGGCCTGAGCTCTGAGCCAGAGCTCTGCTCTGTGCTGTCCTCAGCTGAGGAGCAGAAACGTGTCCCTGGTGTCCAAAGACCAGCAAATGGAGCAAATATCTGTGAGTTTTGGTTCCTGTTTTTCCTCAGACATGACGTACATCAGTCACTTGTAGCTGACTTTGGCTTCTGCCAGACAAGTCCAGCTGTATTCCCTGTGGTCTGTGCTCAGCACGTGGTGAGAGCAGCCTGGGGAACCATGTGATGGGTCGTGGTCACCTGTGGTGGCCTCCCCAAGGTGGGACTGTGAGTGCTGCCAAACCCCTGACATTTCTGCTCATGGGGAAAGGGCTTTGCTGGTACAAACAATTTGTTACTCACAAGTGCTTTTTTTGGATTCTGTTGTTCTCAGTGGTTTTTAGAGAGCACTAAAGATCATACACGTCATCCTCAAGTGGGCTTGAAAAAAACAGTGACCTTTCAGGAGCCCCACTCTCTTTCTAAAGAGCTTTTCAAATTATTTCAGCCATGGCTGTTGGCTGGTGGGCAGTTATCTCATCTTTACCTTTTCCTCAGAAGTTGCATGTAATCAAAAGTTAGTAATTTACTTTATCACTAATCTTTATGATAGAGATTAGGAGGAAGTGGTGATATGACTCTTCCTGAGATATGTCACTGAGTTGCTGCAGAAGGGACTTCTGAATGCAGAAAAAGTAATGTGAGCTTAGAAACCTGGTCCTTATTCCTTTGAGTGACTTGCTAGCCTGCCTTTTGCTAGTGTTTCTTGTTCTGTGTAGAGATCCCAATCTATATCCTCTCTCAGACTGGGAAGGATCTGTGCCTTGGCGACAAGTACATTCCTCCGTGGTGGATTCGTGTAAGACCACAAGGTACCAGACCTTGTCTCAGCAAATCCAGAGCCCATTGCTCAGAGCTGCAACAGTGAGTGTAATTCTGACATGAATCTGTGTCCCTCAGAAAGCTTAACACAGTCCCACTAAGCCTGAGAGATTTCACAAGTAGTGGGCAGGAGCTGTTATTGCTGATGCCTCTTAGGAAGCATCTGCAGAAAGCTGTCTCTGAGTGCAGGGATGTTGTCAGCCACAGCCTCGTGTTCGTGCTTTCTCAACCTCCTGTGGAAAAGAGGATTTTTTTCTTGCTCTCTGATCGTGTTACGGTGGAAAGAAATGCGCTAGAAAATGTGCCCTGCTGTCTGCCTGCCTTCTGGTAGTGCTGGGAGGGGAGGAGGGAAATCTGAGGAGAGGAGGTGCAAGGCGGCTGTTCTGGGTGTGTGAGACATCGTCCTCTACCTTTGGCTTCTCTTCCACAGAAGAATTTTCAAGGAAACATAAACATTCCCTGCCAGGGTTGAAATTGCCTTTGTGCAGTGTCTTTGCAGTGGCAGAGCCCTGGCAGGAGGGTCTGTCCCTTGCTTGGGGGAGTGCAGCAGCTCTGTTGATGCCTGGGTTAGTAATGGTTTGGCTGATCCTGCTGGTCCCACTCCCAGTCATCATCCAAAGGGACGCTGCCTCTCCCCTGTGCCCAGCTCCTGGAGGTTCAGCAGGCTGGGCATGTCGAGGTGTCCCTGTGATTTGCACCCAGCCAGTTGTTTTGCAGGCCCTCAGGGCTGTAGCACGTAAGAGAGGCTTCACACAGGTGGTTTGTTTCTTGTGATCCTTTGAAGTGGTGAGAGAATCCAAATAAATCAAAGGAGGTGTCAGGGTTGAGGGTGGGACAGGTGGCTACAACCACAGCAACAGGACTGAGCAAATTGTACCTGTCCCCATGTGTCCAGTCTGGAAAAGGGGGTGCAGAGAAAAAAGGAACTATAACCAAAGCTTTTTACTGCTTTGCATACTATTTCTGTGGCAAAATAGTCATGTTTGCAGATCATCCCTAAGGAGGGGCATTGTTTTGTGGTGCAGGATGTTCTCCCAGTGCTGCCAAGTGGATTTTACAGGTACTTGAGAAGTTAGAGTTGACTTCGTTGCCCTAGAGAAATAATATAGTCTCCATCCCAGCCTTCTTACTGTGTAAGCACTGAGGTCTGCTCAGTGCCATTGCACTGGTGTGGTTAGGAACTCAGCTGCTGAAGATAAACTCTTTGCTTTTTTTAACTCTTGCATGGTTTTTGCATTCCTCAAGTTCACATGCATTTTTTGATGCAATTTTTAAGCCAGGCTTTAGGGGTGATCCAAACTGTGCTTCTAATCTGGGTTTTTCTGCGTCTTTTTAATAGTATTTTTTAATTAGACTGCTAAATATTTACTATAAGGTATGCAAATACAAACATATTGGCATGTCTTGCATGCTGTGACTGCTAAATGATCAATATCATTGTGCTAAGTGCATTAGGACTGTTAGAGTCTAAATTTAATGGAAAATACAGAAAAATGTGATTTAAAAATAAAAGATGAGTGAATGAAAGTGGACCTTAAAGTTCTCTCTGAGTTCCTCAGTAGCTGCTGATTAAATGTCCTACCTGAAAAATCACTTAAACAAGGATCAGGTGAAGTTATCTTTAGTGTTTTATACATGATGGCAGAATTTCAGTGCACACTTGAGCTTTGAAAACTGTAATGCTTTTGTCTGCTTGTGAAGATTCTTGAACCTGGAGAGTTTATTACAGGCATATAATACTGGAAAAGTATTTGCTGTGCTGTCCCAGGGACCCACCCGCAATTCTGTACACTTAAGCTTGGGTTGTTGAAGCAAACAGAGTCTTGTAAGTCTCAAGCTTAAACATGGGAACCCGAGACCTGGGGCAGCTGTTTCTCCTGTTCTCAAACCCTTTCTGCAGAGTCTTCCACTGATGTGCTTTTTGTGGTAATCAACTGCATCTTGAAGCTGTAGAGGGAGAAGTGGTGCTGACCTTGCAGGTCAGGAGCATTTACCATCCGTTATATAAACCATGTGAAATCTCAATTATGCAATTGCACATGCCTGTGAATACCCAGATAAAATCAGCACCCGAGTGCAGAGTGTCTGGCTAACCCCAGGCAAGGCTGAGTGGGTATTTGAAAAAATGATTTGGGCATTTTTTTTCCATCTTGTGTTACTGAAGGCTTTTTTGTTTAGCTGGTTAGTCTGCAACCCTATGGAGATTAAATTTTCTCCAGGTTTTGGGTTGCTTGGATGTCAGCAGTTCCAAAACCATACTAAATTGTGTATAAACAAAAGCTTGTGTTTCAGACAATTAGTGAGTGATTAGAATTTCCTGAATAATTACGAAGGATTGATCCAGTTTCCTGAGTCGCCAGATCTGGAATAAACTTCCATACATCTTTGGAGGGAAAAACTGAGCTTAGAACAGCACAGGATTCTTCCTTGGAGTAGCTCACTGGTTCTAGGCTTTACTTTTATTGAATATTTCATTGCAGTGCTATGTCTTCTGTATTTCTTTTGCGTGCAAATACCTTTTATTTTGCAAAAGATAAATAATTGAGGGTTACTGCAGTTTTAGTGTTTCAGGCTCTTCAGTGGTTTTGAGTAACCTTTTTGTAACTTTTATGGTAAAAATTTATGTGGAAGCCTCTTCAAAATCTGCTTAAAGTTTTGCTGATCCCTGGGGAGGAGAAGACCCAAAGAATGAGGATAAATTCTGATGGTAGTTCTGGTGCCCAGGCAAAGCAGGAAGGGGGGGGTGCAGAGGAAGAAGTGCCAGAATCTGGTTTAGAAAAATGAGAGGAAGTACTGAGCCACACTGGAGGAGATCACCGACTGTTTCGCTGAAGCTCGTGTCTTCTTCTGGGTCTCCAGTCCTGGTGCCTTGGTATTGAATGCCTGTGGATCTGGGGCTGTGGGCTTGCAGTTGTTTGGAGTTGCTTATTTTTAAATTATTCTTCATTTATCTGTGGTTTGCTCTCAGGCTGGAAATGTGTGTCCACTCCTTCTCTGTGTTGTTCTGCTTGAGGGTTAAAGGGCTGCAGGGCTTTTCATGGAATCAAGGAATGGTTTGGGTTGGAAGAGACCTTGAAGCTCATCTCCTTCCACCCCCTGCCATGGGCAGGGACACCTCCCACCAGCCCAGGCTGCTCCAAGCCCCGTCCAACCTGGCCTTGGACACTCTCAGGGATTTTTCTCCACCTCAGGGAAACACAGAGGTATTAAGCAGTAGTGGATATGAGAAAAAAATGGATCAGGTTTTGAAGAGATGGCTGGAATGATCCGCCCCTTTCCCGGGCTGCAGTGCTGGAGTGCCCCGTGCCCATCAGTTGCCCTCCCTGTCCCAGCTCCTCAGGCCCCTTCGTGTCGGGGTTCTCCTGGCTGGCACATGAGGGAACTCCCCTCGGACAGAGCTGGTGTCATGTGGGACCAGCAGCAGAGACCTGAACCTGAATTCCCTCTGGGAATCTAGGAATAACCCTGGAGGTATTTTAACTTTGCACCAGGCAGCCAAGTTGCAGATGTGTAGTTAATCTTAACCGAGGCTAATTTATTTTTGATGAGTCTTAAGTCATGTAATTACCAGTTTAGCCTGAAATTTGCTTGGGAGGTGTTACTTACCCTCCCTTTAATCTGCAATACTGTTCACAGCTATTAGCTGTGTGGGGCTGAAGGGTGGGTGTGTCTTCTGCCTTGTTTGCCCACCAAGGTGATGCAGAGAAAAGGGTCCAGTGTGGAGCTTTTGGAATTCGAATTTTGCCTTGCCCCTGACTTGGGGTGTCCACACGGAACCCCCACTTTTGGAAAGGAGGCTCCAGGGGAACTGCTGGGCTTGTGGGAGGTGCCTGGGGCGGGTTTGGGGCTGTGGAAGGCGAGTGTTGGGGTAGTGGGTGTGTGTTGTGGGGATGCATCCATGGGCTCTGAAGTGCCTTGGCTGCTCCTGGAGCCCTGGCAGTCAGATGCTGCTGCTCGTGTGCTGAAGGCCCCTCAGTTCGTGCTAATTTGAGAAGTCAGCAGTGAAATGCAACTTTTTAAATAGTTTGTTTTCCTTTTGCAAGTCCTATAAATGACGAGATGAGTGGATCTGAAGAGGCTTCTTTGCATCTGCTCCAAAAGGAAGAAAAGTGACAATAATCTTGAGTCAGTATTTTTCCCCTCAAGTTTTCATTTGTGGGTGGTTTTTTAATACAGGAAATAAAAGCTAAAGGGGCTCTTTGGTAGACATTGAGACAGTTTCTAAGGTAGTAAATACTACTTAATGTTTCCATTATACCACCCACCACAAAAAAAGCTTGACATATCTAATCCTCCTAACTGCCTAACAAAAATCCAGTGTTTTAGGATAGTTTTTGCTATAGTTGTAGGTGCAGATGTTCTGGACAAGTATGTAGCACAAGACAAGTGTCCACAGTGTAGTCAGAGCTCTAAAAACTTGAGCTCTGCATTTACTTCAGAAGTTTCAGTGAGTTCACTGAATAACATGGCTTGAAGTTTCCCTTGAGTCTTAAAAGTACAGAGGAAAAACTGTTTGACTTTGGGATGGATTAAAAGTGCATATAGGTTCTGTGTAAATAGGTTTATGTAGAAAATAGAGGAACTATTAGTGCAAGACCAATAAAATTAATTGCAGCTGACAATGAGGTAACTTCTCCTAATTAAAAAAAAACCCTGAAATCAAAAAGCCACGCAGTACTTTGCTCCTAATGTGTGTGTACCTTCCTACAGAGAGTTTGTCAGGGCCCTATTTCTGATGGAAACATTTTGCTGTTAAAATTGTTATTTGCAGGGAGAAAGGATTTCTCTTTTGAGGTATTTGTCCTCTGGAGTTGTGCAGGTTAATTGAGAAATGTTTTAGGAAAGTGACTGCAACTTGTTTGCATTGGTATCAATGATAATCTTGATTGCTTTAATAAACAGTTTGGGTATTCAGATCTTTCTGCTCTGGGCAAGAAGGTGAGTTGCTGGTGTCCTGCACACACCAGTGTGTGCCAGGGAAGGCTGAGCGAGCAGACAGTGAAGGGCATGAACCAGGACAGCTGACAAACGAGCACCACTTACAAGCTGAGGTACAATTAAAGCCCCTCTTAGGCTGGGAAGGGGCTGCAGAGAGCAGCTGGCTGGAAAATAAAGCCAGCTGAAGTAAGACATGGTCACTGAGCCTCAGGTGGAGCTTTGCAGGAAGACTTGTTGGATGCTCTTTCACAAGCTAAGAGAGTATTATGATGATTATTATTTTATTGATGCAAGATTTTCCTGTGCCAGCTCGAGATGAGCACGAGGGCACTGTGGCAATGTTAGAGCAGGGCTTAACTTGGCCCCCAGACCTGGCCTGGCTGAATCCAAAGTGCTTTTGCCATTTCTTCCAGTAAGCTGATTCTGCATCAAAGTGGTGCTTTCTGTTTTGAGGGGCAAGTGTAGGGAGAGTGATTTATCTGCCTCTATTTGGGGCTCAGTGTATTTATATTCAGCAAAATAGTTTGCGTGATGTGCAAGTTCTGCAAGCCGTGCTTTGGTACCCGGAGTGGTGCAGGGATGAGTCATCAAATTGCTACAATTACACAATTCAGGCCTCATTGTCCTTGGAAATACAACATATTTTTATAGGATGGATACAGGCAGGTTTTGATTACTGACTCTCTACTCTGGCCACTCAGTGTATGAAGAAATGAGAGTTTAGGGTGTGTTTGGAACAGTTACACAAGGACTGTGTTATTAGGGATGATCCTGCAGCACCTGTTGAGGGAATCCTGCCCTTAGGAACTAATAAGTTACTGCACGTTTAAAAACCGAGACCAACAAAACAAAACCCACCCCTGAGAGTCTCTTGGGATTGCAATAATTGAGCCATTTTCTTTAAAAAAAAAAGTTTTTTCCTAAAAAAATGTTGTTTTTTTTTTTATTTTTTTTTTTTAAATAATGTTTTTTCTGAAAAGTGATGTCAGGTTGCTCAGTGGAAATTGAGACATGCTGGAAAATAGCTGCTAGCTTGGTCAGAAGTAGCATTTTGTTTCTTATTGCAACCTGAATTGACTGCTAGTTTAGTCAGTTTTTTATGAAAACCGTGATGAGAACATGCATTACATGATTTCAGAAGCTCTGAAAGCCAGCAGGGTGATGTTCCTGTTAGGGTTCTCCTTCAGCTGTTGTGCTTCACAGGTTAGAGTAATCCCTGCTCTCCCAGGCAGGCTCAGGCTGAGCTCAGGCACACAGCTGCCCATTGGAAGGATGTGCCATCACCAGAAGCTCAGTGGTGGAGTCAAAGTCCTTAGTGTTTCATGGAAAAATCAGAAAGGTAATCCTGAGCTGCCGAGCATTTTCATGTATAATTTAATTTAAAAAAGAAATTACGTAGTGTAACTCTGGACACAGCCTACACTGATCTGACTTCTGAGGGCCACCAACATGGTCAGAGGCCTGGGAGGGCTGGGATTGTTCAGCCTGGAGAGGAGAAGCTTTGGGGTGAATTCATTGTGGCTTCCAGTGCCTGAAGGAGCTGACAGGAAAGATGGAGAGAGACTGTTTAGAAGGGCACAGAGGGACAGGACACAGGGAATGACTTCCCACTGCCAGAGGGCAGGGTTAGATGGGATATTGGGAAGGAATCCTTCCCTGTGAGGGTGGGCAGGCCCTGGCACAGGTTGGGCAGAGAAGCTGTGGCTGCCCCATCCCTGGGAGTGCCCAAGGCCAGGTTGGACGGGGCTTGGAGCAACCTGGGCTGGTGGGAGGTGTCCCTGCCCATGGCAGGGGGTGGGATGAGATGAGCCCTAAGGTTCTTCCCAACTCAGACCTTTCTGGAATGAACTGCACATGGAGCCAGGTGTACTGAATACTCAGAGCCACAGTCAGGTACATACAGCAACTCAGGAAATCCATTTTGTAATGAGTTCAAGGCGAGGTGATACTTCAGAAACAAAGTTACAGTAGTGGTACTAATTGGTGGCTATCAAAGCATTGGTGCTTGTAGAAGGATGACTTGTTTAGTAACTGTAGTCCTTGGAACCCAGAAAAATAACTGGCCTGGAACATTTATGTGAAGAATGGTATGAGATTTTCTTTCTCTGAAAAGAGGCAGGAGGAGGCAGCTGTTGATTTGGGGGAATTTATTGCTCTGGCCAAAGCTTCCTTAAGAAATCGGCCCTTGAGAGGTATGTAAGAGCATTAGGTGTCTTTTAAAAACTTCCCATCTACCACTTGTGATCAAACTACATCAAATACTGCTTGTTTGTAGCAGCTTGAAGCACAAACTGGGTAACTGCTGGTGCTGAATTCTCCCTGTTTTCCACTAAACTTCTTGGTGGTTAGTCAGAGGCCAGCTAAAAATTGATGCCTTATTTTCAGTATGAGGGATTTTTTCTAATTTTGCTTTCAGCTGTTGGCTCTTGGTAGACTCTTTTAGTATTTGAAGTATATTTTTGTTTGAACTTCCAGCAATAGCTGCACTAAAATAAAACCTGGCAACTGGGAGAACAGCGAGCTAGGTAAGAACTGGAGCGTGTTCAGCTGAATTTGTGCAGATCCCTTCTGCTTACATAAATAGTTTAGTTTAAGCTGAAACAAGCAGTTACTAATACAGATGTCAAATACAAGACATGTCTGTGGTCAGCAGAGAAAACTTTCATGTTTGGTGGACAACCAGCTGTTCCTGCCCAGCCCGGGGGCCAAGGAGGCCAATGGGATCCTCGAAAACATCAGGGAGAGCCCTGTCAGCAGGTCAGGGAGGGGCTCCTGCCCCCGTGGCCAGCCCTGGCAGGCACATCTGCAGGGCCGTGCCCAGCCCGGGCTCCCCAGCACAGCAGGCACAGGGAGCTCCTGCAGCGGGGCCAGCGCAGCCCGCGGAGATGCCCAAGGGCTGGAGCAGCTCTGGGAGCAGCAAAGGCTGAGGGAGCTGGGGCTGTTCAGCCTCCAGAGGAGCCCCTGAGAGGGGCCCTGCCCATGGGGGGCAGTGCCTGCAGGGAGGGGGCAGAGCCCGGGCCGGGCTCTGCTCGGGGGGCCCAGCCATGGCACGAGAGGGACGGGCAGGAACTGATGCCCAGCGAGTTCCACCTGCCCGGGAGGGAGAACTTCTTGGCTGGGCAGTGACCCAGCCCTGAGCAGAGCCCAGAGAGGGGGGAGTCTCCTCCCTGGGGATATTGCAGAGCCCTCTGGACACGATGCTGTGCCCTGTGCTCTGGGCTGGCCCTGCTGGGGCAGGAGGGGGGACCAGCTGAGCCACTGTGGGCCCTTCCAACCTGACCCAGTCTGTAGATCCTGCGGTGTCTCAGGTTGGAAGGGATCTCTAAGGATGGTTGAGTCAAGCTCTCTGCTTCTCACAGAACTGCTGAAAACTTAATAAAATGTAATTTGATGAACCTGAGAGCTTTGTTTTCCAAGTGCTTTGTAATGACAGTTTATCTACCACTGGATATTTTCAGAAGCTCTGTATTTATAAAATCCTTTGACCATGGGCTCTATTTCCCACTTTTCTCTGGGGAATTTTCTTTTTTTTTTTTTTTCCCCATAAAGCTACAACATGAATATCTCACTATATTAAAAACATATTTTACATAATTAATGGAGAAATATTGGAAGGAACCATTTTCCACAGGCAACCTGAATGAGGTTGAATCTGTAGCTGAAGGTGTATTATTGCTCTGTGAAACCCAACATCTTTATTGACCAGGTTTCAATAACTGTCCATACTGTTTTAGGCTTATATATGAATCTTTGATGTCATTGCTTCATATATAGCCCATGGCTGTGCTTCCAAAGATGCTTTGTGTGGGGATGACTCTTTGCAGTGTTTAGGATAAGCACAGTTGGTCAGTGACCACCTATTCCTCCCCTTGCACTGGGAGGCTCTGCAGTTTTTTGGCATTTCTTTGCAGACAGATAAATAGGGATTTGATCCTTGCTGGGAGATGGGTTAATTCACATCTAGTGCAGTTTACGTTCTCCAGATTAATTTAATGTTTGTGCTACAGTTTATTTTTATTACGAGTCTCTCTGTAGTTAAAAGAGGAAAACCCCTGATCAGTAAACATTATTAATAAACATTGTTTAACAGGCTCCTGGTTTAGCAAATGTTTTCCACTGCACCCAAAGGAGAGGCTTTAAAGCATTTGGGGTTTCTGGCTGTATTAAAGCAGGAAGCCATGAGGACACATGCTCATCACTTTTAGATGGTACAGATGGTTGCTCAGCTCTCTCCCTTCCTGCTGTGCTCCAGCTGTCACATGGTATGGTGGAATCCTCTCCTGCTCTGGGGAATGTGTAATTGGTGCTTCCAGCAGTCCCTGGGTGGGCAGAGCTGGTTTCAGGAGGTGTTTTAAGCTTGAGCTCTGTTTGTGTTTGACTTCAAAGTATCCAAGTGTGTATTGGTTATTTTTTCTTGTTTCTTCAACTTCTTCCAAGTCAGATATGGACACGGTTTCGTAAAGGAGATCAGAGCCTGGTTAGCTGAACTGTTTTGATTAGTTTTGCTTATTTTGTAATTTTAGCTGAAATTCCCTAGTGTTTTCCCCAGAGAGTGGGAATCTTGAGAAAAGTTAAGATTTTTGAAGTCTTAACTTGATCTTTAACCAAGATCAGAATTACTGGTGTAATCTCAAGGGTAGTGGGAAATACAAATCCTTGTTTTCTCTCTCTTTCCCTTTTATTATAACAAAAAAAAAAAAAAAACCCAACAAAAAAACCCCTGTTATTCTTTTTTTCAAGGTAACACAGTTATTGTGTCTAGTTTTGTCCATCCATCCTTTGAATCTTGTGAATCCTTTCTTTGTTGGGGAACAGTTTATCATCAAAGAAGCTCAGCAATGTTGTGTGCCCTGCTCGGTGCTGCTCCTGCCCCTTGTGTTTCTGTCCCAGTTCCCAGGATTACCTGCTGTCACTTCTCTAATTGCCCTCCCAATACTGGAACCAAAACTGGGTTAGAGAACAAAGCTGCATCGGTCTGTTCCTCTTCCGAGTCAATTAAGTGACTAAAGGCACTCGCTGGGTGCAAAGCCAGGCGTTCCCTGCTCGTGGCCAGCAGCAATCAGTGGAAATCTGGATTAGCCTGCGCAGGTTTGGCAGATTTCTGCCAGAAAAGATGCAGCTTTTCCTGCCCCCACGGAGGGAGGTGAGCCCTGCAGACCCTGAGCCCCTCACCTGCAGGAGCACATGACTGCTTTTGCACCTTGTGTTGTACAACCATGTCTGTACCTGAGGCATTAATTGCTGCCAGGTGTCCCAGGGTCTGAATTGAAAGTGAGTTACGAAGTTTTATAACAGCGACAAATCTTTTGCCTTTGGGGATCATTCCTAGTTGTTTCTATCTTGGAGGCTTTTCATGATCTCTGAAGGGAAGGAGCCTGATGTAATTAGGCTTGTCAGTACCTCTTTCTCCCCGAGTAATTCTGGAACCTGTTTGCCATCTTCATCTGCATCTCATCTGTGGAGCAGAAAGACTAAGGAAAGCCTGAAGTTGTTGTGGAACTAAGCAAGGAGCACGGGATGCAGATCTACAGGAAACAAGCTTTTAAAGTTGCAGAGCAGTGTGTCAGTTTTACTGCCATTGCTGCTTACCGTTAGTACAAATAGAGACCAAGGCTTTTCTCGGGGTAACTCGGTTCACTTGGGTTTTTACAACTCTAAGGCAACAGCGGAACATCCTGCTCGGACCCATTGATATCTCCTGCTGTTGCTGCCATTCCCCGTAGGGATGGAGAGCACTTACTCCACGCTGACTAATTAAGGAATGACAGCTGGTTGGAAATAACCATTCTACTTTTGCAAGAGCTGTGAGCAACTTAACAAGAATCTCTGGAAAAAATGATAAACAAGATGAAATGACACTATTTAGAAACTCTGCTTCCACTCTGGGAAGCTGCAAGGCTCTTGTGGGGGTTAATAATCACACCTGGGGAGTGTCTGCAAGGGCAGGTCAATATTGCAGGGGCTCATGGCCTTGCTGGGTCACTGGAATGAGATGTCATTGATGGAATCAGGTCTTGGTGCTGTTCAGCTGCTGGGAAATGGGGTGAGTTCTGTGTTGTTGCCACTTTAAAGCCACTTGGGAAACCAGCAGAGGTGGCTTTATGTAGAGGGTGGGTGTGGTGAACAAGGTGCAGGTTGAAAGAAGGGAAGAGTTGAACTTGTAGATGCCTATCTTTGTTCTTACACAAGAGCTGGAGGCCTTCCAGAGCAAGGACTGGTGACACCAGCTGTTAGGAATTTTGAAATTCTTCTTTTGCCAAGTGCTGGGAATGGATGGGACAGATTAGAGTTGTCTAATTGCTTCTTCCAGACAACAGGGCAGGGCCCATCCTGTTGTCTTCTAGTCTTCAGTTCAGCTTAAGTGCTGGAGAGAGATTGCAGTCTGAGTTAGGATGTATGTGACCTAGGGAATGACCCCAAAATTAGGGGGTTAAAACAGAAGCAGAGTACATTTATTAGGAAGAGAAGATATAATGGGAAAACAAACTGTGCATTTGGGAGCGGAAAGGGAAGGGATGAAGAATTTAAAAGCTCTAAAATATACTAAGGTAACATGGAGCGAGGATGGGAAAAGAGAGAAAACACAAGAAACTGTAGCAGTAGATACTATTATGTTATCACAGCTGTTGCTTCCTGGTGAAATATCTAAATAGAATGTTAAATTTCCAGCCTAAAAATTGGTCTGAGTTGTCTGCCCTCCCATTCATGGCTCAGATGTTGAGAGGCCATGGAAGCATCTCTTGGCAGCAGTATTGCCCACGGCAAGGTGTCCAGTTGTGGGTCTAGGATGTTGTCATCTTAGCCAGGCTGTGCTCTACAGGGAGAGGGACAAGTGGAGAGAGGCAGGAAAAACACAGTCCTGCTCCTCCTCCTCCCTTGTATGAGGATGTGGAGGTTAATGGTGCTGCTTCCAGTTGGTGTCTGGTCACTGCTGGGGTTCCCCAAGGCTCAGTGCTGGGCTGGTCGTGGTTAATGTCACTGTCAGTGATCTGGACAGAGGGATTGAGGGCACCATCACTGGGTTCACAGACAATACTAAGGTGGGCAGGAGTGTTGGAGGCTCTGCAGAAGGATCCTTGGGCCAAGGCCAGTGGTGTGAGGGTCCCCAAGGCCAAGTGCCAGCTCCTGCCCTCGGGTCACAGCAAGCCCCTGGATCTCTCCAGGCTGGGGCAGAGGGGCTGGAAGTGCCCTTTGGAAAGGCCCTGGGGGTGCTGTGACAGCGGCTGGACACGAGCCCAGCTGTGCCCAGGGGGGCAAGAGGCCAATGGCCCCTGGGCTGTGCCAGCCATGGGGTGTCACAGCCCCAGGGCAGGGACTGCCCCCTGTGCTGGCCCTGCTGGGGCACCTCCAGCCCTGGGGGCAGTTCTGGGCCCCTCACACAGGAGAGACACTGAGGGGCTGGAGCGTGTGCAGGGAAGGGAACGGGGCTGGGAAGGGGCTGGAGCAGCAGGAGGGGCTGAGGGAGCTGGGGGGGCTCAGCCTGGAGAAAAGGAGGCTCAGGGGGGACCTTCTGGCTCTGCAAGTCCCTGCCAGGAGGGGGAGCCGGGGGGGTCGGGCTCTGCTCCCAGGGAACAGGGACAGGAGGGGAGGGAACGGGCTCAGGCTGGGCCAGGGCAGGGCCAGGGGGGACAGCATGAGGGATTTGTGCCTGGAAAGGGTGGTGAGGCCTTGGCAGGGGCTGCCCAGGGAGGGTTGGAGTGCCCAGCCCTGGAGATGCCCAAGGCAGGACTGGCCATGGCACTCAGTGCTCTGGGCTGGGGGACAAGGTGGGCATCGGGCACAGGGTGGGAGGGCCTTTCCAGCTTCAGTGATTCTGTGATTGTTTGACATGCCAAGGATGTAGCATCTCCCCAAATGCTGCTGTCTGGTTTTCTTTCCCTGGGCAGCAACAGAGGCACAGAAGAATTTAGTAGGTGCACAGAACAGAGGGAAACTCACTCTGCAGTCTGTCTGGGGTTGGAATTCCAGTCAGAGTTCATGACCTTGCACACTGTTGCAGTGCTGCTCTCCTCCTATTTTATGTGCCTGAAATGGGAAGACATCATGTTTAGGAGGCAGTTCCTACTCTCCATCCCAGGGACAGCTGGCAATGAACTGAAATGTCTCCAGATAAAGGGGGAAGAGCAACAGCAGAGTCTGCTGTGACCTGATGAAGGAAAGTCAGGTTGGGGCCAAGTTGATGAATTTTGGGATTTCTGCTGAATATGCAGACCCAAGGCACCAGTGTTTAATATTCCCTGTGTTCCTTGCTTGTGGCTCACAGTGCATTTCTTTGGCCTTCAGCTGCTGAAGGAGATGAGATGTCCCTCAGCATTTAAGGACATGCTAATTGGGAACACCATTAACAACATACAGTCACTGTAATGAGAATTTCTAAACATTCATATTGACATAAAATAAACCCAATAAACCCTGCCTAATTCCCTGGCAGTGTGTTTGCTTTCCAGAAGGGGGGGTAACTGGTATGAGCTGGTTGGGTCCCAGTAAGTGTGTTCTGGGCACTGTGTGGAGGGACATGGTTTGTGCCCTGGTGAGAGGGCTGGGTGGGAGCAGGTGGAGTTTGGAATAACTGGGATGGCCCTCAAGAGACTGTCACTTGAAAAACTGTGCAAAGGGTGATTTACTTTGTGTTCTATGTTAAAATTTAAGTATATGTGGAGTCACCCAAACCCTTTCCTGCCTTTACCCCTTCCTGGATTCCCCTCTAGCCACCTCCTGGGCTTGTGTTAGTCGTTGTCATGTGTGTCAGAACGAGGTAGACTTGAGACTTTCCATCACCCTGTGGCCACAGTTTTTATAATGTCATCTGAAGTCCATGTGACATGTTTTTCCATACCTGGCTGCAAGGCAGAAGAGGGTTCAAGGTAAACCTGAGCCAAGGCACTGGGGCAGGGGAGGAAGGCTTTGCTATAGAGGTCATACTGTTAGTCTTCCCACATTTTCTGGGCTTGGTGCAGTCCATCCCTATGGAAGAAAGAGGAGGAGATGAATGCTTTTGAGGTGGAATTGTGTTTTGAGTGGGGTGGATTGTTCAGGGGTTAATCCGTAATCCGTGATGACAATGGTGAAGATGGAACTGTGTGACTTACTCCATCATGTGTTTTACTTGAGGGTGTTGTTCCTCTTTCTGCTGAGGCAGCTGATGGAGGGGAGGAAAGCTGAAGTAAATCCAGTGTTTCAGGAGACTCAGGTTGTGGTGCTGAACCCTGTGGCAGTCAGCTGGTGTGTGCTGGGCACGAGGAGTGGGAGCACAGGGCTGGGGTGAGGTACCTGTGACATGGAGGTTGTGCCCTGGGCAGCAGAAGGGAAGGAAGGAAGGAAGGAAAGGTTTGGGGAGACTGAGCCCAAAGAAACATTTGCAGCTGAAGGTTCACAAAAATTCTTATCTTTTGTTGGTGAAGAAAACAGAAGGGACGAGCAGTTCTGATGTGGGGAGAGCACTGCAATTAAGGCAGGGGAGGAAAGCTGGTGAGTGCCAGGGGTCAGAGACAGAGTGACAGTGAAGTGCAGAGTTGCTCTGCAGAGAACCATCCCAATTCCTTGTGGTAGCTCGAGCTGGGAAAAAACCCATTCTGGTGCATGGCAGTAGTGTATAGTGATTTTTAATTTTTTTTTGACTAACTGTGTGCAATTTAACTTTGGCAGAAAGTGCTAGTTGAATACTTTGACAGGTTTAATTGCTTTGGCTTGAGTAGGATGAAAGTGAATTTATTTCCCAGTGAGAAAAGCGTTGAAAGGCTGCATGAAAACCTGTCAAAGGAAATTGAAGCGGGGTTGGGGAGTTATCTTTACAGTAAATGGAATTGATAAACATGTCAGTTAAAAGGGGAATTTATTTATAATACTCAGGTTTTGTGACCAGAAGTCTTTGATAGTTCTGTTCACTGGGAAAATGAATTTTATATGTTCAATTGATTTGCTTCTTCATAATGCTTGTAGAGCGAGGAATTGTCCCAGAATAAAAAATTGAAGTGATATTTCTTCTTTTTTTCTAGAACACGTCAGTAATGGAGGATCAGAATGAAGATGAGTCTCCAAAGAAAAATACCCTGTGGCAGGTAGGACTAACATTCTTGTAGAAAGAGAGTTAACATGATTTTGTGTGTTCCTGCTTTTGAGAAACATCCAAATCTTGTGTCTGCATAATCATCCTTGGACGTGGTTCATCGTAGCATCATCCTAAAATTAGCTCAGCCTTCAAGTGAAGGATGACACTGTTGAATAATCCTTGAGAAATTACTAGTTCTGCTCAGATTTTGTCGTTTGTGCTGCCCTTGGAAGGACAATTCTGCGTCAAAGGATATTTGGGAATAAAGTTCAGCTGTATTTCTGAGCATGTCATTGTTGTTTGAAAGGAGAAATTCAACATGGCAAGGACTTGCAACCAATTTGCTTTGAAGGAGTTTGGGAATATTTCAGAGAGCTGACAATTGCTCCCCAGCAGTGCTGTGGCCTCCTGACGGGCTCAGAGGAGCCTGGCATCAGTCTTGGTTCTACTCACTAATTAGCAGTAACTCCTGGGGTGGTGTTCTTGTAGCATCCTCATTTGTAGCTCCAGCTCCCAGGATTTTAATGAGGTATTTATGTGGATGTCCCAAACATTGAATGAATTGGTTTTCAAAAACAAACCAAGCCTTGGGTGTCATGTAATCCTCAGTTTTCACTGATGGATAAGCAGTTCAACACTGACATGAGGGTCTTGAATTCTTGTGTTAATTGGAGTATTAATATCCAGCTTTGGTGTGTTGTTAATTTAACTGCTGGAACTTGAGGAAAACATTTGTGGAGGCAACAGCAATGTGCTGCAGAATCTACTGGGTTAATCTGGGAAAGTCAGTGCTGAAAAGAACTAAGTTCCTTGGTATTTAAATGGTAAGAGGTGTAAGGGAATTCAAGACTTTCAGTGTAAGAAGTAACTCAGGAGCAGAGTCCGTTCATTGGTCTTTATCTGTGAAAAATGAAATTCATCTGATGTAACTCATGTCTTGAAGAACGTGTTTAAAAATTTAGTTTTGATTATTTTTTTGCATCTTATGTGTTTTTCCTTCAGAGAGTTCTTACAAAGCTGTTCCCATTGTTTATATTTAATACTGATATTCTGTTTTTAACACCAGATAAGTAATGGAACTTCATCCGTGATTGTCTCAAGAAAAAGACCATCGGAAGGAAACTACGAAAAGGAAAAAGACTTGTGTATAAAATACTTTGACCAGTGGTCTGAATCAGATCAAGTTGAATTTGTGGAACACCTTATTTCACGAATGTGTCACTATCAGCATGGACATATTAACTCTTACTTGAAGCCCATGTTACAACGGGACTTCATCACTGCGCTACCAGGTAATCAGCACCTGTTTTCCAGCTTGTTCGAGATGCCAGAGGTGTGCAAACTTCCAGGGGCAGCCTCCAGATTTACACTGTGCCTTACAGTGGCGTTTCCTGGGCCAAAGAAGGGCAGGAGGGTAGTGAAGTCATTCCCTTCTGTGATTAATTGAATTGGCCACTGGATGCCAGTGTTGTTCCGTGTGAAAACAGTCGGACTCGTGTATCCTGAGGAATAGTTTGTGCTTCACTTGGAACCAAGTTGTCACAAAAGGTGTATCTCTGCAAGCTCTGGTCTAAATCCCCTTTTCATAAAAACCCCATAAGTGCAGAAAGTACTACTACAGAGGTACATTAGTTGATGAAGTCTTAAGTTCTGAGTTTCTTTAGTCTTAAGTAGAAATTAACCTCCTTAGATGAGTGGGTCTAGTTTGTCTAGTCTTGTTGCTGACTTAAGAGCAAAAGCACTTGTGGATTTTTATTGTATTGTCCAGCCACGATTCCTCCTTTCAGTTCCTCAGAACCTCTTCTATCACCCATCACTGTCAACCTAGTCAGATATGTCACTAGTTCAGATATGAAATCTGCTCTTATACTTGCTCTGTGTCCTAAAAAGATTATGGAGCAGCAATAACGAGGTATAGAATCTCTAGCATGTAATCTCCTGGCAAGGTGTATGTATTTTTTCCATTAATTCTTGGAAGAAGTTGTGTCTCTGGATTTTTGCTGCTGGGGACAGTGATTCATTTATTCCTTGAAAGGTAAATGTGTGGGCATTGTTTCCAGAGTGGGAAATAAGCATGAAATAAGTGGTCAGAATGTTCTGAGTGCCACTGGCAGCACAGCAGCACAGATTCACCCCTGCAGTACCTGAGCAACCTTGGATGTTATCCCGGGAATGCCAGGACACAACAGTGAACACAGAGGGTGGAATAGGAAGTGATACAAATCATAAAAGGAATGGGAAAGTGGTAGTTTTTTGTGCACAGGGACCACTGGAGTAAACTCTTGAAAGCTCTGGAGCTCTTACAGCCATTGGTGAGCTCAGGTGGTGGTGTGTGTGGGCATAGTGGTGTGTGGGACACGATCCTGCTTGGATAGCAGGGGTTCCTGCTCGCTGTAGTTCTGCTTTACTTTCATGAAACCTGGAGGAATTCAGCTTCTGGAAGTGATAGGAAGGATTGGGCTCATCTGTCCAACGTGGTGGAATGAACTTCTGGGTCCTTGGATGGGAATGAAGAACACAGAGTAGGGCAGTGATATGGAATTTTATATGTGCTCTATTTTCTTCAAAAACAAGCTTAGAAAATGTACAGGAGGGCTGTGAAAGGAAGGAGATGTCCTTTGCCCCACAGCTCAGTTTCACAGGAGTTATTTTGTAGAATGTTGAGTTTGTCTGGCCACACACAGGAAAATGTGCTCCTCGTTTCCTCTGTAGAACTGTCTCCTTAAAGGAGTGTGGATGTTACTGCCAGATTCTTTTCTAAATACTGAATGTTGATTTCTCTAGGGAGTGTCTGGGATTAACTAAAAATAAAGTAAAGTAGAGAGTCATGGTGATCACTGGATCCCTAAGGCTGGAAAAGCCCCCCCCAGCCCATGGAGCCCACCCTGTGCCCGATGCCCACCTTGTCCCCGAGCCCAGAGCACTGAGTGCCACGGCCAGCCCTGCCTTGGGCACCTCCAGGGCTGGGCACTCCAACCCTCCCTGGGCAGCCCCTGCCAAGGCCTCACCACCCTTTCCAGGCACAAATCCCTCCTGCTGTCCCCCCTGCCCCTGCCCTGGCCCAGCCTGAGCCCGTTCCCTCCCCTCCTGTCCCTGTTCCCTGGGAGCAGAGCCCGACTCCCCCCGGCTCCCCCTCCTGGCAGGGACTTGCAGAGCCAGAAGGTCCCCCCTGAGCCTCCTTTTCTCCAGGATAAACAACATTAGTTCCCTCACTGCTCCTCATAGGACTGACTCTCCAGACTCTTCATGTGCAAGTATGAGCTTCAGTTACGGGATTCTTTTGTTTGCTTTTACCCCCCAGGGATGATACAGGCCTCTGCAGTTCTTTCATATTATAGATTTCTGCCTAAGGAATTTTTGGGAGCTTCATAAGATGACACTTGTTTATACCACATTTGTATAATTCAGAATACATCTTTACAACTTCTGTTGCTTTTTCACAATGTAAATACTGTGAAGTGCTCCCATATTCAGCCTTTCCTGAAGGTGATGTGGCGTGCGAAGAACATCTGTCTAAATTTACCCAGGAACTTAATCTGAAGTGATAGAAATCAATCCCATGTTGGGCTGCAATCACATTAAAGGATAACAGTGAAGTGCCACTCTCAGGCACTTGATGGGATTGTTGGGGTCATCCTGTGCCGGGTCAGGAGTTGGACTCAGTGATCCTGGTCCAGTTGAATTTAGGTTATCTCTGTGCTTTTGATTGTTTGGATCTTTCAGATGTTAATTTTACTTGAATGGTCTCATCCCCCTTGTGCCCTTTCCTCAAACGAATTATGGCTGTGACCCTTGAGCACTCCCTTGTCACCCTTGATGGCAGTCCCTTCCATCCCTGTTCTGTGTTAAACCTGTGGGAGAGCTGTATCAATGTCAGGGAGTAAAGCCCCCCTGTTTTCCTTTGGATTTTATTTCTAAACTACAAGCCCAGGCAGTTGCCTCATCTGAGTGACTGTTTTGTGTCCAGAGTTGGGCAGTTTTGTAGAGTTGACATCCCACATTTGGGTTTTGTTTTCATACAAAGTGATATTTATACACTGACCTTTGAAAACCCTGTGAATTTTAATTGTTTTAATTTAATACTGAAATTCGACCAGCCCTTCAGCTGGTCCCTCTAATCAACAACAGCTCTTTCACCATTTTCTATAGAACAGAAAAAACTCTTGGAGAGGCATAAGAGGTGGATGTCATGTTTTCCTTTGAGAAGTCTACCAATAGATGCTACATGCATTTTACTTAACAAAATGGATAAGTTTTAGAACGTATTTTAGAAACTCTTTCTAATAAATGCTCACTGTCTTCTGATGTAAAAGAGGGATATGCAGCAATTTCAGGCCTTAATGTGTGTTGAACTTAGTCCTGCATGTTGTCTGACACAATTATAGTGGGCCTGTCCCAAGTATCTGTGCTTTGGACCTGTTCCTACTATGTTAATTTGGGTAAATATTTTACTTGACATCTTTTTTTAATGTAGCAATTTAAACATGCACTTATGCAAGCAGTGAAAGTCTTAGGAACAGACTTGATGGCAGAGCAAAGCATTTGTGTTTGTGCTCAGTGTGGGACTTCGAAGGCTTTGTGTATTCAGAGAAGATGGGATTGTCAGATTTTAACATCAGAAAACACTTCAGTTTCTGGCTCATTAAAAATCTGTTTTAAACTGTGACTGGTGTTACACAGAATTGTGAACACTGGGCATCTTGGTAAAGAAAGGGCTTTTGCCTATTAATTGCCAGTTGATCCTTAAAACTCAGTGAAATGCTGGCTTCCTGATGGGCAGGGAGCATGTGCACAGTCCAGGCTGTCTGCACACACTGTGTGTGTGTGTGTGTGAGCTGCTCTGGGGGTGTGGGAGCTGCTTGCAGTGGGCTTTGATTGAAAACCTTGGCTCAGCTCAGCTAAACATTAATGAGACTTTGTACCAGGATTACACTGCAAGGAGGAGGCTGGAAAAGCCTCGGGGTGAAGTGAGTTGAGTCAGCAGTGCCTGAGCCAGGAGGGCCATCCCTGCCCTGGGGGGCATCAGGAGGGGATTGTCCCGCTCTCCTCTGCACTGGGGCGGCCTCAGCTGCAATAGTGGGGCAGGTTGGGGGGCACAATGGGAGGGAGAGATTGAGCCATTGGGGAGTGGCCAAAGGGGGGACATGAGGGTGGGGAAGGGCCTGGAGGGGCAGCGTGTGAGGGCACTGAGGGCACTTGGGGTGTTCAGCTGGAGAAGAGGAGACTGAGGGGAGACCCCATTGCAGGTCCAACTCCCTGGGCAGGGGCAGAGGAGGGGCAGGCACTGATCTCTGCTCTGTGGGGAGCAGGGACAGAGCCAGGGAATGGCTGGAGTTGTGTCAGGGCAGGCTCAGGTTGGATCTCAGGCAAAGGCTCTTTCCCCAGAGGGTGGTGGGCACTGCCCAGGCTCCCCAGGGCAGTGGGCACAGCCCCAAGGCTGCCAGAGCTCCAGGAGGGTTTGGATGATGCTCTCAAGGACAGGCTGGGATTGTTGGGGTGTCTGAGCAGGGCCAGGACCTGGATTTTTGTGATCCTTGTGGGTGTCTTCCTACTGAGGATCTTCCATGATTCTAAGTGAATAAAAAGGAGCTGTGCACTTGTCACTTGGGGTTTGTCTTGCCAAGCACTTGGTCTGATAGTTCCATAAAACATCCTTCTGTAGACAGGCAGTCAAGCCTAAATCTTCTGTAGAACTTTCCTAACCTGTAGGAAACAGAAGTCACCTTAAGAATAAAGATCTTCTTCCTTGTACTTCAGTTTATTTGGAGATGTAGTCTCCTTGGGAAATGTGTCCTAGCCCCATCTCTAAACACTTGGTATGTAGGTTACAGTGGCAGGATTTTCTCCTAATGGACTTTTGAAAAGGACCTGAGTCTTAGCCTGGTGGTTCCAAGTTCTGCCCCTGCCACAGAAAGGCACCAAGGGCTGTAATACCCAGTGCTCTGTGCTCTCTGTAGTGCAGGAGAGGCTTTGGGATGCTGCACCAGCTCTCCAGTGGCACGGTGAGGTTTGTTCCTCTCTGAGGAGATGGCATTAATGACTCTGGGTGCCTCTCTTCATTTCTGTTTCAAATTGTCCTGTCAACAGCCAGAAATGGGAACATTGCCCCCTCCAACGAAGGCTTAGCTTGGGAATGGATTGCTGGGGGTCATTCTGGTTGCATTTCCAGACATGGAGCATGAAAGGTGTCTTTGGATCCAGATTTTTCATAACTGTTTTTCAGAGGATTGTCATTGCCCTCTCCAGAGCAGCTGAACAACTGTAACATGTTCCTGCTTTGTCATGTTTCATTTTTATTAATCAGTTCTGGGCAACTGCATTTAATCTGGAGAAGTTTGGAAAAATCTTTGTGAAAAATACTGTTTCACAAAGAAAGAAAACTAAAGGTAGTTGAACATAAGTGGCTGAACACACACTGTGTTACTCAGACACCACCTTAATTTCTAAATAGGAAATCATAAAACCAGGAACTGTGACAATCTTGCGTTTCCCTTGTGCTGGGAAGTGTCAGGATAGAAGGCAAGCCCTGCTGTGTCCTGTCTGCCACCAGGACTGTCTTGGAGTACTTTTTTACGGTATCAGAATTGGAACTCAGTCATGTTCTTCTGCCACTGCTCAAGTGACATGCACATTCTTACTCACACAAAGGATCTCAAATACAACAGGGATTTCTAATACCAGAATATGTTGATACGACACTTCTGAACTGTTTGTGCTCAATTCAAACCCACTTGCCTGCTCTGGAAACACAAAGGATGCAGCAGTGCTGCCTCTGCTTTCAGAGGCATGTCAGGTGTGATTCTCAAGCTGACGTGGGCAGTGTCTTCTGAAAGATAATCCAGGTATGGGAGAGCAGCAACAGCAGCAGGAATCCACAGAACCAGGCACACTTTGGTTGGAAGGATGCTCTGCAGTGTAGCCTTTTCCCTAGGTTGGTTGTGGGTAGCTTTACAGCTCCTTGGAGGTCTCATCCATCTCTCCTTCAGGGGAGGATGATTATTTAGTTCATTGCCAGGAGATGGCAGTAACAGATAAACTCTTAAAATATTTTTTTATCCATGAATGTCATGGAATCCCAGAATGGTTTGGGTTGGAAGAGACCTTAAAGCTCATCTCATCCCACCCCCTGCCATGGGCAAGGACACCTTGCATTATCCCGTGTTGCTCCAAGCCCTGTCCAACCTGGCCTTGGACACTCTCAGGGATGGGGCAGCCACAGCTTCTCTGGGCACCCTGTGCCAGGGCCTGCCCACCCTCACAGGGAGGAATTCCTTCCCAGTGTCCCATCTAACCCTGCCCTCTGGCAGTGGGAAGCCATTCCCCCTTGTCCTGTCCCTCTGTGCCTTTGGAAATAGTCTCTCTCCATCTTTCCTGTTGGCTCCTTCAGGCACTGGAAGGTCACAGTGAAGTCAGCCTGAAGCTGCCTCCAGATCTTTTGAACATTTTCTGTTCGTCCATCACTTTGTCCCTTAGGAATTGTTCATTTCACATCTGACATGTTCATTATCTTTGCATTTCAAAAGTTGCTCAGAACTGTAGGCAAAGCGTGAGCAGCATATTGCTGTGCCATGGCTGAAATAAGGGCAGAGCTGTGGTTTGCTTAGTTCTCTTTTCAGTTTCCCTTGCCTAAGAAGTTCAGTACCCATGTGATTGTTGGTTTATAAATTACACTAATTGGGAAAAATTACACTTCTCACCTTGGGCATGAGAACAGCATCCTGTTCAGCACTGATCCTGCTGTCCAACCTTCACGAGGGATCCCTGTGTCCTCCACTGGGCAGAATGAATTTGTTTGTCATCTTGATACTCAAGGATTCATGATTTTAAACCAACTCTCGAAAGTGACCTTGCAATGATTGTATTTTCTGGAAAAACCTTGAGCACTGTTTGAAAATGTTAGTGTTTTGGCCTCCATGTGCCAAGGGCAGCTGTTCCTTTGGCTGTACAGACAGTTCTGTGATGAACTGTATCATCCATGTGCTCAGTCTCCTGCAATCTTACGGAGCAGGAGCAGAGATCTGACACCTGAAAAGCGACAGATTTGTCTGTCAGCAGCATGTTTGGTGCTCCTGCCTGGTCTGGAACCCAGCCATGGCTGGGCTGTGTTTTCCCTCTAACAAAGGGGAGTTCAGGACATCTGAAAAGGTTGGTTTGATGTGTGTGCTCTCCCACCACACCACTGCTGATTCCAAATGCCTGTCACACGGAAGGGCCAGGGCAGCATCCTGGGATCTCAGGGAGAGCTGGAAGCTGAAAGGCAGTACACGTGTCGCTCTGCCACGTTTGGCAGAAACACTGTTGGCATCAGGGTGTTCTCCTCGCTTTTCAGTGATTTCTGGGTCTGCTGAAATTGTCTGTAACTCTTTGGTGTTCATGCCTGGTTTCTTCTAACTTACTCCAAATTCAGCAGTCGCTATTTTTTCTGTTTAATTAGTAACCATGAAACATAGCATCCTGATTGAAGTGAATGATCAGTTCTGACAGTTCTCAGCACTACAGTCTCTTTATTACCCAATGACCTGAATAAATATTGCTGTGTGAGGTAAATGTTAGTACACCTTTAGCTACACATGCAGGACAGTCAGTGCACTAACAGCCCTCTGGAGAGGGAGGGGAAGGTAAGCTCAGGTCAGATGGTGTATGTTGGCTCTTGAAAGAAAAATAGTGCAGTGAAATGGGATTCTGAAACACCCTTTGTGCTGGAACCTCAGTGCAGTGCTCTGCTCACACAGCATTTGCAGTTACAGGGGTTAATTGCTGTGTCCTCTGCACTGTTTGCTCTGGGAACTGCAGTGCTGTGGGTGGAGGATCCTTCCTCTTCACAATGTGGTGTGCTCTGGGTGGGAAAATACACAGAGGTGTGTTGTGGGTGCAGTGTAAGAGAAGTACCACAGAGTCACTGACTCGGATCANAGAACTTCTTGGCTGGGCAGTGACCCAGCCCTGAGCAGAGCCCAGAGAGGGGGGAGTCTCCTCCCTGGGGATATTCCAGAGCCCTCTGGACACGATGCTGTGCCCTGTGCTCTGGGCTGGCCCTGCTGGGGCAGGAGGGGGGACCAGCTGAGCCACTGCGGGCCCTTCCAGCCTGACCCAATCTGGGATTGTGTTTTTGAACACAACTATTTGGTTCTGAGGTCTGAAATAATTGTTAGATGTGTCCCTGTTAGAATGTGCTGTGTGCCCTGTTCACACCTGGAACCATCACAGGCAGAAATGCTTTACTCAGCAGGCCTCTTTGGTTATTTTAGCCATCAGTGCCCTTCACTTTCAGAATGAATTAAGGCTGCATGAGTTTAAACTGACTCTTGAAAGGGATCTTGCAATAATTACATTTTTGCAAAAACCTTTTAAAACTGTTCCATATCACAAAACTTTACAGTAAGATAAACACATCCCAAGTAAACAGCATTTAGAATCTCAGTGCTGTTATTGACTAGCAGACCACTTTTCCAGTGGATTTAAAATGTCCTGATATTTTTCTCAAACTGCTGATGTAGGAGATGGGGCAGCTTAAAGCTGCTCTGAGACACGGTGGTGTTAAGAGAGAATTTGGAAGTGGTGAGATTTGAGACTCACCAGTCATTTGGACATGGTTACATTTCAGTTATTTGAATCTGCTGTTATGACTGGTGTTGAAAAATCTGTATAAACCCAGTTTACATTGCAGGAGCTTTCACTGCCCTTTAAAGCCTTTTAATAGTTCTCTAAATTATGTAGAAGAAATGAATAAATGAATAAAACTACATGTATTGGCTTCTCCTTTCTGCTCCTGTTCATTTTTACAAAGACCATGCCAAGCTTAGTGTGCAGTGGAGGACTATGAACACGCTTTCTTAATTCTTAAAAAAATTAACAGTAGTTCCTTTGATTTTCCAGGACTATTTGAAGCCTGAAGCAGGCTGTCATGAGATAAAGTGGAAAATTGAAAAGGTCGTCATCTCCTGGTTTGAAAGATTTTTTTCATGCTTGGCCAACTGGCCTGTGCTGTTCATGAAAATGAAGTTATTCAGGGTCTCAGATTCAGGGCAGTTTTGGGGAAAGCAAAATTGCAGGTCCTTTGAAATAAGTAACAGACTTAGGAGTGACTTTTTCGATGACGCTGAAGTTGGAACATGAACAAGAAAAGTTTGATTGCTGTTTAAATTTAGTGCAAGCACGTATTTGAAGTGGTTTCTGTGTCTGTACCTTTTACTGAGCTGAAATCCTGTTTTTAAAGCAGGCACTCTCAGCAGGAGGCACGGTCTGGGCAGAGGGCAGAGGCAAACCCATGTAGTGTTTACCTGCTTGGTGTCCTCAGAGGTCTGTGCTGGCAGCTCACTGCGTAGTGTCCATTCACGTGGCTGTTGTAAATACCCTAGAACACCTTTGGGAAGCTAAACTTAAGTTTATTTTGCACTGGAATTAAGGATGCAGAAGCTGAACTGTTGCCCCTCATAATTTGAGAGTTACTCTGCTCCTGCGAGTTCTTAGCTGGTTCTCATGCTAGAACCAGTTGCATCCACTGGCTCCCAAGTAAACCCTCTATGGAATGTTACAGTCTGAGTTGCTCAACTTGAGGTTGTTTAAAAAAAAATTGCTGTTCATGATTTTTTTCCCTCTCTCTGAAGAGAAGCCTCAACCCCACTAGGCTCTGGTATAAGCAATTCAGGGAATAATTTCACTAAATACGGATTTAGGGACAGTGATCCCTGAAATGGTATAAGTGTATTGGGTGTTAGAGCACCATTTCAAATTAACAAATTAACTCATTGATTTCCTTTCCCCACATCAGGCTGCAGGGCATGGTGTCTCTGGTCTGTGCTCTGCCAGTTGAGTCCTGAGGAGAACTCAGGAGTGGATTTGGCATCAGCAGATTCTGGAAAGGGCTTAAGTAGAAAAGGTGTCCTTGTGTTTGGTGCAAGGAAGCGTCTGCAGAATCTTTGCTCACACTTCACTGGCCTGTGTTTGTTCCTGTGGAGCCCTGTCTGAATTATCTGTTGTTGCATGTGAGGGAATAGTCAAAGAATCAGGAGTTTAATTTTTTGCTGCTGCTACTTAGTGAAGTGTGTGCTTGAAGATGACCATCTTTTTGGATTGTGTGCTCAGAACATCCAGAATTCCGTGCCCAGAAACAGCAAAATGCTCTCAGCTGCTTGCAGGTGCTGAATTCTGGGTTAATAGAACCATGTAGAATGGTTTGGGTTGAAAGGGACTTGAAAGCTCATCTTGTCCTACACCTTCCACCAGCCCAGGTTGCTCAAAGCCCCATCCAGCCTGGCCTTGGACACTCCCAGGGATGGGGCAGCCACAGCTTCTCAGAGCACCCTGTGCCAGGGCCTGCCCAGCCTCACGGGGAGGAATTATTCTGTTCCACTGTGAACCCATTCCCCCTTGTCCTTTCACTCCAATTCCCGACAAAGAGACCCTCTCCAGCTCCCTTGAAGGTCCCTTCAGACCCCGGAAGGGGCTCTCAGGTCTCCACACAACTGAGGTCTCTCCAGGCTGCACAGCCCCAGCTCTCCCAGCCTGTCTCCATAGGGAGCTGCTCCAATCCCCTCAGCAGCTTCGTGGCCTCCTCTGGAGCTGCTCCAGCAGCTCCATGTTCTCTTTGTGCTGGGGGCACCAGGGCTGTGCATGGCACTCCAGGTGGGATCTCAGGAGAGCAGAGTGGAGGGGCAGAATCCCTTCCCCAGTCCTGCTGCCCTGTGGATGCTTTGTTGTGCTTGTTCTCTCTCTGGAGCAGAGGGACAGTCCAAGGGACAGAGCAGGGAAGGTGTAAAACGTTGGGGATGCTGTGGGGTGTATTTGCAGCCCTTTGTAAGTGGTGCTGGCATGCGTGACAGTGTGATTCTGTGAGAGTGTGATTCTCCTGTCCCTGCAGTGCCTTGGAGGTCTGAATTTCTCGGGGTGTTTGCAAAGCTTGTTCAGTCTTCTCTGTGCAGTGACTGACTGGTTGCCTTCATTCCTTTGCAGAGCAAGGCTTAGATCACATAGCAGAGAACATCCTTTCCTATCTTGATGCCAGATCACTCTGTGCAGCAGAGCTGGTGTGTAAGGAATGGCAGAGAGTCATCTCGGAGGGAATGCTGTGGAAGAAGCTCATTGAGAGGATGGTACGCACAGACCCGCTGTGGAAGGGGCTGTCAGAGAGGAGGGGTTGGTAAGTACCTTGACTACTAAAGTCACCTTTGTAAATTCCCAAACAATGAGCTCTGCCCAGAAGGAAATCTGTGGCAAATGGGTATTGCTGAGCCCCTGATCTCTCTCAGGGACTGGGGGGCAGCTGTGGCCCAAGCTCCCCTCCCTGCCCTGCTTTGTGCTCCCCTGTCTGTCACCACTTGCTTTCCCACTCAAGTCTTTCTGCAAATTTGGAATTCCTGTTTTGCAGGGAGAACTAACAATTCAATCAGCTCACAAAAACTGGTGACAGCATGTTTGCAGGGCTCTTGCTCAAATGAAGTATCTCCAGCTTTTTTGCTTGCTGTGTAAAACAGCTGCTTGGCCTGCAGAAGCCTCTTGAAGAGAGACCGTTTCTGTTTGTGGCAGTGGAGTTTTTCTGTACCTTCCAAGCATCTGAAGAGATGTTGTGCTTCAGAAACCTGTTTGCCTGTGCTCTCTAGTGGTGTGCCTGAGCAAAGCAAGTCATGTTGTGCAGGGCAAGGGGGTGACACCCTGCTGCCTGGAAACCTTGTGGAGCAGTGAATCCTGATTGGAAAACTATAAGGAAAATACCTGTTATCTTTTAGTCTTGTACATTTTAAATACTTGTCAAATTGCAGAGTTATAAGGGTTGTGACAGCAATACTAAAAATTCTTCCAGGTATCCTGTGAGAATATGTTTGAGGGTTTGTTCTGGGCAGGCTTTGCATTCCTTTAAATTTTGGATTCTTGGTGGTACACTGAAAACTGTGTTTTTGTTTCTTCCTAGGGATCAGTACCTGTTTAAAAACAGACCAACAGATGGGCCCCCCAATTCGTTTTACAGGTCCTTATACCCAAAGATAATCCAGGATATAGAGGTACGTGTTCCATGGAGTGTGTCTGCAGGGGAAGTGACGGTGCGTGTTGTTGGGGTTTCAGAGGTGGTGCCTGTTGGAGCAGTGGATCTGTGTCACTGCAACCCACTGCCAGGGCATATGCACTGGCTTTAGGTCTTAACACCAGCCTTTTTTGCATTTAAAGATTTTTGGAACTCTTCTGGAACTATGGATTTTAATAAAACAGCTGGTTTAGGACACGCTGCTGCAAGACAGTTCATGTGTTGCTGAAGGTTCAATATATTGGTCACACTGTCTTAGAAAGTGATCTGAGGGTTAACGCCTTAAACATCAGTCATTTAAAATGTAACTTAGTACCTCTAAAGCAGTGACTGACTTGCAAATCCAGCTTTGGTCACCATACAGGATTTTTCCTCTCTCCTGTGGTATAATGGGAACAATAAACAGTCCTGTGATGATAAACCCCCAGATACTTCAGTGGTGAAGAAACTTCAGATGGAACATTTTGCTTATCTTGTTTCAAGATTTACAGAGTTGGGCCTGCTTGGTCATTTTAAGGTATTTCTGATAAATTAGGATCATCCCAGGCAGCAAATATGTCTTGCTCTGTTTGCTGTTTAAGTCTGGAATTACACCACAGACTGCCATGAATTTACTTCAGGGTGTGAAATTATTGGTCTGAAATTCATTAGTGGGGAAACACGTTTTGGTGTTGAAGACAGATGTGAACTAATGGAATCACTCTGCAATGGCAAATGTCAGTTTGTGTTACTTGGCACTCAGGAAACAAAATTATTCAGAACTCTTAACCTGGCTATAAAATGGATCTGCTGGAAGGCATAATGTACTTCTCAAGTATCTTTTTATAAACCTTGATACATAATTTATTAACATTTAAAAATAAAGAGCTAAACATGAAATGCATCCTAGGCAAAATATGACCAAACATGGTTATTTATCTATAATGAATGATAAACTATATTATTTGATGGCTTCTTCCTGTAAGGAATGAGAGATACTGCAATCATAAGAAGCACATGGGGTTAAGAACAACTCTTCCTGTGATATTTTCTGGTTTTCTGCACAATTCTGGCCTAGTCCAGTAAAGAAAATGGGCAAAAAGCAGCAAGAAAACCTTTGCACAGAACACTGAAAGAGTTCAACATTACTATAACTCACAATTTTAATGTTATTCTTCTGAAACTCCTTTGTATAAGTGGAATATTTGTATAGGAGTTGTTACTGTTGGAGATGGGAGCATTCCTTGAAGGTGTTCTGAGGACTTTTTGAGCCTTTTGAACTGTCCCAGTCTGCTCTTTAATGCTGTGAGTCTTCAGTTGCTGTAGATTTCCTGGGGCAATGCACAGAAACAAAGCTCCTGAATTGGACAGTTCTTGTTAGGATGAAATAAGTAGGAAGAGACCAAACTCCTTGTGCTTCTCTCATCCCCAATATCAGTAATAAATCTAAAAAAATTGTCACTCTCTAAATACCTGAGAGTGGGGAAAGGGTATGCCATTAAAAAGATACAGTAATGACCATGTTTCTTAAAAAAAAAAATCCTAAATTTCATTAAATTAACAACAAATACATTAAACCCTCAAATTTGCAGTGCACAGAGCCTGGTAAGTAAGAGCTCATCTGTTCAAAATGAGAGATTGGTGTTTGGAAGTCAAGAAGCAGTTGTGTCCACTGCAGTGCAGAGTAAACTGGGAGCTGTTGCCACAGTTCCTGCCCATTCCACACTGCCTGCTGATCCAGCTGCTGCTGCAGGTGGTTCCTGTGCCTTCTGTCTAATGCTGCCATCCGCGAGGGTGGTAAATATTCCTGGGGCATGCAGGGCACTCCTGTGTGTCTGAGGTGGAGAGAGGCAGGAGCAGAGAAGCAGAAGCAGGACTGGTGGGGGAAAATCTGCTGTAGTTCTGTACTTTGCCTTCCATGCTTGTGTCTGTAAACCCATGGAAAAACTTCAGTTGTTAGTGGTTGTTGGTCACGGGGGTAGAATTTCGGGTGTTGGCAGTAACCTGGGCACCATCCATGGCCTGGGGGTGCTTGGGAAGGGCAGTGCAGCAGGGGCCTGCCAGCTCTGGGCTCCTGCCTCTGCACTTCACTTGAGCACGAGGAAGTGAAGCCTCTCCTTGCCTGAATTCAGGAAATAAATCACGGAATCCCAGAATATGCTGAGCT
>VXBX01009623.1:51878-64780 GCA_013400415.1 Scytalopus superciliaris | reverse complement strand
TTTTTGACCACCACAACAACAAAGGGTATAGCAGCAAAACAAAAAGAATGCTCTAATATCAGAAAACTGCTCTATACTGACAAGCTCATTCTGTTCTCGTTATTAAAAATGAGATGAAGCAATGACTTGATAAGAGTTTCCTCACTGGAAGAGACTGGTTCATGCTATGTCTGACTGAAATGGGAAGTGATGCATTTTTCAAGGAAGAATACGGCTCAAGTTTTTAGAAGGCAGTGTAATGAATACTTAAAAATTTTTATTACCAAAACCAAATGTGTTTAGCAATTATAGTCTGGATAGAAGCCAGTTATTATACCTGTAATGGAGGGATCAATTGTGCAGCTCGTAGGACTCATTGATCTAATAAAATTGTATTATTTAGTTAATTTTTGTAACTAAAGTAAACACTTCCTTATGAAATGTATAATGATCTCAAGTATTTATTGCTGATCACTGCATTCTCTGTGTACCAATTATTTCCAATATGACACAATAGTCAAGGTATCAGACATTAATTTATCTGCCACTGTGTTTTTCTCCATTAGCTTTTTCTCTTTGCTGTGAGAAATTACTGGATGCTTTAATTCCTGTAATTCTAAGACTGTGGGTGGTTTGGAGGTTTGTTTGGGTTTTTTTTTGTTTGGTTGGGGTTTTTTGTTGTTGTTTTTGTTTTTTTGGTTTTGTTCCCATATGAAGCCATGTACTAATTTACAACAGGGCCTTTCCGCAGCAGCAGTCTGCATATTCTCACTCTGTGGAAACATGAGAGAGAGAGAGGAACAATCTCCCTATCATTTACCTACATGTGCCTCAGGGTAAGAACATTGCATATGTGTAGTTCCTGAAGAGAAACCAATGTGGCAAAGATTCAAACATTGGTGTACCTTGGAATAACTTGTTTGTTTGCTCATGTCTTTAATTTTCTAATTTCAGGGAGGTTTTCAAATGCATTCATTCACAAGCAGTATGATAGCTACTACACTACTGTGAATTTGAAGATGATATAGAGTATGAAAAATATTTTTGATAGAATGAGAGAACAGTAAGTTTTCATGAGTCTGTATCAACTAATCTAAAATGGCGGGTTTTTTGTGGGAGTTTTTTGTGGGTTTTTTGTTTGTTTTTTTTTTAGAACAGAAAAGGAAAAACAACTTTCTCCTTACCGCTATTTAATCCTTATAAAATCAATGCCAAAGTAGGTGTGAGAACAAGATTTGCTCCTCAACCTCCTTTGGTCCTATGGTATTTCTGGTAAACGGAAGCATCTTAATTTCTATTTATTAATTTAAAATTTATGCTGATATCTTAAAGTGTTTCATTGGGGTAAAATTAATAATGAACTATTCACCTTGAAAACAGAATAGTGTAAATTTCCTTGATGATTTTTGCTTTTGAGAACTACATCGTGTTTGGGTATCTGGACTACTCAATTCACGTTTCATGTCTGCCTAATTAGCTCCTTTAGAGTTGTGATTTTTTTGAACTAGAGTACCTTATAGCCTTCTTTTATGGCTAAGCAATTTCCTTCAGGCTTTTTTCCCTTTTAATGGACTTATGTGCTACAGATTCAGGATGTTAAATGAATCTTTATTTTAAAAGGGTGGTTGGTATTTGTTCATGATAGTACTTTTAGGTAACATTAAGATCTTCACTGAGGTGGTTTATATAATTCATTTCCATATTTTCATTAATTATTGTCCAAGAGATATTCTTTCCAGTCTTGTCTCCTGTAGAATTTTATCTCTAAAATTATGACCACTGATACATTCACTTGAGCAAAGTCTTATAGCTTAGGGGCTTTAGGTATTAATGGTTTAGAAAATATAACTTTCTAAAACTGATTTTAAAATTCCACATTGATCTCACAGTTTTCAGCATAATCCGATAATACTGTTGCTATCCCTAGTGCCAAGGGAACTTCAGCAGTGTTGAGAAGGGGTAAAGCAAAGGTCTAAATTTGAAAAGCATATTTCTGTGATCTTGCTTCAGATTAATATTTGGTGTAATAGTGGCCTTTCAAATGTAAAAATGTTCCTGCAAACATTCTACAGATGTTGCAAGAGAATTCAT
The DNA here is from genome assembly GCA_013400415.1 of Scytalopus superciliaris. Lineage (NCBI taxonomy): Eukaryota > Metazoa > Chordata > Aves > Passeriformes > Rhinocryptidae > Scytalopus > Scytalopus superciliaris. The sequence continues at coordinate 62,710 of VXBX01009623.1, read as the reverse complement.
GTTTCTTTATAAACTTTCAAGTGTATAAAGAGGTAAGGGGAAAATGTTTATTATTTTGATGGTTCAAGAGAGGCATTAACTCTCAGTCGGCAGGTTTTGTGAAAGCTCCACTGAACAGATTTGGAAATGCATTTTATAAAGGTGCTTTGTTTCAATAATCTGTTTATACTGTGTAAGAAATATCTATCCAATTGTTACTTTTTTTTACAATTTGGTATATGATAAAGTTTTTTGTTGACATTTGAATTGCTATTTATAGGCAAGGAATGAAAGGAAACTGTGATTTCAGCAATAGTTTCAAATCAGCAGGAGACCTTTTAAAAGCCACTGAGAATATTTTTCTGTGAAGTGGAAGGGAACACTTGGTTAGTCAAGGCTATCCAAGCCTCACTTCTTTCATTATGAAATTAAAAAAACGTATTTGTTATGCTCCTGTGGACTATTTGAGAAATATAACTGTTTAAAATGATTTCCAGTAATGTTGTCTAAAACTTCACTTGCCAATATGTATATTGTCTAATTTTTCTTTACTTTTTAAGTTACTTTTTTTGCATTTAGGTAACAATTGTGTTTTCAGATGTTAGCTCTTTAGTGTTAATTGTTAAAATGTCTAAAAGGATCTAAGCGTCTATGATGAAGTCAGTTTTCAAGTGTTTCAAATTCAAATAGTCTAATACTGTTGGCACCACTGTGTAAGCAGTATTTTTTCTAATATAGAAATCAACTGACCTTTAGATAACTCTAGCAGGGATAGTAATGTCTGAACAGATAAGGTGTCCACTTTAAGAGCCTCACTTGTTAATCTCTACTGCCTAATCTGTCTCCCATGATTAAGATTAGTCCATAAAGCAACTTTGCAATTTGTAAATAAAACCAAATACAATTTGTTTTCTTGTCAGTAGAGAAAAAAATGTCTGAATTACAGAAACTTGAGGAAAGACCTGAAGAGAAATGACTGCTATATCTGGGGACACTTGGCACTTTAAAAGAGGCATGCTTATTCAGGCCTGGATGTGAAGACAGAGAGGGAGTTTAAAGCTTTTCCAAAAAGATTTTGCTGCTGAGGTCTAATAAGATAGTTGTGGGAAAGACACTGATACTATAAAATCTTTCCTCTTCCTGTCCCATCCAGGAAAACAACTAGCTTTCCGCCCAGTCAGTCTTCAAGGGAACAGCAAATAGTTCCTCTTATCAGTCCTCATCAACTTATTCATTTTCTGGAGGGGCAGGAAAAGCACCAGCAACTGCCAAAACTTTTGGGGCACCCTGGAGAGAAAATTAGCTCTCCAGGGTATAAATGCAAAATCTCAGACTCTTTCAACCAAATTAAGAGTTCAGACTGGCAAAGTAATGAACGGTTGCTTATGATTATGGATAGCAAGGTAATCCATTTTGTAGCACAGGGAATTCTCACCCCACATCTTTGTTACACTTCAGCTTTATTAGTATTTTAAATTCAAAATTTATTTAACTGTTTTTCTTTTTCATTTTGATCAAAGGACATTAAAATATTTCTCTTAGCCAATAGTCCTGTGTCTGTATTCCCACACGTACTAGAAGCACTATCATTACATTCCCATCAAGCAGTGTTCTTATTTGCCTTAGATACCATTAGATCCATGTCTGCCAATGAATTTTGCAACCGGCCTTAGAAAGCATTTTTCAAATTTCTGCCTGTAAATTATTCCATGCTGTGCCAGTAATAAGTCTTATTCCATCTACTCCAATAGGTATCCCATCCCTAGCCCTATCATGGGAGCATCTGCTGCTAACTGCAGCTATCAGCTAGTACAAATGTGAGTTTACACATCTGTGAACTGAATACAAACAAAAACCTTAAGAAACAGTGAATACTTTCTGAAATTAAATAAAAACGGAATTGTACCTATCTAGGCAATATCATTAATTGGATCTTTGAAATGTAGTTATGTAGACAAATAGAATGGATAAAATTCTACTTCTTCAATATTAAGAACTTTATAAAACATTTTTTTGATTATTGTGGCAATTATACCAGCTTTAATGTTAGTTAGGTCTAGCTCACCAAAGAAAGGGTGCATCATGCCTATTTTGACCTCATAACAAAAACTGAATGGCACCTAAATCTAACACATAGCAAGAGAAAACACAAGTCTGATATGAAATCTACAAAAAGAAAACATATCTATCTGTGTTAAATAGTGTTTTTCATTTCAAAATTGACCTAATCTAAGGAAGAATCACTTAAAGCATAACTAAAGTGTTTTAAGGACTTGGGGGGAAAAAGAAAAAAATCAGATCAACCATAAACTAAACTTCTGAGTATTTTTAATTTGCCAGATTTCCTCTCCACATTTTAACTTTGTACTTCAGTATGAGCAAACTCTTGAATTCCTCTTTATAGTTATGTGGTCTCTCGTCTATCAGTGGTAATTCTGACTTCTTCTTCTTTTTAATGGCAACTTGCTCTAATTTAAAGTAAGATAACCAAAGGTAGAAGTTTATATTTCTTTCAAAGCCCATTTTCACTATTTTTTCTCTGTACCTGTTGGCAATACTTCTGTTCTTGGACCCACAAATACTTTTAGTTAAGGTATTTCTTTCTTTATTATACACCGAGGTATACAAACTTTATAGAAAAATTAATTATTTCTTTTTTCAATAGTTTATTTCAAGTATCTAAATTTACCTGTCTAACTGCTTGACTCTTATTTCATTGTTATCACTGCAGTTGACTCTTGGCCTCAATAAATCTGTTAAAAATACTATTAATATTATTCTCAAAGACTTTTGCCTTTTTAATTCTTCTGTGATTGAGTAGCACTATCAACTCATCATGTTGTACAGTATCAGGAATAAGCTTACCACTCTTATTTTGAGCATTCTTCAAAATTTTTTATCTTAATTATTAAATAATAAATATTCCATCTTATCAGATTTCCCAGCTACTCTACTCTGCAAGTGTTACAACTTTGACTAGTCATTACTTATTTTACCTCAGTTTCCTTATAATCGCTTCACCAAGTTTTCTCAAAAAGTTCCATTGCTGTGCTTCACACAAAAGATGATGCTGTTCCTTAACATTATATGCTTACCTGTATCCTTAAAAATAAGTTTACAACTCCTTCAAACAAAGTGAATGTAACTAATCGTCACATTGTTAGGGCATTTCATTGAAAGTGGGTTTTGGTAGAAATACAAGTTTGTCAAAAAAACTCCAACACATAAAACATACTTTGCTATTCCTAGAATTTTGCAGCTTTTCATCAAGAAAATGAACTCTTCAAATTCACCCAAATTTAAGGTATTTCATAACTCATGTATCTGCCCATGAATGTCTAAGAAATCACTTCTATGAACTGAATAAGATACAGAAGGTTTCCAAGTCAGGCAAAAAATAAAGTTTTGACTGGGGTCTCTTTGTGTTCTTTTTTCCTCTTCACTGTTGTACAGTGGGCTACTGTCTTCAGAAGAAGGCCACTGCTTGCATAATCCTCTTGACATTTGGAGTTGGTTGCCCGTTTTTAAGATCAAGCTACATAGGAAGATAGCTAAGAAACAACTATGGTTTTGGAAGTTGATTAAGACAGTGTGAAGTAGTCTTTTACTGACCAAGGTATACTTAAGAGAAAAGAAGGGGAAAGTACCAGAAGCAGAAAACTGGATACACAAGTGAGACAGGATCAGATAAGGAATCATGAGCTACAGGGGCAGAGATCAAAAACAGCCTAGGGGATTCTAATCTGACATCAAAGAAGTGCTTCAAACTGCTGAGGAAACTGAGACAAGGGAAAGCATGTAGGTGTTTTATCTAGATTTGTATACTTATCCTAATGTTGGAGGTGTAGAGATTTGGTACCCTTATATAGCCTGTAAGGCTTTTTGCTGTAGCTATCATTTGCCCTGAAGAAATGAATCATCACTCTTGGGTTTTCTTTTTGGTTTTGTTTGTTTCTTTTTTTTTCTTTTTCCTCTGGGTAGTCAATCCTAGACTAACAGTTGCAGTGCTGTGAGACTGTGTGGCCTTTACTCTGTGAAGAGTAATGATGAAGACTGTGTTTCATAATATTCTATGGTGGCTAATGGAAACAAGGATTCATCAGATCTAGCACTGTTCAAGAGTCTTTAATGGGGCAGGATCTAAACAGAGCAGTCCGATGAATATCCTACTGGGAAAGCAGTACCAAAGCTCATTTGACTGTGTGTAATTGTGGTAGTTCTTTACACACAGGTTCCAGTCTAGGTGGATGCTACCATGCGTCCTTGAGTATTACTGCTATACTTCTTGTGGGGGAAGAAAATATAAAAAAATCCCAAACCACCAAACATGGGCATTTTTGTTGGACAGCTTTACTTCACTGAAATGTTACTGAAGAAATATCCAAAAAAAGTTCCAGGGGTGATGTGGTGTTTTAATTTCCACTTTTCAAAGAGAATTTAATGAGATCGTTCATTCAACATGTCCCCCATCTTATTTGAAAAGACCTATTCAAAAAACAAAACAAAACAAAACAAAAAAAACCCCAAACAAACCCAAAACCAAGCCCCAGACCAACAGATATAGTTTGTAATGATTCTTTCTGTTTGCTGGAGGAACCCCCAGGAATTATCCCCCAGGAATTTCAACACTCATTTTAGCAGCTGGTAGATACACAAGAGTAAGAAACTTGTCAGAACAGGTGACATGAGGATGAAATTCCCTAAATCTGTTTTAGCCTGTGGAGTCACCTTTTGCTTGATAATAATTTCTCTGTGATTTAGACACAGACTATAGTGCATAGTAGTTTGAACTCCTATCCAGCAGCTATGTTCTCCTTAGCTCTACACAGGATGTAAAACTGGGTTTTGACTTGCTGTTAAATCCTATTTAAGAAATTTTATGTATTTTTCCAGAAATCAAGTTGTATATCTCTGGAATATTATAAGACACATATAATGACTGCAAATAATCCTGAAACTGCAGAAGGACATGTATGTAAACTCTGTGCCTCATGGTACAGGTCAGCTAGCAGAGCCACCTTAGAGAAAATTTTCACAAATATTTTGTAAGTTTTGGAACATGTAATTAAAAAAAAAAAAAAAAAACAAGAAAAAAACCCAAACAAACAAACAAAAAAACAAAAACAGAAAAAGACCCATTTGTTCATAAAATAGCACCATGGCTTTTTGGGAAAGAAGTTAAATGTCTTAACTATTGATCTAATTGACAAGATATTTCTGCCTTGAAAAAAATATCTAAAAACCCCAACATCATGCTGTATGGTTTACTAATAATTTGGATAGTCTTTTGCAAGTGATTTCATTGGGAAGTATTTATTGGAATAGAAAAAAATCATACATCTAATAATCCACTTATATCAGTCCAATTACATTAAAGGACTTGCATGTCACAGTTTAGTATTTTATATGGAACCACTACCACTCTGCAGGACTTAATTCTGGTGTGATATAACACCATTGCAGTTTTAAGGGAATTCTTTTAGCAATGTCCTAGGAGAGGTGAGAAAGTCTTTAAATATTTAAGAAAGACACATCATGATGCTTTGAAAATATTTTGTTAACTACTAAGTTTGTCACTATTCATATAGGCTTGCACATTTTTGTAAAACTTTTTTTTTGATCATTTATGAGCTCGTAAAATATGACAATTTATATTTTCTATATTTCTGTTAGTTCTTTCTGTTTCTTTATATCCCATGTTACACTGCAACTGTGTGCAACAAAGTTGTTTATTTAGAAAATCCAAACCAACAGAAATGTACACTCTTAATATTGAAGTTTATTATGTCAATACTAAAAAAACCCAGTACTGTTTCCAAAACAAATCTTTAGCTGCAGCCAGAAATATACCCAGTATTCAAAAATTACAGCTACATATCTGAAAGAATGCAAAAATATTTGGAAGCATATATGAAAGTGTTTCTTATTGAATTATTAAATGATCATCATTAAATATATTGAGTGCTCTGAGTAAATCACCCTTAAAATTATATTGAATAGATAATGGCATGATGTTTCAAAGATATTCTAGGAGAAATTAACTGTTTCACACTTATAACAAGTTTTTGAACTAAGATCAGAAGTCAAATAAAGAAGATCAGAGGTTTCCATATTTTAATTCTGCTAAGATAATTATCTTCTAGCAACAGATTCAGATCTCTCATAGCTTTCTGTGAAGAATTCTCTACATTATGCTCATATTTAAGTACTGCTGAATGTACTTATACATGAATTTGACAGTTTTGATATATTGCAGGCAAGTCAAATGGTTGTTGAACATGTCAATATCTGAATTATTGGTTGCCTAAATTGCTCAAAAGTTTAGCCATCATTACTGGTTGTTCAAGAGAATGTCTTAGTGCAGAAGCATCCTGCAGGTTTGGGCCTTCCTTAAATACCTTTACATCATTCTACAAAAAGAGTAAGCAGTAAAAATCTACTCTTTAATGATTAAATTCTTTGATTTGACAGGCTGTTCTTGCAAAATCTTTATAATGTGTGAATAGGTGACTTCTCAGAACAAGATGCCATTGATGTTTTACGAAAGAGAGATTATTAGTGCATCAACCTGTATCTCTTCCTTTTATAGTTGGCAAAAAATTTACTGCGGAACAGTAATGACTACTGAGTTTTCAGTTAGATGTCTGCAGAAGTATGTCATGTGTTAGTAGAGGGAACCTACATAATTGTTTGGACATCTAAATTTGAGTCAATAAAAAAATGCTGAGAAATTATATGTACAGTCGATCATTAGATGCCTTTTTAATGTTAATTTTTATTTATTATTTTTAGATGATAATATTAGGTTTGTGTGATATATATGTGCTTAAAACAATAGGAGTACACTCTGACATTCTAAAATTTCTCTTGTTGTGAAAACGTTCTCCACCAAGTGTTGATGCTATTATTATTTCCTCAGATAGATACTGAAATACTAAAATATGCAAACCCAAAACATAGCATAATCTTACAAATATAGGATGTGGTTTCAATAATTAACTACCAACTCAAATGGAGAACAGTAAAAAGATATACTTTTCTTCTTTATTCAGATATACTTTTCTTCTTTATTCAGCTGTTGTCACTTTCCTCTCTTTTAGCATTTTCTGCTTTAAACTTATTTTCCTTTTTCTTTCTGTATTGGATTTTCCTTGCATTTTTCAAGTGTTTTGCCTTGCACAGTGCAGCTTCTCAGCTGTAAGTTCTCTTCCTGTTCCTACAATGGCTTTTAGAATCTGACTTGTTCTTTATTATACTGAGTAATGAGAGAACATCAGATCAAGATAACTAGTACAAATTTAATTTACCCTCCCTTCCTCCTCTACGAACATATATCAGATTATGTAGTCTTTAATCAGCTGTTTAAACAGCTTTTTTCCGTATTTTCCATCTTCCTTCATTGTGTAGGATGGCTGATATCCCTGAAAGTGGCCACTCAGTATTTTATTCAGTATATGCTTCATTGCAGCAAAAGGGACTACGTCTAGGTTCTTTTGTACAAAGGAACTCAAGGTTCCAGAACTTGAGTTATGAATGTATCTAAGCATGACATTCTAGAGATCTCCCTCAGGTGCTAAAAAAGTCCTGGAGCACCAAAAACCTACCTCAGGGAACTCTGCAGAGCACTGTGGTTTACAGGGCTCCCGGAGGAACTAATCCTTTGTTTTTATTCTGTAGGGCATATTTACTACAGCCACTACAGGCACAAGCTCACCCTGCTTCTATTCAAAAGGAAGCAAAGCCAGGAGACTGCATAACTAACTGTGCCGCCAAACCCGATCAGCTCTGCTGCAAAGCAGAGAGCTAGTCTTATGAGGAAAAAATGAAGATTCTCTCTTCACTGGAAGTTTTCAAGATTGAATATGGTGCTAGATAATCTCATCCAGCCTGCCTTTCTCATGGAGGGTTGGTTGTGTTTGCATTTGCTGAGTAACATGATAGCTTTCAAATGCTAGCACTACATTGTGCAAGTATAAACTAGGACAGCTGGCTCTTCTGTGGGAGTCCAGCAATTCAAACTAGCCTAGTTTGGTTTCCAAGTGCTCAGTTTCTTCTTCTTTGAAAAAGTAACTCTTTTTTCCTCCCCCTGATTGAAGAGGCAGATGTGATCCCTTCCATATGAATAATCCTATGAACCTTTGTCTTCTGTGAGTACTTATTCTGGAGAAGAGGAAAGATTCATAGTACACCCTTTAGTTTCAAGTTTTCTGAAGGCTTCTCCTTGGTGAATGCACTGCTTTCACAGACATTCTCCATTTGTGTTATTTGGGGGTACTAAACACCAATTGAATTGCATCACAGCAGCTGCAAACAAAGCATCATACCTAGAAAGTAGAAATTTGCAGAGTATCGTATATACTTCTAAAACTCCCTCCTAACAATACACAAATAAACTATGTTGCTTGGTCTGTTATATTACTGATATTTCTATCCAATAACTTTCTGAAACTGATCCATGTACTGTAAAAGAAATAAAATAATAATTTGTGACCCAGCATAAGAAACCTAAAACTTTTAATGATAATATGTCTAACATGTCCTTCACATTAAATTAATGAAAACATTTTAGTCTAGCATGCCTTAATACTCTGTGGAAAACACTGGGCAGATGCATTATGAAATCTGAATTCTAACATGGTATCTAGAGAAAAAAAAAATCTTTTTCTTGATTGAGGGGAAATAAGGAAAGTAAGATAATGGCATTTTACTGGAACATGTACTCAGCTTTTGCTGATTCTCATTTCAAGAACCACTCTAAAGGTATTTTTTTAAAGAATTTTAGAAGAAAAAGCATAGAAATCCTCTCAGAAAGCTTCTCTGTGCAAGATGACCTTTCAGGATGCAAAAAGCTCAAACATCTTAAGTAATGTTGTGAACTCACCTTCTGTTTCCACAGGACGTGTTCTCATTCAGGAAGTCTGGTGCTAATTACTTTGAATCAAAAAGCCGGACAAGCATATCCTTCCAGTTTGGAAGATATGCATCTGGTGGTGTTAAGAATGGATTCTTACTTGGGTAAATACTACATGGGAAAATATTACTACTCACTCTTCTGTTTAGCAAAAGATATTACTTGTGTGTGAGTCACAAATAAATGGAGAGCAAATGGAAGAGACAGAATGATCTTTTAACTCTTCATCTCCTTTTTTCACATCTTGTATAGCAAAAATTTCTGGAGTGCTGGATGCTGTAGCATAGGAAGAAGGAAACCCAACAACATAAAAAGAAAAAAAATTGCTTTTGTGAGGTACATTTGTTAGTGGTTTGAATGAAATCAAAGTTACTCTGCCAAATCAAAAAAATGTAGTCAAGATATTGCAGCTAGGTGTTAGGAATTCCACTGTGAGGTGCTGAATAACAGAATGCTTGGGTTTGAAAGGGGTCTCTGGAGATCATTTAGTCCAACCCCCCACCTCAAAACAGGTTCACCTGGAGCAGTTTGCACAGGATCATGACCAGATGGGTTTTGAATATCTCCAGAGAAGGAGACTCCACAGCCTCTCTGGGCCATCTGTTCCGTTACTTTATCACCCTCAAAGTAAGAAAGTTTTTCCTCATATTCTAATGGAAATTCTTGTGTTTCAGTTTGTGTCCTGGACCTGTTGCTGGGCACCACTGAGAGGCCACATATGGAATGTCATGCCCAGTTCTGGTTTCCTTAGAACAAGAGAGATATAGAGGCCACAAAGCCAATTAGGGGACTGGAGCATCTCTTCCATGGAGAAAGGCTTACAAAGCTGGGTCTGTTCAGCCTTGAGAAGAGATGACTGAGAGGGGACCTCATCAATGTCTATGAGTATCTGAAGGGAGGGGGTCAAGAGGATGAAGCCAGGCTCTGCTCGGTGGTGCCAAGCAATAGGACAAGAGGCAATGGGTACAAACTGATACACAGGAAGTTCCACCTGGATATGGGGAAGAACTTCTTTACTGTGCAGGTGGATGCACATTGAAATAAATTACCCAGAGAGGTTGTGGAGTTTCTTTCTCTGGAAATATTAAAGAATGATCTGGTCACAATCCTGTGCAATGTGCTTGAGCACGGAGTTTAGAACATAAGACCTAATGTGGTCCTTTCCAACCTTATCCATTCTGTGATTCTGTGAAAAGAGTCTGGTCCCATTCTCCTGACACTCACCCTTAAGTTACTTGTATCAGCTGAAAGGATCGCATCTAAGTTCATTATTTTTCTCAGGTTGTTTCCATGTTCTTATTTTTTATTGACAAGTCTTCAAATGAACAAACATTTATTCCTCCCATACTATGAAATACTTGAACTTTTTCCTAAAGACCTTTCCTACAAGCCATACAGTCAAAAATCATATAATTTCACATGAGACTTATTACATCGTTTTTTCTGACATTTTTCTGCAGTTTGTATTGTGTTTCTTATCTATTGCATATATATCCTGAATATGGGTTTAGACAATACTGATATCCTTATATTAGCTATTTAGCTATTCTATTTTTACCACCACTGGCAACTAATTGCATAGATGATAGCTACATCTCACCAGCCTCCATTGGCTTTTTGTGGATTTGGAGAAACTAAGAAACTTCATTTTAGTACATATTTTTATTTAAAAAATTATTTTAGTACAGCTATGTTTCATTTAACTTTTGGCACACATCTCCAGGACAGTGTAGGCAGATTCCTTTTGGTGTTAGTTAAGTAACAGTAATAACCTTTGAAAGATGAAATTATCCTTATTTTTTATTGCTAGAAAGACAAAAAGTTTGAACAAAAATCCCAAAGTTTCTAAATAATTAGCAAAATGTTAGCTTAAAGATTGTACTTGGTATTGTTTATTTATTCCATAATGTGCACTGTAGTGATTTTGAGAATTATATATATA
>VXBX01009623.1:0-51364 GCA_013400415.1 Scytalopus superciliaris | reverse complement strand
TATATATATATATATAACACAATTAAAATCATCCATAAATTTGGCTTATAATGCAATATTACCTAAGCATGTATTCCCAGTAGGCAGACACAGCTGCCTTACTGCCAGACCACTTCGCCTACTTGCCAGCAAGTCCACTTTGATCCCTACTAATGTCTGCACACCCACTTGCACACCTATCCACACTCCAAGTGCTGCACCACGGGCACATGGACACCTAAGCCCTAGTCCCACCCCAGAGCTTGGCACTTGCTTTTGCTCAGGTCTCTCCAGATGCTATCACCCAGACATGGGAACCCTCAGCTCAAAGCATGAGCAGGCAAGGCCACTGACCACCTACTCTTTATGCTCTGCCCGACCAGTTACCATTTCATCCCTTTATTTTCCTAGGCTTCTTCCTGCCCCAAACCCAATTGATCCTTCCAATTTCCTACCTGGCACGATGTTAAATCAGAATGATATCTGAACAAGGCTCTTTTTTTCCAACACTCAGGGTTCCATTGGGTGAGACACCTCTGGATTGCTCAGGTGAAGGCAGCAATTCAGTGCAACTAGATGCAGCAGTTGTATGAGATAGTGCTGCTAGGATGGTGTGTCTGGTAGTCAGCATTTTCCCAAGAGAATGAACACAGCCAGTTGTACACCGCCATCTCTGAGACATTAAGTATTATTAATATACTCTGAATGTGATATATTAGAAAAGTGAGGAATGTTCAAAGAAACAATGGTCTACTGGACATGGAGACTGGAAAGTTCGGTACTGGATACAGTGGATCAAAGCGGTTATTTTGTTTGCAAGGTAGACATGTGGTAGATATGTTCTTGTGTGTTCCATCATTAATGCTCTTGTATTCTCCTGATGCAAAATTGGTTTTAGTTATCTACAGATGCAAGGTTTTTAAGACAGGATTTATGGCTATCTTAGTGATTAAAAAAAAAGGTGTGTGTTTTCCCAGATTTCTGCGTAAGGTTTTAGCCACTGGTTCAGTTAAATTTAGTTCAACCCTATATATTTAAACCTGGCAAGAAAAGCATATTTATACACTGTGAAAATGAATGAACAAATTAATATTAAAACTCAAAAGGCAATTATTACATGTCCTCAAGGAATATGGAAAGAATAGTAATGAGTCCACTGATGCTGTGTTGTATTAAGAGTCTTACTTTTTCTTTCATGATACTTTAGAAATTAAATGTGTTGACACTTCACCCTTTATGCAGCTAATCATACTCCTTAAAAAAAAAAAAACCATTTTGAGATCAAGCCAGAATGCCAAGCAATCACTCATCATAGCTTCACTCATGAACAATTTATCATTTTACCTGTGGCAGTATTATATAACAAATTATTTTTAAAGGAACCTTGATCTTTGTTAAGACTGCCTTAGCCCCCATTATTATTAGCTTGTCAGCCATAAACTGTGGGTCTCAGGGTATAGTCACAGCTCTCAAGTTCACATTGACTCAACATCAACCTATGGTTTGGTTGTTATTTAGAAAAGTAATTTGCTTGCTCAGAAATTATAAAATTGATTTCCATTCAAAACATTTATGTCAGATAGACATATAAGAATAATAGAGGTTTTCCTCTGGGAAACAGATACTGATCAGATATCCACACTGATGTTTCATGAAGTCTGTTGATCTGTTCTGCTGATTAACTTTAAGATGCACCTGAAGACCTTGACAAAAACAAACAAAATAATTCTTCATTCTTGTCCTTAGATGAAATGTCAGCTAATAGTTTATCCAAAGAGAAGTCTCAAGTATAAATTCCACTTCTTTTTTCTTCAATGTGTGTTTTCATTGTTAGTGAAGTTGTTAGGAGGCAGAGGAAATAATATTACCAGTGAGCTGCTAGTATGTAGTCCTGTGTCTGAGGCTTAGACAACAAAGGGCTGTAGATATTATCTATATGAACTACAGGCATGAAAGGGACTGATTTGTCTGCAGATTAGACCATGATTGAGATTGTCAGAACTAAGATGTCAAATAATGAGTTACGGAAACATACACAGAAAAAGGAAACAGAGACTGATTGAGAATAAGTCTGCCATTGGTTGCTAAAATTCATTAAAGTGGGAATTTAAGACAGTTTTAGGCTCACTAACTACTGTTTGGTGATCCTGTTACCCAATAAGAATATGGTCCACGTTTGTTTAGTAATCCATCATCTTTTGAAAGTAGCTTTTTGCTACTCTTTTTTATTTTCTTGCTACTTTGAAGTTAGACTATTGCATCAAGCTGATATAAGCAGTCGGGGGCTGAAACTGATAAGGAATAGAGCACTCAAATTAATGAACTATCAAACTGTAGGAGGCAGGCAGCATCACATCTAAGGTCTGCACTGGTTGCTTAATTGTTTCCAGAAGCTGTTTAGGATGTTGTAAATCATATAAGCCTACAAAATATCATATTATCCAATTTCATATTACCACAGCTGCTGCTAGGAGAGACCTCAATTCGGATTTCTTTGCATTCTCCCCTCCCTACTTCCCTTTCTTTTCCCTTCTCCTTGTACACATACATGCAGTCATATGTGTTGCCCATAACTGCTCTAGGACTGTAAATATGGCCTCTAGCACTGCTTGCGTCTGTAACAGTCTGACAACAATAATCTTCTCTCTCAGGTTGCAAAGGACGTCATTTTCAGAGCACAAATAGAGGTGTTGCAAACTGTACATTTCATAAAGTGAGAGGTTGGAAAGAAGTGTCTGTATGTTTCCTGTTTACTGAGTTTCCGATTGAATCAATGTTGATGATATTTTCTGTATTGTGTTATTACTAAGTTGGCTACTTGGAGCTTTGGATAAGTGTTTATTATTAATATTGTTGTTGTTGTTATTTTTATTATTATTATTTAAGTAAACATATATTAAATTCTAGTTATAATAGCAATCTATAATGCCATTCATTCTTAAGTATTTGCATTCAGCTCTAGATCCAGTGGAATGGATTCTAATAGTTGAAGAATAAACAATGTTAAATGTAAGTGTCACACCTTGGACTAAATTAGAGTAGCCGGTCATGCACCACTTCTGGAAAAAAAATGGAGTATTTTGTATTTACATTTCCCTTGTTGCATTTTTTAGACACAAGAAATAGGTGTATTCCATTGCATATGAAACAAATGGCATAAGCAAGGAGAGTAATTCACTGATTTACTTAACAAATATATTTTTACAAACCATGAAAATCTTTAATAACAGAATATGTTAGGTTCAAAAACCAGAAAGCTATTATGATAATAACACAATAAGACATATTCCCAAGAGGAAGACCATGAGACTAGACATTAACATTCCTTTACTGCTATTTTATACCGTTTATGGTTATTTTATATTTTATAGCAATATTCCATGAAATGAGCAATAAAAATAAAAAAAAATTAAGTTACTTCTTGCACCTTTAATTACTTCCTGTATCAAAGTTTTCATAGACTAGAGATGGCAATTCTTACAGGCAAGTACACGTCACCTAATATTAGTGCTTAAACCTACTCTAAGTAAAATTTCTAGGCTTCCCATACAATAAATGGAAAGAGATAAGCACACCCACCTGAGACATATTTTAACACCTGAAATTAAGTAGGATGAATTTATGTTTCTGTATTAATATTTATGGCTATAAAAACTTTAAGTGTGTATATATATGTTATATATATGTTGCTGTTGCAGCAGAGCAACAGTTTTGTAACTAAACAGCTACCTAACTGAGAAAATTTTCTATTAATTTGCATTTATGTTGAACTCAAATCTGTCAAAAATTATAAATACCATTAGTGAGGTCTTGTTTTTGTATTTTGTTTATTTCAACATCTTTATTAGGTTTCCATTAGTGTGCCTAATGTGATTTGAAGGGTAAATATTAAAAAAACATGTTTGAAAGTCTGTATTTATTATTTGCTTTTTGTTTTCTTTGACAAAACCAGTGAAAAGTAGTAGTTTGGTTTACATATTTTATAGGAAAGACTACAAAATTCAGGAATTCTATAATTGCTCCTTGCTTGTAAAGTGTTTTTTAAAAGTATAATATTTTCATCTGCAATTGAATACAGCACAAGAGAAATATAGATAGAGAAACATTTGGTATGATGGTTTGTCTTTAGTATTTTGAAACTAATTTCTTCCATTTCTTATTTAGATATGTTTTAATGCTACTGATATCAGTGCTGTAGTCTATGTGTAACCAAAAATTAACAATAATGGTAAGGCACAAATATTTTTCTAAAAGCTACAGATGGGTGATCATAAGAAAATACTGTAAGTATGTGGGAGTTATTAAACTTTCCATTTCTATTTTAAAAATAGAAGAATGAATTTATAATTATGGTAGTGAGCAATGAATGTGTCATTTCCTTTGTTTCACGTAGTTTGAGATGAAAAGGTAACAGAATATTGGAGGTATCATGCTAATTTTTTGCAGCTGACAACTGCTCTCCAAAGGACAGTGTGTGCACATTCTGTTGTAGCAGTGATAGAAACATAATATAAAGATCCAAACCCATTTTACATTATATTAGAGCCCTGAAGAAAAGTACATAAAGCACTGAATACTTGCTTTCAGTTCGTAATACACCTTTCTATACTGTCCTTTGCTTGCATAAAAAGCATCTAAGTATGAAATGCTATAGTAGACACAGCACAGGAAATGTCTAAACAATGGTTAATGGTAATTAACTACAGTAGAGTGGGTTTAGCTCCTGAATCTACCACTTAATATTCACTTTGGTAGACTGCTTTTAAAAAATTATGGCACAGAAAGAATTTAATTCCAAAATGGGCTTTAGAAATCACAGATTCAGACTAAATTCTTAGTTTTATACACCATCAAATATGTTGACCCAGCTGCTAAATTTCAAATGTAGTTATAAATTATGGGCTATGCTCTGTTTGCTACTGTTTACATATATAGCAAAATTCTTATGGAATGAAATATAATCATTTGAAATGGCACCACTAGAACAGCTTCCAAACATATATCCAGCTACTGGGTTCTTTGTTATGAAAATATACATATTGTTATGTGTATTGCTGACTATACCTTTTAAGCAAAATGCAATGGCTGATTTCTTATTTGAGCATAAAACTTATTTTGAACTAAGAAAAGATACAGATATGTGTTGTGTAAGTAGTTATGCTTAAAACTCAAATTGTGGCATGGGAAAATACTTTTTTCAATATAGCAGATACCTTTCAATGTCTTCAGGGGAAGTTAAATTATTTTACTG
Source organism: Scytalopus superciliaris (assembly GCA_013400415.1). Classification (NCBI taxonomy): domain Eukaryota; kingdom Metazoa; phylum Chordata; class Aves; order Passeriformes; family Rhinocryptidae; genus Scytalopus; species Scytalopus superciliaris. Next base: position 46,134 of record VXBX01009623.1, on the reverse strand, counting down.
ACATCAAAAGAATGTAATTAAACAACTGTGATGGCTAAACAAAATAATAGCAAGTAGAGGCTTCTTCACATTACATTAGGTAACTATTCTCTCACGAATGGGTTGGGCATTTCCTCTGACAGCTTACATATGAAATTTGATTTGGATTAATTAAAATTTGTGGTGAAAATAGAATGCACGTTTACTCCACATCAGAAAATCTAAAATAATTAACAATTGATCTCTAAGTGTGGGCTTGCTACTTTGTGCAGGTTTCTAGTATAAAAGGTGTTGCCTGTCTATTAAGAAGTGTACTGTAATTGAGAGCACAAATAAAAACACAGAAGAGAACGTCATATGGGTAACCACTACAAAAGCCTACTAGACAAGAATCCTACGTATAGAATTTAAGTAGAGAAGAACTTTAGGAGCCAAAATTTGTTTACCTAAAATTTGAAGACCTGAAATTCTGATTCCTCAACTAATAGTAGGTATATTTTCCATCTTTAACTTATTTGATCCTCTAATAACTATCTTCCAATGTCCATCAATTTCTAGTTTGTCTCTAAATGTAACCTCATGCAAGTGGGTACCTGACATGGAATGTGAGATGCATCAATTTCTCCTTGCTGCTCCCAAATATTAAAAGAGAAGTACTATGTGTAAGACAAATTGTTTAGATGCCCAGCTTTTCAGGTAGCTGAAATTGCTTTAATATGATTTGAAAACATACATCTTGTCTACAACAATTACTTCCCCAGCTAGCAACCACTACTGGTTAGCAGAGATGCTTCTTTTCCTATTAAATCTTCATTGGAGAGGTAATAAAATTTCTTCTGATACATAGTTTTTGATTTTTTTGTTTGTTCCAATCTTTAAACTTCAGATATTTTTCCTTTAGTCCCCAAGACACTATGAGAATGTAAAACTTTCAGAATTTTGTGTCTCTGACAATGGCCAGAAGATATTTAGAGAAAAACTATACATGAAGTAATTGAATGCAAATTCTTTCTCCCTGTCTTCCTTTCCTCACCTCCCGAGTTATCTACTAATAAGTGGGTTAGGCATTTGGCTGAATCAGAGAGTTCTGATGATGTAAAAATTATTTTGTCTTGCATTATAAATCATTTTACCTAGTAATGTTTGAAGAGATTCAGAATGAAATCAGTTCCTTGGGTTTGAATGCTTTGAGAACAGTGCAGAGATGTAGATCTGTATCTACTCTATACTAAAGACAATACACTCCTTATTTCCCACAAGTGAGAGTAGTGGTGGGTTTTTGTTTGTTTGTTTGTTTTTTTCCCCTCAATGAAATAGAGGCAAAAACATGAAAGGGACAGTGAAAAGAAGATCCATGTCATGAAACATAGGGAGAGAACATTTACCAAGCTACTCAGGTCTCTTTAAAAATAGGTGTGTTTTTGAGGGTGTGCTTTGTGCATGCTGTGACAAAGACATAGTTTTTAGAATTTTTCTTGTGTTACAGTGTAAAATTCAGCTGTAAGTTATACCAACATTCCCTTCAGTTTACTCCTAGGATACATAGAGAAAATATATATTGAGTGTAGATTTTGAATAGTAAAGTCAAAGCCTGGAGAACTAATGACCACTAGAGAGGTGTATTGCAAAGTTCTGCGAAATTGCTGGGCAAGTGATTTCAAATGTCTCCATCTCATCTGCCAGATCATGGAACATGCTTCAGTTGTATACAGCAAGTTCTGTCTGGATTATGGTAATACAGGAACACTTGACTATCCCACTTTTAATACTAACTTCAAAATGAGTTTGCTAGGGTGATTGGTTTTATGGCAAGAGTAAGAAGCCTACAGGCATGTTACTGAGGTTGTTTATGGCAAGGAGTCATGAATTCAGACATGAAAGCAAAGGAATACTCATTGGCACGAATATTTAAAGTTACTTACAGATATAAACATTAACACCACATTGAAAAGGTCAGTATTATAGAAGTAATTATCTTTAAGGTGTTAACTTTGGATCTTATCAAAAGGTGTGCATGCTCAGACATTTTTCTGATCAATGAAAAGAAGACTGATTACAAAGCCAAGCAAAAGAGACTGTTTGGAGAAGAGTTGTGGGGTTTTCCCTTTTAAATCATTAAATCCTGTAAAGCAAATTCTTTGTCAGCTCAAAGAACTGAATCTGGACCATCTGGGCCCTCATCATATCAGCAGAAAAGGTTTATGTGTATAACATTCAGTACAAGAGTATATTGTATGTTGAATATCAGGCAGTCTGTGGGTTACAGGACACAGAAAATAGACTTTGGCCAAGTTAAATAAAGGTTAAAGAACTGTCCCAGGACTTGGAAACCAAGTAGTTTGTGTCAGAGTATTGCTCAACCTACATTACCTTCACTCCTCTGGCAAGGTATTACAACTGTTAAATGCAAATTTGTGACTCCATCACAGTTTGCTATTAACAATGTACACAGATTTAAGTTTTTAAATGCTTGGTTTAAAAAACCTACTGCACATGCAATGGTGATTTTATATTATAGAAAATAGTCTATCTACTATACAACATAAGCAAGGGAAAGGCTGGGAATGGCCATGTTTAATGAACTTGTATTATTGCAGGTAATCTACTCAGAATGACAAGAATTGGTGGTATCACAAGGCTAATTCTAAAACATTGTAAAATTTCTAGGCATCTTTCTTTTCTACAAATTGAAACAAATCATGGTCATAACCAACTCAGTGAAATGCTAACATAATCCTCATTCTGATGGGCAAAGGGAATTGCAAACAATTAAAAATTAATGCTGGCAGAGTTATAAATGAGCTTATAACAGAATTAGAATAATTCAGGCTGGATGGGACTTCTGGGAGTCTTTAGACCAGCCTCCTGCTTAAAGCACAATCAACTCTGTGATCAGATTGGGCTGCTCAGGTCTTCATTCAGTCAGCCAAACCTCTAAGGACAGAGATTCTCAACCTTTTCAGGCACTCTGTTCTAAGATTTGGTTAGTGCCATAGTGATTATTTTTCCTTATGTAAAGTTGATATCTCATTATCCCTTGTTCTTCTATCACACATGTCAATAGAGAGTTTGGCTTCATCTTTCTGATAATCACCCCTTAGGTACTGGAAAGCTGCTATTAAGTCCCTGCAAAGCCTTCTTGTCTTCAAGCCAGGCAAACTCTTGCCTCAGCCTCTTCCCTCATCTGTCATTATGCTTCAGTGAATCCCGTTTACAATGTGCATATAGCATAGAAGACATAAAAGTAAAATATACATGTAATGATTTAAAGAGATCCTATCACAAAGCCAAAAAACTACTTATAGCTAAATCAGATAGTAGTAAGAATTAGCAAGATATGAATGACATTTGGATACTACTTAAAAGCATTTTACTAAGTGCTGTCAAGCTTGCTATCAGACCATTAAGAAGATTATTTTTATCAAAAACAAAGAAATGAAACTAAAAAAAAGTCCTCAGCATTTAGAGAGGAAATTACAAAATAAACAAAAGTACTTACAAGAAGTGGAAGATGAGAGAAGCTAATGCTACTGAATATCAGCCAGAAACTAAGTATGGAAACCTATTGACAAAGATAAAAGGTACAAAGAGAAAGTTTTGGTACAAAGTGTAAAGGTAAATAACTGTCTAACATACAATAAGAAAGAAAGGGTTCATGATAATTTAGTTTGTAAAAGTGTTGATACATTTTTTTGTTGACTTATTGTTAACAGTTGCGCTACATTTTCATTAGATGGGTTAATGTTAGAGCAACACCAAGAGTTCAATGGCTTACAGATTACAGACCTGCAACTGCAGGCATTTCTAATGAGATCTTACATGAGTTTATTAGTTCAACACTTTCAACATATTTTATCAATTATATAGTGTGAAATTACCACTGACAAAGTTGTAACTGTGATAATAGTAAACACTTGGGAAGACAAATCAATGCTCTATAAGAATTTAAATCACTTAACAAGCTGGATGTTATCAAAACACATGTGCGAAATACATCCAAGTTTAAGGTTGCACTTCTGGATGAAAAAGACCATGTGCTAGAGGTATAAAGTGAGAATATATTCATCCAATACAGAAGCTTAAACTGATTCAGCATTGCAAGGAAAGGACATGTTCAGAGTACTGAGAGGAGCTCAGCAGCTGCTGCATTTAAAAATAGTGTAATACATTGTAAAGAGAAATAAGGTCATTTTGTATCACTTCCTTTGGCATTATTTTACTGGAATATTGCAGCAAATTAGGGAATTAATAGTTCAAAGAGGAAGTTTAAAACTCACAAATTGAGAAAAAGAGATGACAAGTCTAAACTAATGTAGGTTTTATCTCCTGTTAGAGAAGAAAGGTGATGTGACAGAATAGTCTTTCTTGATGATAATTTCTTAAAAATAAATAATAAATATGATCTTGGTCTTCATTCTAATAGCTAAATCAATATCTAAAATAAAGAATGGAATAAAAAAAATTCAGTAGTTAAAGTAATTTGTGAATGGAAAAATTTGCAAAAATATTTTGTGGATTTTTTCTTTATTTCAATTTTCTTTATTCACTATATATATTGTTTTTTTCTTTATTAATTTTCTTTATTGAATCAGGTAAGAGTTGGATTATTTTTTTCATGGCAGACCTGTATTTCATTAAATATTGTGTACCAACCCTATTGGGCTGCAGATAACAAATATACTTAATAGCCCCAAACCATGTTTATTTTCCTTAGTGTTTCTATGTGTCTGTATTTCCCTACTTTGTAAAAATTAAGTTCCTTTTGTGTTTGCATGGCAAAGTTTTGGTAGTGGATACAGAAGTGGCTTCTGTGAGAATCTGGCAGAAACTTTCCCAATATTTGACAGAGCCAATGCCAGCTGGCACCAAGATGGACCTGCTGCTGGTCAAGGCCAAGCAAATCAGCAACAGCGGTAACACCTCTGGGATAACAGACTTATCAAGGGCAAAAACTTCTGGGCAACAGCATCTGGAGAGAGGAGTGAGAATAAGTGAGAGACAGACAGCAAGGTCAGGGAAGAAAGAGTGGTAGGTCCCCCTGCACAGCTCAGGGAAGGAGGAGGTATTGCAAATTGGGAGTAAGGGTAAACTCAGGAAGAAGGGAGGACTGGGGAGATAGTTTTTTAAGATTTATTTCTCATTACCTTACTCTGGTTTGCTTGGCAATAAATTATGCTGATTTCCCCAAGTCGAGTCTGTTTTGAGTGATCTCTCCCTGACCTTATCTTTGGCTGTGTTTTCTCTCCCCTGTCCAGCTGATGAGGGAACAGATAGATAGGCTTTGGTGGGCATCTGGTGTCCAAGTGGGGTCAACCTAAAGCGTTCTGCTAAGGTATCATGTATGATTTTGTACTATTGCCAATGAACTGAATAATGACAGAATTTGATTATGGGAAACTGAAATAAAATTGAGGGCATCAAGTTATGCTAAAAGCAGAAAGCAGAAAGCATTGTATGGCACAAGGATTTAGACTATAGGAATAATACCAATAAATGAAAGCAAGGTTAGGGAAATATATGTTATGTTGAATTTTTTTTATTTATTTTTATACATGATTAAGTGATCCCGGGTGAATGTCCAAGTAATTCAGGGAATAATAATCAGTATTTGTGACCTGAAACATGACCCTTCAAACGGATGTTGCACAATGAATATATGTATACAAAGAAATTTAATAATTTGTTATTTGCTGCTTCATGAACTGAATGTATGATGATAAGAACTGCTGGCATTTGATGGTATGCTTAAGGTATGGATAATAGCCAGTTAATAAGGGCATGCTAAAAACGTGAAAGAAGTCAGTAACCACTGGAAGACTGTATAATGGGAATAACAAAGTACTTGCCTGGGGAAACAGGATGTTTTAGTCTTTGTATTCCAGTCACTGCATGAGTCAGACACTTTATTTTACTCTTTGATAACCAATAGCAATGTTATGCTTGCTACCTCTGGTATGCCCTAGTTAAGAACCTCAGTATGATCAAGTCCTGTGGCAAGGCAAGCCGTAATAAGCATTAGCCAGAGAAGCATAATTGCAAGCAGACTCACTGGAGGCAAATTACTAATTGCCTTTTGTGATGCCTGAAGGACAGTGGTGCTCCTTGAGTGTCCAGATTGGTGAGTGTACAAAGTACACCTGCTGTATATAAATAAATTACCTGCCTTTTTCTGGGACTTCTCAGTAGGTAAGCCTTCCGTTTTCAGGGCACTGCTTTATTAAAAGAATGTTTTTAAAGTTACCGTTGACCTAGTTGTCTGAAACACATTAAGTATTGGTCTAAGTTGTATGGGTGATTATGAATGTGCATATGATGATTTTGAAACAGTCTAAAACTTGCTACCCCATTTCAACACCAATGAAACAATGCACTTTAAACTGATACTGTGTTTAAACTCACTCCAGTTATTAGTTCTACACGTCATATCCTTTTTACATTGAAGTTGAGTGAGGAGAATTTTTGTGTTTACTTTCTAAAATGTCAGTGGCTCTTTTGTAACTAGAGTACTTTTTTAGCTGTACAAATACTCCTTTTGAAGATAAAAGTTTCTCCAAGATTTTAAACGTTTACTTCTGTAGCCTCACTTCCTCCCTACCAAATCCATTCTAAATCAAAATGACTGTCAAATATAAGATTTTTTTTTTTAAGATAGTATTATTTACTTAAGCTGTGTGAGTGAAAGTGTCTGTGTCCAATTAAAAATTATTACCCTGTGGGCTGCTACCTACATAGTATATGACTTTAAACAGACTTTTTTGTTATAATTGCTCTCATCAGAATGACACTCAATGCAGCAAAGGATATATTAGATATACTGCTTTTTGCCAAGGAATTTTCTAACTCTTTACCAAAAAAATCTGTATGAAGAAGAGCATTGGCCTTGTGTTATCAAAGCAGTCACTTTATTTTTCAGTTTTTAGGATATTTGCAGCTCAGGAAACCTCTGATGTGCGCTATCTCATTCGGCAAATTCACTACCCTGTTTCACAAAAGAATCATTTAGATGTCTGTTTAGATCAGCTTTTCATGATTTTGTTTCTAAATTCCTATGCACTTGAAAAGTAGTAATTCAAAGGGTTGAAAATCTTCTAGTCCATTATAACCAAAACTAAGAACCTTACCAGTAATTCAGCTCAATAAAGCATGTTGGAAACACGCTGTTCCTTTTAAGAGAGCATCATGGCTGTATCTAATATATATTCTTGTTACATCATACTTTTTTTCTCTGACTTAAGTAACATATCACAGTTGCTGAAATGACTATGAACGGCATCTGGAAAACTAAGTGAATTAGGTAAGGTACTATATTTTTGACTCAACAAGCTTTGTTTATCTAAATTAGTATCTTCACTCTGTTGTTTCTAACTTATCAGTTGTGGTCTTTTGCAAACTGTCAGTTTGTACTGTGTTTGCATGCAGAGAAATTTTGTTACATCATGTAAATTCTGAAAATTCATTAAGCAGTGAAAAGCCATTCATTTATGTATTTGCATACAAAACAGGAATATAAGCACCTATCCTCTTATAGGTATGCATTTTCATGAACTTTTAAATTCAGTTTTGTATTGATATATATGTGAACCAGGGCAATGCATATGTAGTGGTGACTAGAAGGTGCCTATTTGTGCATATTACTACTACACCTATTTAATTGTAACAAATGCAGCCCTTCTGTGAGACTTTGGTTTCACTAATTAAGCTCTGAAAAAGACATCTTAAGTAACTTCCAAAAGAAATTAAAAAACTAAACCCACAAAACTTCATTTAATCATCTGAAACCCAGACCCTAAAATGGTTTAATGTGCCTTCTTCCCCATTTTCTTCCTTCTTCAGCTTTTGCATTCTGATTTCAGTGCATGCCATGAGTATTTTATTTCAATGGGACTTTCACATTGAAATGCCTTTTAGCAACTGTAGCTTGAGCCCTACTTATCAAAACCCTTGCACCCAGAAGGTAACATACAACAGTGGTCTGGGTTGACTTTGGCTGGCTTCCAGACACCCACCCAACCGCTATGTCACTCACCATACTTGACAGGACAAGGGAGAAAATAAGATGGAAAAGTTTGTGGATCAGGATAATGACAAGAAAATCATTTGCCAGTTATCACCATTAGCATAAAAGACTCTACTTGCGGAAAATTAATTTAATTTTTTGCCCATTAAAAATGGAGTAGGAAGATGAGATACACAGACAATAACTGAACCACCTTGCCCTACTCTTTTTTTTTTTTTTTCCCCCTTACTTTTTGTCTGCTTTACACATCCCACCCTCTGAGCGGTGCAGGGGGATGGGGAATGCGGGCTGCAGTCAGCCCATAAAAGTTCCACTCTGGAGCTCCTTCCTCCTCACACTTTTTCCTTCTCTGTTGTGAGTCTTGCACAGGCTTCAGTCCTTCAGAATAAAGCTTCTTCAGTGTGAACTCCTCTCTGTAGGCCACTGTTCCTTCAGGGCATATTGACCTGCTCTGATATGGGGTCCTCCACAGGCTGGAAGGAAATACCTGTTCCACCATGGCCCTCTCCATTGACAACAGGCAAATCTGCTTTGGCACCTGGGGCACCTCCTCCCACACCATCTTCTCAGACCTTGGGATTTGCAGGATTGCTTCTCACACATTTATTTCCTCAGTCCCACTGCCTATGGGGTATTTTATTCTTTCTTAAATGTGTTTTCTCAGACATGCCACCAGCTTAGCTGACAGGACCAGGTGTCCCCTGGGAAAGGTCTGTTTTGGAGTTGGTTGGACCCAGCCATGTCTGGCATGGGGCAGCCCCCAGTTTTCCATAGAGAGGTCACGGGCTGAGTCTCCCTCATTGCGAACAGCTTCACACCTACGCGGGATGCAAACAGTACACTAGAAATATCTGACCAGTACAAACCATAAATAGGGCCACTCAATAGCTTGCAAAAATTTTATATGCTCAATCAGAACTGCTGTTATAATATTTAATTCTTTTTTCCTCTCAGAATATAATCTGTGCTGTATTTTAATAGATTTTAATAATGTAAAATGTTATTGAAATAAGGTTTCTTTTGATAATAATGCAAATGGATTTGTGTCCTCTATGGGAAATATTAAATTGCCTCAGTCTGTGATAACTTCACACAGCTTCCCAAAGGAGCCAGAAGCAGTGCAAGAAGTGATGTCTAGAAACTTGATGGAGTTGACTTAATCTCTTTTACCGAGACTATTATTAATTAAATGTTACTAATACTTTTGCAAATTACAGAAATGACCTTAGGAAATTTCTGTTAATCTTCCCAGACATCATGACCTCAATGATAAGAGTCCTATTTTTCTCTTTTAAGAAAATGAAATGAAGGACAGAATGGAAAAAAAGTATTAGCCATTTTGCCTTACAGACAATTTATGTATTCATATCCAGAGACATCCTTTCCATTTTTGTTTGCATGTACATGTCTCATTTAAACTTTTCTTTTTCTATCTAATCAGAGTAATGGATGCATGAAAAGGTGTGGTTTGTCCTCACTGCTTCTAAGAGAAATATGTAGTTCACAGGAGCTGGGTTTTTTGTTTTTTTTTTGTGATATTGTTAGGACAGTTTCTGGAAACAAAAGTAACTGCCTGACTATTCTTATAACTACAAAATGCATTATAAAATAATTATCTGTATTTGTTTTTTTCATTAAAAATACTTTCCAGACAGTTATTGATTAATATATTCATTAAATGTTTTACATGTACTTTTTCTTTCATTTTTTTAGTAGTTAGCGTTTGAGCTAATTTGAGTTCTTCTTAATGTCCTGAAGGGTGTATTACAAGACCAAAGTAGACACTGCTTCCTTTTCCCCTTGTTACCTGAAGAAACTCAGAAGTGACAGTTTTTGTTGTAGAGCCATATTAACTATTTAATTGACACAGTGATAAAAAAGTATAAAATATCACTGCAACTGCTACAACTTCTCAACAGAAATTGGAAAGACTTCCCTGAAATTAGTTACTTTCACTTTGCATGTGTGAATGCAAACATTCCAAAATTTCTGAGAAGACACATACCATCATATTCCAAACATGGTTTAGACACATATATAACTGGGATCCCTGATTGATGTTTCAAAGAATAAAGAAGCCAAATTATTTGATGCTGGCATTTTATTCTAGGAAGAATTTGACTAGAAAAATGCACCGCATCTTATACTTTCAATGCTGGAGGGTGTAAATTAACTAGATGTTTCCAAGAACCTCCACACAAATATTCAAGGAATGAGAAAATATGCAATATGTGGAAATCCAACCTCAATATAGTTGATTTGTTACAAAGAATGTTAAGGTTTGATCATTCATTCATTTGCAGGGATTTTCAATTTATTAAGCAAAGTTAGAACACTGACTAGTTAACACCAGAAAGAGAGATTCTAGAAATATCATACGTAGTTTTGGCCACCGCTGTGGTCAATTGAAGAAGGGTTCAAGTGATAAAGCTTCTTCATCACTAAATACTTCTTAATTATAATGTAAAAATTAAAAAAAATGTTTTCCTAAATTCATGTGATCTAGTTCAGGACTAAATTACTCTGAAATGTTATATGGACATGTCATTCAAGTTACACCATGAAGCCCTTTTTTTGATTTCATAGTCAATAGGTCTACAGAGATCATCTTTGAAATTATGTAATTTCAAACATGATTCTTCAGAAAATCAAGTGATATTGTACTTTGTGGACACAGGATTCTGCAGCTAGTTCAGTATTTGTAGATAACTTTTTTCTCCTAAGTCAGGAACAATGAGAATAGTGTGCCTCAGATTTATTCAGAGAAATATACAGTATTTTTATTATCAGACAGAAATTATTATAAATTAGAAAATATGCAATGACACATATTAGAAGCTAATGAGTATTTATTTACAATGGTGGTAAAACCCCTATCCTGCTGTTTCTGAGAATCCTGCCATTTACGTAAATAAGAAAAAGGTGGTAAATATTAAGGTCCTCTGAGGCACAGAGATAACATGTTCAACATTATATCACAATAAAAGTGTCAATTAATTACTTCCTGCCTTTATTTTCGTGGAGGCAATGATATATGACTGTATGACTTTATTGCAAAGGAATTCAAAACATTTCTATCCACAAGCAGGTAAGAGAGCTTTGTGTATTAATAGAGGCAATAGAGATATCGAGCTAAGCTTTATTTTTTGCAGCCATATTGATTCTGTTATGATGACAAGTTTATTTGAAAATTGAGAAGAAAATGATCGTACTTTGCTTGAAAATAAATCAAATGCACTTCAAATGACGAAGAATGATGGATAGGTCTTGGGTAATAATAATGAGAAAAAAAAAAGAAAAAGGTTGAAAAAAAGCTGAAAGGGATAAATAATTTTTAAGGGAAAATCGTACTTAGTGTAAACATAGTAGTATCCGACTACTTGTTTAAATTCGCAGTTCTCATGTAGAGCAGGTATATAGTTTCTAGAAACCAGTGGAATCATCATTTGAATAACTGAGTAGATTATTTCTTTGTGCTTTATAACAACAGAAACAAATACATTTAACCTAATATTTTCAATGCTGTATATTTCCATTACTGATTTTTATGTACTTAGTGGGAAAATAGGTAACCTCTTCCCATATTCTTCTCTTATTTGAGAGAAAATACCTTTGTATTTTTGCATAAATGAAAGATATGTAGATATCTGGCAATTCTTGTAATTCCTGTCTCTTCCTAATTTTTGTAAATCAAGACACCTTATCATTCACTGATTGCACCAAATTTCTATTTATTTTCTTTATTGATAACTTTCAGTAACAAAACTAGAGAAAATCAGACAAGTGAAATGACTGAGACTTTTGTAAGTGTAAATATAAACCTATATTCAAACCTGCAGGTAGGTCAATAGTAACAGAGTTCACAGGGATCTTCATAAAGATTATTACATCTGAATACTGAGCCTTAGATTGGTCTTTCCTAACTAATGGCTCAGATAACCCAAATTTATTAGGGAAGACTATAACTATAACTACCTCGCTCACAGAAGTTCAGGTATGCAGTCACGGAGAAAGTTCTACACAGTTCTACACAAAGATAGTTCTACACAGATTTAAAATATGTCAGTGTAAATAGGTGTTCCTGGACTCAGAATACCCAAGTTAATATCTTCAGCAAGGTGGCCATGCATCATCACAATATACATCTCATGGAATGAATTAGTGTACCTGTACTCCATAATGAAATTTATTACTGACTTTTTTGTATTCAGTATCATCATCCATACAGAGAGAACACTGGCTGAACCCCACTGAAATTTTCTGTGTGATAAGAATAATCTTCTCAAAAAGTATTTGAAGTATTTGTTGGACAGAAATATTAGTTATATAAATATTTTCATCAGGTCAGTGCTTTAAGTTATTTTTATGACTGGAACATGTGCTGAAGAGATGCAGACAGAGAAATGGGCAGGGTGCTCTATGCAACAGAGGTGACATTTTCTACTGCACTGGTTAGTAAGGGTCTGACAAGAACAAAAGTAGAGACTAAAACGCTGAAAGATTCTTTTTCATTCTCTTTTTCACCAGAAAATCTTTATGTGCTGTCACATTCTGGTAACTGCCCCCACTGTATTAGCCATGCCTCCCTGGTGCAGCTGAAGTCACCCATCTCCTTTTTCTAAAAGTTTCAGAGCTTTTATTTTCTCTGCAATATTTTGCCTGAGGATAGTGCATTAGATTTGTGATGTGCTGAGGTTTCCATCACATGTTTCAATATGGTTGTTGCCTTTCTCTGGAGCAGCAGCCCATGTTTATAATTGAGCCGTTCAGTTTGTTTGCCCAACTCTCTTTGCATTCCTGGGACTTACAACTCACTGCAATATTAGTTCTTGTTGCCAGGGCACTTTGTATAACACTTGACTCTATTTTAATATACACCTATTTTTGGAGCAGTGCAATGAACAGAGCTTTGCCTTAGTCGTTTATTTTGCTCAGACATTTATTTGGAAGGTATTAGTTCTGTAAGGGTATCCACAGATGACAGATTTCTCCATTCATCGGTAGTAGACCAAATATGGCCAAGACCAGATGCTCATGGCTTAAATGTGAGCACAGAAAGCTTTATACTCTGTATGTTAGACTAGTCCCAGATAATCTGAACTGATAATATGTGTTCTCAGTTTCCTTCTTTTACACTGTGTTCAGTTGTTTGTCTGTGAGAGCAAGTTGGCTGTAAGCTACTACTGTTGAGTAGAGTACTTCAGTTTGGTGCCATACTGTCCCAGCCTTGAGCTAATATGTCTAGTTAGCTAATATTTAGCCAATATACAATGATGTTGCTCTGAAGGGATAACACAAAGCTGCTAAGTCTGTACTGTGCATTTATATAACCAGTATACTAATGTTTGCCTTTGGCTACACTGTCTGATTTTTTCTGCACATGCTGCATGGTCTCAAGTGAGGCTGCCCCAGGTTTTTGCAAGCAGAAAGTCATGAAATCTCTGGATTCTTTAGCATGTATTACATTAACTGACAAATTACAAAGCCTGATCTGGAGGCTGAGGTTGGCTTTCCCAGCTGTGCAGTTTAAGTCTGAGACAGATATTCCCACCAGGGTACAAAGCAACCAAACACTGTCACCAGTTAAACAAACTTTTCTCCTGTTTTTTCCTAGGAGTGTTTTGTGTTGCCAGTATTTGAACATGGTTTGGCTGTAAATATCAACCAAAGTGAGGTATTTGATTGCAGAAAGCAAAGCAATCCATAAAAATCGGCATTGTGTATCCTACATACCACTGAGTGACAACACAACAGTTACATGGAGTGAATGATACCTTTGTGAAAAGACTGTAATACATGTTCATTAAAAATAAAGTAGAATTACATGTGAGTGAGGCAGGATTGGGAGCCAATCTGTATTTTCACACCATTATGAAATGCCTAGATTTGCTTCTTCAGAATTGATACAAATAGTACAACAAAACTCGTCCATTATTCACTACTGTTAACTTATGATTTAACTCCATCATATGGTCAGTGATTCTTGCTTCACTTTCTTTCCCCTAATTTTTTCTTGTCTAGTGTTTTCTCCTGATTATCTCAGTAGGTACAAACTAATATGGTAAAATATTTTTCTAAAATCAGACTATTTCTTCCTATCAAAAGCAGTCATTTACTGTGCATATTTAGGTATATATCCAGCCTTTTCTGTTATTCAACCCATAAGCTGTTGTCCCTGGTAGACTTAATTCTGTGCATTTCTGCAGCTGCATATATTGACTGATATTAAAAGAAAATGCAAAAATCAATGCATAAGAAACATCAAGGGAGGTATGAGGATGGAAAAAGGGTTAATTCATCTATAAGGAATGTAAGCTTCCATGTTTTGCTGTACAGAAATCTATCATACATTATCTAACTGGAAAAATAATTTTCAGGTTTGAGTAATATATCTGAAAATATCTGAAAAGTAGTTCAGGAAGGCATTATCCTCAAAAAGTGACAGAGGCAAAAATGTTTCTATTTTCTATGTTCACATGAACACAGTCAGTGTTATCAAACTGTTCCCCCAATAGCTATGCAAAGAGAACAGGATTTTTCTCCACTTAAACCCGCTGTTTCATCTTGTACAATGGTGCTGGTAGTGTTCACTATTTTGCCCTTTCCAGAAGTGCATCTGATGATGGATTTCCATGTAGATGTGCTGAAAGCTACCCTTGAACATAGGAAAGGGACACGTTGCTTTGCACAGTTATTTTCTTAAATAAAATATAATTGTTAGCACAAAGCCTTCCAACAGTTTTGGAATGTATACTGTCACTACATATCCCTCTAGGGAGAGATAGGAAGATGTGAAATACCACAAAAAGAATAATCATGAAAACAAAAACTACAGTTAACCAATATAACTTTCAAATAGATTTATGTTCTGAACAGATTTTATTTGGATATCTGAGACAATTATCTTAAATGTAGACCAAACAGTGGCATATTCCTACTATTATGCTCAATACTCCAATGGCACAAGGGTTTTGGCAGCAGATAACTCACATTTTATCCAACTTTGCATGTGGTAATACACCCAAAGCATGTAATTTGTCAACATAATGACAATTCCTATATTCCCTGAATGCCTAGAGGAAAAGGTTTAAATGTAACATTGTTTCTGGCTAAGGGACAGTCATCTAAAAAGATTGAAACTTAAGCCTCTTGTTAGTTTCACAATATCTGGGAGATCTGGTACAGTATGTTCCTGCAAAAGCCCTGCTTAAATCTGTCACCAGTTTGTCCCAGGCTATGGTCAAGACAGAGACAGTGCATGAGTCATTTTATTTAGGTTCTACAGCAAGGTATTAAAGGACTGAGGCAACCTGAAAACTGATTATTTCAAGAAAATACAGTTAAAATAAATGTGAGAAACCAGCTGGGCTCTGCAGATTCTCAGGACTTCAGTCCTTTATTAGCACAATGTCAGTGGAGACTAGTTAGTCAGCGGAGGATACTGTGACATGTAGAAAGGAACAGACTCTTTTCTGATGTATGTCAAGGGTTATTGGTACAGAAAGTTCAGAAACCTCAGACAGAGGTATGATTGAGCAGTTAAAAGGCAACGTGCAATGAGCCATCTAGCCTTTTGACTGCCCTTGGTAGAGCAATTTGAAAGCCAAAGTAGGTCATAAGCCAATTCATTTTGTAGACTTGACCCTGTACTCAGTGCATATTTAATTCCGTCACAAAACCACTGGATAATGTTATAAATACCAATTTTGAAACAGCCCTTTTGGGACAGTATCTTTTTCTTGGCAACTGGTTGCTGCTGAAAAGAGACCAAAAGAGTTTAGGATACAAAATTCTTCTAAAATACTATTCTTCTCCTAGTTCCTGTGCACTTGTATATTTATAGGTTGACAGCTGGATATTCCAATTGCATTAATTTCTTAGATATCTGAAAACATATACAGAAAATATGACTAGATATATAATCAGGACATGTAAACTGCCATTTCAGCTCTACAGCCTCTTCTAGTTTATGCAGTCATTGTTATATTTGCTTTGTTTCTCCTACCTCTTTTCTTTTTTCCTTTCCTTTGTTGTTGTCACTGCACTATCTGCCACTGTTACTGTCACTACACTGTCCTGCTGCTGAGGCTTAGCAGCAGCCAATGATTAGCCCTTCTATGTGAATAGCATTAGAAAGTAGTCCACTGTAAAGACTTCACACCAAATGGAAGAAGGACCTGGAGTGAAGGATAGGACCTGTCCATTAAACTTTGTATTTATGATCAAATGTGATCAAATCTAGAATATTGAGATCTGGGGTTGTTCTAAGGATGAACTTGTTTCTTTTCCTTGACTTGTGTTGTTCTTCCTGAGAAAAACAACAACAACAAAACAAAACACAAAAACATGTGCTTTGAGCTGAATTAACTGTAACTGAAATTCTTGGCAGCATTAAAGATAAATAGATTCACATGCAGTGCTTCATACCAACAGAGCATTTGATATTGAATTTCTTTGTTTTCTTTTACTTGTATTTGCTTTTGTTTCTGTTTTTAAAATGTTGGAGGATGGCACTTTGGGTTTGGGGTGCAGTGTTCTTTTTTCTACAAATGCATGTAGATTAGAAATTAAGTGTGAGGTCAGGCTCTTTAATGGGATCCCTAGAAAAGTCAGCCCCAAAATTTTAAAGCTTTTCAGAGTCGTTCTATAAACAAGACAGTGCACATGAGATATCTGGAGTGAAAAAAAAAATAGTTTTATTTTTCAAGTTTTCCATTGAAGCTATGAAATTGATTTGACTTTATTGAAGACCAGGAAAGTCCTCAATGCACATGACTGTTGAGAAGCAACCTGGACCTGTGGCAGGATCAGCTACACTCTTCTGACTATTACAACAACTCGGGAGTGTGTGAACCATGAGGTCTCATTTCAGCACTTCTCTGTGGAGAGTCAGGGCCCAAAAAAACCTGAGCTCCAAGAGGTTGAGCAAGTATCACCAAGAATCCAAATAGGAGAAGAGAGAAGATCCACATGTACCAGGAACATACGTGAGAAGGAAAGAAGTTATGAGAAAAGTAAGTTTAAAAAAAAAAAAAGATAACTTTAAATATTTGACTACCTAAAGCAACTGGATACTTTCCATCAGATGCAGGAAATCAAGTAGTGCATTTTAATGAAGGAAAAAAAAGCCTTAATTAGATAATACTACTTGTGTATTAACAGCATACTTCACGCTTTAGCTTCAGGCCTATAAATATTTTGCTTGACTGTTGATACTGTTGGTTTCCACTTTTCTCATCATCTATTTTTTCCATCTATTTGTTTTAATAAAAATCAAATAAAGATTGTAATTTATCAAGTGATTTATCTTTGATAATTTAGATCTATAAAAGTTAAGTATAAAATTAAGCTTGCATAGCTGTTCAGGTTTCCTTATACCTGGCACCTTCAAGTAGTGACTCAATGCCTTCATAACATATGCATAAGACAGTGGAATTAATTAAACCTTTTTTTTTTTTTTTCTCTCTTCACAGAGAGAGCATGGATAACTACTGTAAGCCTCTTGTCCATCTTTCTGACAGTGGAAATGAGGAAAAGTGAATCCTACTTCTGCTGCATGGCTTGAGTAATTCCCCATTCAGTAGAGTCCTGAGCTGGTTGATGTCTCCAGCAGTTATTGCAACCTAAATAAAAGCAATATATTTAGCAATATTTTAGCTAGAGCAGAGTGAGAAATGTCTGTATTTTGTCTGCTGCTGTGTAGTATTTCACATCAGGCCACATATTAATGTTGAGAGAACTAATAAAATAATAACTCTGATTCCAACAGTTAAATTAGATTTAATTCCCTTTCCTTCAAGAAAACAATGTGATCTTAAACTGAGTAATTTTTTATATATTTAGTCAATACCTATCATTTTTAACAGAACTGTCTTTTCTGGTGAATTTTGCTATTAAATATTGAAACAGAAAGACATTACTTTATTTATGTAGCTAAATATTTTTGAAGCTAAACCCCTACTTTGTCCTTGTAAGAGGCTCTAGTGCCTGTTCTTAAGATAAAAATGCGTATTGTGTATCTGCAGAATAGAGCTGTGGAGAAAATCGCTGGATTGTAAAAATGCTTATTGACTAGCTAAATGAGCTGAAAAGCTGGTTTTGGATCCCTGTATTAGCAAAGAGAAGACATAAATCTGTTCTGACAACACTGCACTTACTGCTTTTTTTTTCAAGGGTCATTAAATGTTTCAAATAATTTACCTAATTCACTTTAAGACAGTTAAGAATTCTGATTCTCTAACCAATGTCACATTGGTAAAAAGAAATAAGGATAATTTCTAGACTTCATGAAAATACAGTAGTTGAACAGTGGTGTTCCCTCTAATGTCTGTAGGTGTAAGCTCAGCAGTGGTCAATAGCAGTCTTGCTGGTCTAAAGTGGTGGTTGCTGGTTGCCTTTAGGGCAAATTCCTAGAATAACTTCTTCAGACAGACATCAAACAAGACTTGTGAAAAAAAAAAATAAGAACATATTTTATCACATCGTTGATATAGCTAAAACCAGGTAAGGCTGAGAATGCCTGATGGTTGAAATAAAAACAACTGTTTTTTTGGTCTAATAAGAGAAATGACATAGTATGATATCCTGCATATCTATCAAATAGGAATTTCTTAGCTTCTTTGTTCATTTCTAGTCTCTGACCTTAAGAATACAAATCCAGTGACATTGTCTCCGAACTTAATAAAAAATTCTTGTTTACCTAAGACCTAATGAAATGTGCAGCATAACACTTGATTTGTAGACATTACCAAGGAATAACTAGAGAACACCTGGTTGCCCTTCTAGATATTCCATTAGCATTTCCACAGTTACTAGTATTCCACAGAAACATTAAGAGCTTCACTGAGTTCTTTCAAAGCATTAGCAAGTTGTAGACCAAAGATGGGTTTAATAAAAGACGCAGGAAAATCTAATAATACACTGAGAATAATAGGCTGCTATACTTTAAGGGCCATTTTAGGGTTTTCTCTGTAATACCAGGAGAGCCACAACTATGGCTAGGTTATTGGTGGGTGACAAGTTGACTTTGAGCCCTTGACTATGAACAGTGTGCCCTTGCAGCCAGAAAGGCCATTAATATCCTAGTGTGCACTGGGAAAAGTATGCCCAGCAGGCTGAGGGAGGTAATCCTGCCCCTCTACTTGGTCCTAGCTGAGGCCACATCTGTAGTGCTTTGTCCAGTTCTGGGCTCCTCAGTACAAGAAAGACAAGGAACTACTGGAGAGGGCTCCACAGAGAGCAACAAAGATGATGGGGGATCTGGAGCATTTCTCTTATGAGGAGAGACTGCCTGGGCATGTTTAGCCTACAGAAGAGAAGAGGGAGAGGGAAACTCCTTAATGCATACAAATATCTCAAAGGCAGGTGCCAAGAGAATGGTGTGGAACTCTTTTCAGTGGTGGCCAGTGATAGGACAAGGAGCAATGGCCATAAATATAAACACAAGCATCACCTCAACATGAGGAAGAACTTCTTTACATTGAGGATGGCAGAGGACTGGAACAGACTGCCCGGGGAAGCTGTGGATTTTCCCTCTCTGGAGTCATTCCAAACCCACCTAGATGTACTCCTGAAAAATCTGCCCTGTGTGACCTTGCCGGGAGGCTTGGACTTGACAATCTCCAAAGGTCCTTTCCAACTTTAACTATTCTGTCATTCTGTGTTTTCTGTGAAACTACTTGAAAAAACACACTGGATTCTGTTATTTAATTACTTTGCTTTCCATTGCTAAAGAGAATTGCAGTTTCTATAAGTATTGAACAAGTTAAAGAAAAGCCACAGCTGTGGCAATGAATTTCCATTTTATCTCTATGAATGGGTACTGTGTCAAATGCTGGGGCAGAGACTCCAACAAATGAACCCCCTCCTCTTTTATTAAAACCTCTCCCCCTTTCACCAATACAGAGAGACAAAGTACAAGGAGATACAAGTAAAAAAATAACAATCTACTGAAAAGAAATGCAACTGCAACAATACAAACAGAATTTTTTAAGCCAAAAATAGACATAAATGTTCCTATTCCTAGTCTCTTTCCCCTTGGTGCACAACCACCAGACTGACACATGCTCTTCTCCACCTCTTCCTCCCAGGATAAAAAACAAAGTACTGTGGCAGACAAGTTCCCCCAATTTAATGCTCTTACCAGCTAGACAAAAAACATGGGGAGACAGGGGTAAAGCAAAGCCTAGGTGTAAGTATGAAGAATCATTCCAGAAGATTTGCTTTGAGGAAGCAAACAAGGGTATGTCACTCAAGGAAGCTTTGCTACCTGGCAAAGAGATATTTTTCACAGGAGTAGGCTTATGTGTTTTCTCCTCCTGCATTCCAGAGAGGCTGACTCCCCGATATAAGAGAAGCTAAGTTTCTGGCAGACATGCTTGGACTTGGCTCTGCTCGGATGGGACTCTGAAGTGGGATTTGTGAGGTGACAGTGGCCTCTTCTCTGCGCTGCTTGGCTGGATTTAGCTCTGTTCCAGCTCAGAAGGTGACTCCTGCCCCTGACAGAAGCTGAGATGCGTGGAGCCACATGGCTGTCAGGGATCAGGTGGCTGCTCCTTTTTATTTCCCCAACACCAAAGAGAGAGGTGGCTTCCAGATGGAAAGAGCTCTGCCCTGTCAGCCAGGACTACCAGCACATGCTCCTTTTCCAGCCTCCCCTTATGCCCCTCACCTGGCTGTGGTGAGCGGTTCTCTCTTAAAGGAACATTTCTCCAAAAAGATGTTAGAAAAGGGAATAAAATACAAAATTTGCTTTAACCTGAAATACTGCAATGACAGTACTAAAAGATCATGGAAACGTAGAATCACAGAATGCTTTGGGTTAGAAGAGATGATTAAAGAGCATCTATTTTCAACCCTCCTGCCATAGGCAGGGACACCTTCCACCAGACCAGGTTGCTCAAATCCCCATCTAGTCTAGCTTTGAACACTTCCAACCACAGGGCACGCACAACTCCTTGGGACAACCTATTCCAGTGTCTCAACATTCTCATAGTAAAAAAATTCTTCTTTATATCCAATCTAAGTCTACCCTCTTTCAGTTTAGAATCATTGTCCCTTGTCCTGTCACTACAGCTCTTGGTAGAAGTATCTCTCCATCTTTCTAATAAACCACCTTCACATACTGCAATAATGCAACAAGGTCTCCCTGGTGCCTTCTCTTCTCCAGGTGGAACAACCCCAACTCTCTCAGCCTGTCTTCATAGGAGAGGTGCTCCAGCCATTTGCTTATTTTCTGCAGGGCTGGTCTCAGACAGTTCAACACCCAGTCTGTACTGACATTGGGAATTGCTGCAACCAACAAGCAGGACCTTGCACTTGGCCTTGTGGATCTTCATGGGGTTTGCATAGGCCCATCTCTCAAGTCTCTTAGAGTCTCTTCCCTCAAGCATATCAACTGTATCACCCAGATTAATAGAATCTGAATACTGGCTGAGGATGCATCCAATCTCACCATCTATGTCATTAATAGAGACCTATAGTCTTTATTAATAAAGATTTATATTCTTGACAAATGCAATTCCAGAGATACAATTCTGTATTAAGTTTTCGGTGAAAAATCATGTCAGCTTCCATATTGTCTGTAGTCATAGTCTCATGATACCTATGACATTTGTGGAACCTATTTTGGGCACAGAAGAGTTAGGGAGCTGGCTAGGGCAGCAGACTTCCTGGCACACAGCTCATTCCTTGTTTCACATCGGAGGCAACAGTGCTCAGTGGGAGAGAGCAGAAAGAAGGGCGTGATCTCCCCAGTGATCTGCAGAGCACATATATCAGGTTTGACTACAACTATATTAGTGAGTCTAAGGAGGCAAAAGTAGAGCAGAAAGAGAAACATCAGACAACAACCACTTCTAATGTCTACTTGTCCAACACATACTTGGGTTTGAGTCCTTTTCTTCAAAGTCCCCTACCATTCAGTTTTGCCCACACTGCTGACAAAAGCCTTAGGTAGAGGGTGCAAGCCTAGGGGAGGTAGGATGTTAGGGGAGTTGTTACCAAGAGCGGGGAGCATGGTTGCCACCTACTGTTCTTGGTAACTGAAGCATCCTATAAAGATCATTGGAGACTTGTGACTGGGCTGCAGAGTAGGTGATAGTCCCCTCATCAAGAGGATAAGAAAAAATGTCCCAACACACTGTGTGGGCTAGCTGTCTGGGTGTTTGGAGAACATCTGTGCAAAGTAGCAACAATAATCACAGTGTCTGTACATTAGAGCAGATAAAAACTCAGGATTGTTAATGCCTACTTTGGCAGCAATTTTGAAGCAAAAACCTCTTGTTAAAGGAGACAGGAGAAATTTGAAAAGACAGAAAGCAGTTGAATGAAGTCTGAGGAAGTTCTAAAAAAACTACCGGGTTGTTTTTTCTCCACACATTTAAATGCCAAAGTTTTATTAGTCACTTTAAGTGATACTTTTAGTAGTTTAGCACAGTTCACCTAGTTGTAATCCTATTTTCACTTTCTCTAGCCAGAAAGAAGCAGCAAAGCATGAGAGGTGAATCATTTCCATAGTTTCTCTCAATTGAGCATATATGCTTCTTTTTGGTGAAAGTATTTTCAAAACATGGTCAGTCTTAACTTGCTGCGAATAGAGGTGCTTTAATCTAGAAAGGAGAGAGAAAGGCTAATACTCTGCAATGTTAACTGTTACAGGTTAAATTCTATAATTACAGACTCAACTGTCTTATTTACTCACTCAATTGACCTGCATTTCCCAGCCTCAACAAATATGAAGATTCTGCCTTTCTGGCCACAAGTAATACTTGTAGCAGATGAGAATAATCCCTGGACCTCATTCTCCTCACCTTTCCCCAAGAACAGTTTATCAAGAAGTTCAACCGCTCCAGAAAACCAGTGAAAGGTGACTGACCCTTCCTTGTAATCCTCCTCTCCCTCCTCCTCATTTTCAAGGAGACATGACCAGGCTATGAGGAAACGATGCCTTTGTGATTTAACCTAGTTATTACTTTGAGCAGAGTTGTTTAAACACAAAAAAGGGGCCACAATCAATGTGCTTAATGTATGTATCGATGGCCACACAGACCAGTCCTTTGGACTGGAGTGACTCCTTGAATGCACAATCAACCACAGTCCATGGCAACTCAGTGGAAGGTGAAACTGATGAAGTTAGAGTTTTATAACTAAAGGAAGTGTATCATGACGTGTCACGTACCATCAGTTTGGGATAAAATTCTACCAATTTCGGTCAAGGTGAATGGGCCACCAACAGTTAACTTGGGAAAGGGACATGTATAAATTTTATACGTTGGATGCCTAGCAGAAGTTGCAAAGTTCTCATGTGTAGGCAAATGTGAATACTTTGGTGTGAGTGGGCTGGCACATTATACAAGCAGCCAGGGATAAGTAAGCTTTGAATCAACTGTGCTAAATGGAGGGATGAACACCAAAAGAGTTTTCAAACCCACTTTTCATCCTGGCATCTGACTAATTATTTAGATCTAACAACCCAGTGCAATTCTATGTCCTACTCTAGTGGGACTGTTGTGGTTTTTTGTCTGCATTTCCTCTGTGACTCAAGTATTTGATTGACTTCTGCTGCAAATATTGAAAAGGATTTTAAAAAAAAAAGTTTATTAAAAAAATAAACCAACTACATCTCTGAAAGCTGTTAAGATTTTTGTGAGTTGAAATTAAGCTAATTTTGTTTTTGCATCTGAAATGAAAGTTCAAGTTTACATTTATAAAGAAAAGAACACAATTGTTTCAGTCATGAGTTGCAAATGACAAGTAATATAGTTATAAACTCAAAGAAAAATTTAAAAACTGGAAATATGAAAAAATTATGCTTCAAGGAATCTTAGTACTTTATTTCCTTAGTATTTGGAATTCAAGGTATATATTATCACCTCCTAAAATAGGTATGTTGTACCAGCAGCTCTCAGATTGTGATCTCTTAGGTACCAGTATTCTGCAAAGCCAAGGCAATTACTCAGTTGTACCATTTTAGTATATTTAATCTCAGTCACATAAGGTACTTTTAAAATAAAGCAAGTCTGGTCTTCTTACTCCAGAAATAGTCTAGTATAAAGTAAGATTAATTTCCTTGTTCTAGTGTATGGTATGCTAGTGACCTTAGCTTCCTCCGATGAGCTGAAAGCATGTAAGAAAACCCCAGTAAGTACTCAGAACTCAGCAAGATGTGGATCTTTATTTCCTGTAAATCATACATGATTTAGCACAGTTTTTCCCATATTGTAGTCAGTGGTCTGCAAAGGGCACACCAGACATGGTGTGACTTCCTTTCCTTCTATCCTTTAAGTCACATTAAATGACACTAAGGGATAGAGAAAATACTTTCCCAATATTACTTTTCCATACAAATACATGCTACCATTGCCATAAAATTGTTTAACTGGAGACACACATGGTCTGCAAGTCATATTCCCTTTTAAGTACCATCCATTATGCAGAAGTATTGTCAAATTCTGGTGTCCATTACATTGTGGAGCATGATAGAAAAGCTATAAGGGTATTCTTATATCAGTGAGGTCAGTTGAGCACTGTTTGTGTATCACAGCTTCCACTGATTTCATGCAGATTTTGACATCTACAAAGAATGCCAAGTGGATAGCTAGTTTGCAGGAGAATCTTATTAAGTATCCTCAATAAAGAGGTAGTGGATCATAGTAACATTGCTTGATCTGATTGCATTTTGTTTTGTGGCTATCTCAATAGACATCCTGATTTCTTTCTTCATCTCCCTAAGTTTTCTGGCATAAAAAATGTTTGCATTTGAAAGGAGAAACAGAGGTGTTGTCTGCATAGGAAAACTCTGACTGCACCATTGGTATAATAGTGGTAGAATTGTTAAACTTCATCACTTTCTGGGAAGGTTTTGGGAAGCATTTCAATTGGTCAGTTTTGTTGGCTTGATACTATGATAATGAAGACCCTATTTATTGCTTACTTAGCATATATATTAATTAGATTGAGGGATGATTTTCTCATGAAAATATATGAATGACACAGGCCTACTTTTCTCTGCCCAGTTTATTAGCATCCCTATTTTTATGCCAATATTTTTATTCAGTCCATGATACAGCACCTTCTAAACTCTTCAGGGGCTACAACTTCTCAAACCATGTAGTACACACATCTCCGCTTTCACATGGAGTCCTACACATCTCGTCTCTGTCTATTCATCAGAACTCATCTCCTAGTACTTTTTCAACAGTTTTCTCCCACAGTCAGAGTTTTCTTGGAATTGAATTGAATTCCCTAACATAATTAATCTGACGGGAGTCTTACATTAGTGCTGCTCTAATGTCTATAAAGAAAAATCATCTGTGTTCATAAATGCCCCACTGTGATTTTCATAGTTCACTCTCATTGTTACAAGACTCCTTAAGGTACTAGAAAGCCACAATGAATCCTTTTCTTCTCCAAACTGAACCCTAACTCTCTCAGACTGCCTTCATAGTAGTTCTCCTTTGTGACTGTCCTCTGGACCAGTACTAAAAGGTCAGTGTCCTATCTGTGCTGGGGACCAGGATGCAGTACTTCAGATGGGATTTCACAAGGCCAGAGTAGAGGGATGAAATCACCACCCCTCACCTGCTGTCTACTTTTCTTTTGATGTGGCCCAAGACACAATTTGACTTCTGGGCTGTAAGTGCACACTCTTGACTCATGTCCAGCCTTTCATCCATGAGAACCCCCAAGTCCTTCTCCGTAGGGTTGGTCTCAATGACTTCTTCTCCCAGTCTGTGCTCATAGGTGGGATTTGCCCAATCCGGTACAGCACGTTCCACTTGGACTTGTTGAACTTCATGAGGTTCTTATGGGCCCACTTCTGAAGCTTGTCCAGGTCCCCCTGGATGACATCCCTTCCTTCTGTTGTGTCAACTGCACCATGCAGCTTCCTGTCATCTGCAGACTTGCTGAGAGTGCACTTGATCTCACTGCCCATGTCATCGATGAAGGTTCTGAAGTGCAATGGTCCCAAGACAGAGTCTGAGGGACACCGGTGCACTGTCCTCCACATAGAACCATTGACCACAACTCTCTGGCTGCATCCACCCAGCCAATTTCTTGTCCATTGAATAGTCTATCCATCAAATCCATGTCTCCAGTTTGGAGATAAGCATGTGATGTGCAACCCTGTTAGAGGCCTAACAGAAGTCCAAATAGATGTCTTCCCTTGTCAACAGGTGCTCTCACTCCATCATAAAAGGCCACCAGATTGGTCAGGCATGATTTACCCTTAATAAAGCCATGCTGGTTACCTCCTTGTCTTAGCACATGTTCTAGGAGGATCTGCTAAGTGATATTACCAGACACAGAGGTGAGGCTCACCAGTGTGTAGTTTTACAGATTTTCCTTTCTCCCCTTTTTAAAAATGGGAGCAATGTTTCCGTTTTCCTAGCCACCAGGGACTTTGCTTGACTGCCATGACTTTTCCAATATGATGGAGAGTGACTTGACAACCATGTCAGTCAGTTCCCTTAGGACCCTGGGCTGCATGTCATCAGGTCCCATAGACCCCATCAGTGGTCCTTAACCTGCTTTTCACTTATAGTGGCACTCAAGGGATTTCATTCAAACCACACCCAGTGAGAGGGTCAGGGACTGAGAGAAGTGGCAAGTCTGAGTGCCAGTGAAGACTGAAGCAAAGAACTTATGTATGTCACACTTCTCCTTGTCAGTTGCCACTAGTTCACCCTTCTTACTTGTCAGGGAGAGAACACTTTATTCAACCTTTCTTCTCCAACTTATGTATGTAGAGAATCCCTCCTTGTTATTCTTCACTTGCCAAGTCATGTTCCAACTTTGCTTTGTCTTTGCTTACCCCATCTCTAAACATTTGAACAATATCTCTGCACTTTCTCCAGGTCACCTGTCGCTGCTTCCACTGGCTGTGCATTTGCTTTTAACTCTTCAGTTGGAGGAGCAGATCCATGCTTAGTCATGCCGTTTTCCGGTCTGCCTTTCTCAGCTTCCTACACAGGGACAGAGAGCTCCTGTGCTCTAACAAAAGTGGCCTTGAAGAAGTGCCAGCTCTGGTCAGCCCCTGTGTTCTTAATGATGCAATGTTGTATAACTAATACTCCAAATTTGTTCCTAGAAAGTGATTTGAAGTAACTTTCTTTTCGTGTTTTATTGGGTCAAAGCATTAATATGTGCTTAAGAGGACCTTAAAAATACAAGCTTACTTTAAGTGGATTGTAAGCATACTGAACAACTTTGAAAGGGCATGGTGCATTCTCCAACCATTAATCAGCTTATTCTTCTGTAGCCTTTAGGAGAAAAATAAAGATCAGAATAATCCATTATGTCAAACTATTAAATTCCCTTTCCTTAAAAAGGTTTTAATGATCACTCATGCCAGATTCTGACGTTATTTGCACTAATATCTCTCTGAAGAAGTTCATTTGAGTCAGAAGATTTACTTTAGATTTACACCACTTGAAATTAGAAAACTGTTTATAAGTGGATTGGACAGACCACATATTTTCCTGGTATCAGGATATAATTTAATCCATTCAACCGTAAGTTTTTAGGTAGCTTTTGGACAGAATTAGAAGTGTACATGCAATTACTTTCCTTGAAATCTTGCCTTTCTGTGGATTTATTCAAACTCCAAATAATCAAATCTTTAAAAAACCTTTTTGGAGAGCATGTTTGAAACAGGCCATTCTTTGGTCTTTAAACTTTGTGAAAGCATTTGAAAATGTTCCTTTATTGTGGTTCATTGGCGAGATGAATTGCAAATTATACTAACAGGTAAAATTGTTAAATGACCATTTTTTTTCAAGTATTTTGAACTTGCCGTTTCAGTAAGACAAATGTTAAACAGTGCTATTTTTTAATATGAAAAACTGGCACACATTATTTTTTAGTTATTACTTGTCTATTGATGTCAGCTAAGTACGTTATATTGCAGGATATAGGAATACTCACAGACACTGGTGACAGTACGAAGTGTTTTGACATCCCTGTCAAATCCCATTCAAATGAGTTCTGCAGCAGAAACATGAGAGTAAGGAGGGAGAAGAGTGGAGACCACCTTTTTCTGAATGTTATTCATCACAATATTGAAAGCCAGATATCTGTCCTCCCTGTGGTAACAACCAGGGTATTGAAAGCTGCTTATTTACAGGTGTAATTGTCTTGGGACTGTTTTAAAACTCAAAAGGCGTGCAGGGAGGAGGGCAGGTGTCCAGGGAGGCAAAACATTTTTGCAACATTCCCTGGAGTAATCAGTCAGTCAGTGAAACAGTCTGCAATGCAGAGCTGCATTTTGTCTTGAATGGATTTAAAGAGTGGAAAATAAAAGTTGCTTAAGACCACTTCTTAATTTAATATTCCCAAAATCAAAAATCTGCATCTGCTAATGAAGATGTACAAGTACTCTGGCAAGATACAACCACTGGCAAACCTACGTGGCCAGCTGCAGAGAACAGTGCATACCACACTTGCATTCCCCTGGCCAGAAACAAGCCAGCTGCAGTAGGGAAGCCATGCAACCTTCTTGTAGGAGGCATATTATATCAAAAGCAGTGCTTTGATAACATGACTGTACAGCTTCTGGACCAGAGGTTTTTTATTGTTGTTAGGTTTGGGGGGTTTGCAGTTGATTTTCTGGGTGTGTAGGCAGATAAACTTGGCTCTGCCTGGGCATGTATGGCTGAAATGAGGCATAAGTCCTGTGGGAAAAAATGATATGATCATTTAACTTAAACCTGTATTATAATCACATGCATAAAACCCTGAATTAATGTTGTACAGGCAATTTTAATATTAGCATTCTCCAACTTTTTTGAAAGAATGATATTGCAATTTTAATAAAGTTCTTTTGTGTGTATAATCTCATATACATATATAATCAAATGGGGGTTTTATCTCTTTAATTGTCTAATGCTTTAAAAATTCCTATTCAGTGTTTGCCTTGCTATGAATTCGAAACAGTGGTCCAAAGAATGCCATTAATTACATGTTATGTAAAACAAAACCTTCCTTTCATCTGTCAGCTTCAAATGAGATGCCTGACAATATCAGTGATTGTCTTTGATTCTTGATTTTTGGAAGAAAAATGAAAGAGGAAAGCCTGCTTTCACAACTGACAGCTAGTCATTAATTTGTAGAACTGTAACATCCCCATTCCTTCCTAAGAAAATATAATATTTTTTCCTAATTTTCTCAGTAATTACCATTGCCTAGTCCAGACTCTGTTGTGTTAGTTACTGTTACAAGATAATGGCATGGCTGAAATTGAAGTTGGTACTGTGGATGATGTCATACTATTGTTATATATTATGTATTACTTTATTATTTTCTACTTATTTTAATGCAGACAGATTGTTCAGTTTTAGAACACATAATATACACTGCTGCAGGCAGTGATTTTTCTTGATGTTTCAAAACATTTTTATAAGCAGTTATGATTTTTAGATTCCCGTTAATGGCCGTCAGTACTTCTGATTATTGTCTTTGTTGTACTTCCTTTTGAACTGGCAATGTGAAATTTCAAATCCCCTTTATTTCAGATTAAATTAAAATTCAAGAATTTCAAATCTTGTTTGTTAAATCCTTGCAGAAGTCCTAGTAAGCGTCTCCATTCTATGCAGTGCAACAGATTATGGATCCTTTGCAAATTGGTCTATTCTTTGTCCAATTCTATTTTACACTGTTACTAAATGTGTAAGGTATCAGTCACAGCACACAACTTCAGAATATTTATTTTATATTAATAAAATAATAATACTAACTCCTGGTATATGCTAAGCATTCATGAAACATTCACAAAAGGGTCGTAGGGAGATTATTCTTTACAGAAGTCATCTTATAATTAAAAAAAAAAAAAGGAAAAAAAGTCAGAAATATATCAAGAATGTAAAATAAACACTGAGGTAGAAAATGGGAACAGAATGAAGGCAAAATTCTGCTTGATAGTGGTCGGCATGCAAAGTACAATGGAGTCCTGAAGAGCTTTTCAATTATGATAAAAAGTGTATAGCTGAGGGTATAACTGAAATATTAAAATGAAATGAATAACAGACAGGGAAGAGGAACTGAATACCTTAAGCACTTGTCAGTATTAGCCACCTTTGTGTAGCACTGCATGTTTATTAAAGATGGAAAGAATAACTACACTGAATGCAGCTTTACCTATCAGTATTTGATAATTTAGTAGTCTCCCATTAAATACACCTTTTTGTGTCTTTATTTTTGCTGTTGCACAGCCCCATTGTCAGTGCCAAATTTGCAGCAGCAGAGAAGGGTGGAAGGAGGAGCTGGGCTTGTAACTTTTGTTAGCACCATGAGGATCATTCACTTTAATATATAAGTTTTAAGATATCCATTAGCATTATTCTAAATTTTTTTCTTGGGAATAAATGCAATATATCCAATATAGTCTTCTACACAATCTCTGCACATGGAGATTTTTACTTAAATTACCTGATTTCTGAGATAAACATGGTATATTTTCGTTTTTTCTAATTTAATTGAGCATTTTTCTATTAGTATTTTTTACTGATTTCTTCTACAGTAACATTAGTTTGCTTAACACATATGATAAATATACACAGAACATAACAGAAACAGTACAGAATTCAGTCCTGGTATAGAAAATCCTATAGGTTAACTCATCAAACTATGAAGAAAATTAATGAAAAAAGTCACTGTGCTCTATATTAAGTGCTTCTTGTGCTTTAAGGACCATCAATCTGGCCCCTACTAACCTCTAAAGATGTGTTTGTTTCAGCAAGAAAACATACTGCTTGAAAGGTCAGGTCACAGAAAATTCAACTCAAGAATCAGTAATGAGTGAAACTAAACAGTCATCAGATCCCAGCAAGTTGTCAGGGGAAAGGTTATCAGTCAAAGCACAGGAGTACACCATTGGTTTAAAGTGAAACTCTAACAAATGACTTTTCCATTCTAAATGTTTTCTTAATTGTAGGGCAATAATTACTCAAGGGGATGTTAAGTCTGGAAAATATGACAACAGCAATTGAAATGTACAACAAAGAATGAGAGAAGGGCATGAAAAACTTTTTCAAAGAGACATTCCTTCCTTCCTTACTAGTGAAGTAGAGCAAAGTCTCATGTTTAACTCCTTAAATGAATGCACCAGCTTTGGCAAGGGAAATAGTTGTAAATAAACTAATTTTGAAGTCTGAGATTTGGTGGGTATATTTTAATGCATTTCAGTGATAATAGGTTTCCTTCTACACATGTTTTTTATCTGTACCAATTTTAGATTGTATGGAGTACTTATGTGTTACTCTACATTTACTCAGAGCAGAACTAAGATCCAAATCTAGCTCACCTAAGTTCAGACAATTGAATTACCTGTGGTGGAAGTGAAGCTCTATGCTTCCTGCAGTCAGTGCAGAATGAGAGGTCCTGCAAGGTACATGTCCCACCACAGCACCATAAATGCCTCAGTATATGTCTCTCTCCCCCTCTAAGGAAACTGAACTCCTAATTTAGGTATCTGGGTAAGGTGGGACAAATCTTGCCATAGGCCTCTGATTTTGGCACCTGAGTTGGAGTCATTAGAGGTTTCAAGTAGCCTAAATTGCTTTATATGAACATTTTGCACTGAAGAAGCTTTCCTAAGTTATGTATGATATTTACCATTTTAGTGGCTAAAAACTTAAACAAAAGAGTAATGGTGACCCTATACTAGAGGTGGGAAACAGTCAAAAGAACTGAAAAACTTAGGAGACTCCTCTCTTCTGAGGATTTAAGTTCCTTGCCCAAGGTCAGTCAAAACTGTAAATCAGAGAGAGAAGTCTAAATAATGAACTTTTGACTCTCTCACCTTGTTCTTTAAGGACAACATCAGCCTTTAAGCTTAAGGAGGGTAGAGCAAAAATTCTGCAATATGAACTTTTTTACAGTTCTGGCAACCTTACTTTGCATTTTCTGTTTTCAGTAGAGTATTTTAATCACAGTACAAGGGCTATGGCCACAATTCTACTCATTAAGTTCTACTGTTGGTGATGGGAATTAAAATCAGATACTGTGAAAAGCTATTACTTCATCAGTGATAACAGAAAAATAATTCCGTCTTCAGTATTTGTATGAACATTGTTGAAGTATGTTACTGGTCATCCTTTACTGAAAATTACTTGAACTTACTATTCTGATTTACATTTATACAAATGCAAAAAGAGTTAAAAGTTCCAGCTATCTACCATGCACTGTGTTGCTAGGGCTATTTTGTATATCCTAGGAACTGAGCTGTGTTAGCTTGCATTCCAAAGCTCACTGTGCTGGACCTATGTGAACTGGAAGCCTTGTTTCCTCATTTCTGATGTGGGAGCTTGTGCTATAATCACACTAACAACAGCTCTGCTGTGCCTGACACTGGCTGGAACAAAGCATATCATAGCTTTCCAAAATAAAAAGATGTTTATTTGCAGAATCCTCAGTTAATGGAGTATATAACAAGTAAGTTCCTACTTAAGATTTCTGAAAGGAATAAAGACTGGCTTAAAATATAGTTCTGGTAAAAGCTTTCAGTCACCTTTTATTTTGATGATTAGTTTTTTTGAGCAATCATTCAGTTTTTCACTATGTGGATGACCAAATTCTGCTTCTCCTCTAGGCAAAATAATTTAATACAGTTTTTTTCAATCAATTACTAAGAACTAAAGCTTCATTTAATTCAGTTAGTGAAAAAATACCTGTGTATTTGAGATACTTTGGGTTAATTCTTCTCATTAATTGTACAGCAAATTTCTGAACAAGAGTATCTGAAATATGTAAAGCTGTTTTCTGTGTTGTTCCTTGAACACAATCTCAACATCTGTAGAATCAATTTCCTTTTTAATGTAACCATGGAGTCCAAAAGTCTAGATACCCTTCCAGCTATTGCAGGACTTTGAATATGAGGAAGTCCTAATTCCCAAGGAGAATAAAGGGTTAAGTAGATAATCATTGCAAAATATCATTGTGTGTTAACTGTACAGTATAAAATTAGAGCAAGACCTATCTCTGCAGAAGGGCCTGGGCGTTACAATATCTCCCTGCACTTTTAAGTACAGGATATTCATCCACAAACCCCAGCTTGGCTGCTGACAGAACCACAGGAGCAGTTGCACTCCACAGGCACTCATGTTTCTACCACTGCTTGTCTACAGTGCATGGGTTCAAATAAGGAGTCTCAGATATCATATCATGGACTGGTTCCATGCTTTAATAATTTATTACCTGATAGACTTACAGCATCAACGTCAGGTACCATTTTCTTTTGCATGGCACATCATGCACATTGCAAAGCAGAAGATATCTAAAATACCCACAGACATAAGATACTTTGTTCACCTATGGGATTTAAGTGCCTCATGTAGTTAAGACTTAGCAGTTAAACAGCATATATCAATAATGTATACAGACATATATGATATGATTTCAGAGTTTTACGCAAAATATTGCCCAGAACAGGGCCTAGAAACCAGCTTTTGTTTTTTGCTCAATTAGTGTTCAAACCCATAGGAGTTTGCTTTTATTCTTGCATTTAATGAAAACTTCATTTTCTCATCCAAAATAGAATACCATCAAAAGAAGTCATGCGCTCCGTGACACTGCATAGCCTGTTGTTTGAACTGTCTCAAAAGGTAAAAAATGTTCAAATCACTGCAAGAAATTCTTTAAGTGATTCTGCTCCCAGGGAAGGTATGATGATTAGCAAGCAGTTGACTGAAAGAGTTTTTTCTACAGTTTAAGCCACTTCTTGAGAGAAAGGACAGAAGAAGGTTTAGGACTATCAGTCCTGATTTGGGTGGGGCGTATTCCTTCAGAAAGCCTTACAGACAGACAAATCCAAGGTTTTCTTACTGTTACTTGTGTTGGCTGTTTGCTCTGTTGCCATCTCAGATATCACTCTCAAACAATTAGCATCTTCTGTTTGCTGTAGGGGCAGCACACCGTATACTGTGAGAGGTAGTGGGGTGCAGAAGTGTGGGTGATCGAGGGGTGCTGCAGGGCTTTCTCTGCAGACACTCTCAATCTTCTGCAACTTTCTCCAGCTTTTAGTCCAGATTTTACTCTGCTCATAAAGAAATACTGTGGCTGTGTGAGGAGATACAAATGTCTCTTGAAAATAACACACAACAACAAGCCCTCCACCCTGCCACCCATTCCTAAAAGCTGCTTCTTCCTTTAACCAACTCCAAAAAAAACCCCCATTTCTTGCAACATGCCTTTCCTGAATTCACAAATTTCTTATACTTCTGCTAGTTCCTGATGGACAAAGGGCACAGAGTTCTCTCTACAGAGCTCTCTGACCATGCCTTAGCCTTCTGAACTGTGTCATGATTGGGGTATGCCTGAGGCTTTCTCTTTTGCCTCCTGAATAGTACCAGTCTTTGTTGCCCTATTGGCCTGTGCTTGAATGACTCTTTTGGGTGAATGACGTATTCCTTGACATTATGTGTGTTGGTTTCCCAGAGAAGGATATTAAAATGACCTAACCTTATTATTCACATGATAGTCACTGATAACCCCCCCTGTATTTACTAAATTATATCCCACTATGATACATGACAGCCCACATTTATCGCAAGCAGTGTGTTGTCTTTTAGAAAATGCTTTCTTCTTTGCAAACAGCAGGGCTTTACAGGGAGATACATAAATGTCTGTTTTTGCAGTTCCAACAGCAAAAACTGGATAGGTAAAGAAAGCAAAAGATAATGAATACAGAACGGGTATCCTTAGAAAGGTCTAATTAGAAAGAAGTAGTAATAAACTTCACTTGCATATCTTAATATTTGAAATTAAATTCCTGTGCACTGTATATCACAACACGCAAAAATCCAACTTTCCTTCAAAAAGTAATACTTTGCATCATAGAGAGTACACTCTCGTTGCTTAATTGTTATGATACAGGTACATCTAGGATTTCTTGCTCAATAGTCAATGAAAGTATAATTCCAATGTGAAAGACACGGAAGTTGTGTAATTTCCTACTTTTAAAAAAGGAAAAACTGAAAAAGCCACAAGCGTTTCTGAACTCACATTAATATGGTTAAGTAGGAGAGTTGAAAACCTTAACCTCTACATAAAAGCTTGGCCATGTGGGCTAAGCAGGTAACATACAATTTACTCTGTTACACCATGAACCCTAAGAAGGGGAAAATGCACATAAACATATAGCACTAAGTTTAATGATGAGATAGAGAGTTCCTTTGGACAGATCTGTGACTGAAGGAATACATTCAGAGAGAAGAAACACAAAATTAAGTGCCAATGATTGATATGACCTTTTTC
The DNA here is from genome assembly GCA_013400415.1 of Scytalopus superciliaris. Classification (NCBI taxonomy): domain Eukaryota; kingdom Metazoa; phylum Chordata; class Aves; order Passeriformes; family Rhinocryptidae; genus Scytalopus; species Scytalopus superciliaris. The sequence continues at coordinate 10,889 of VXBX01009623.1, read as the reverse complement.
ATACATCAAAAGTAACAAGTGTACAGGTTTCAGTATGAATGACATATATGTGGTTAGTTGTCATGCCTGCCTTCAAGAAATGCCAGACAATGTGGTTTTCTTGTGAGAGGGAGAAGATTGGAACATCCTGAGGTGAATTGCTTCATATAATGAACTGACAAACTGGGTCCTTATCATGATTTTAGTAATTAGTGACAATTTATCTCTAAAGTGCATGCTGTAACTCTAGATTAACTGCATAATTATGTGACCATAAAGAGTACTATAATATAATGACACACACATATATTATGAAAGTTAAACCAGAAGTAATTCTCCTAAGAATTTTTCTTGATACTTTCAGACAAAATGAACCAAAATACTACTGAACATTTGTGTATGTGAATATTACATAGTAAGAGTCATTATTGAAGTGGTGTTAGTCCTAGGAATGGTCATGCACTAAAAGTCTAATGTTTATTTTAGGATCAAGTAAAAGGATCAACATCATGTTCATTGACATCCACAGAAGTACAGAGCCATGAGCTCAGTTAGAAACTCATATGCAGGTCTTTGTGACCACTTGGTTTCAATTTAAAATAGTGAATTATTAGTGAAACTGACTTCTGTTATCTGAATGATCTCCCAAATCTTTTAAATAATTACTTAATAATGGTTTGAATTTATCTACTATGTCAGTTTCTTAACTAACTAAATAACTGGGCTAGTTTAATAAAGCAGCACTGAAATGGCAGGCAATTTCAACTGCTATCACCAGAAAGAGAAAGGCTTTATGTAAATGATAGAAAGGAAAATTACTTACCATCTGAAAACTGTGAGAAACCTAAATGGCTAGATCTGTTTAGCTTTTAAATACTATCAAACAGTGATTTGTTTTTAGAATTGAAATACTGTAGCTGTGAGAAACAATAGCATGGAAAATATTTTCATCCTAAAAGAGATATAACAAGCAGTTATGGCAGAACATTAAAAAAAAAGGTGAATTTGTAATGGAAGCCATGAACTGACTTTCATTTTAACAGCAAATAGACATCTTCTGTCTTTTCCTGTCATCAAGCCAAGAGTGGATTCCTTTCTGAGCATTTGGGAATCAATGGCATTTTAAGATTTAATTCCTATGAATTTATACATGAGTCCTCCAATGTAGACATTGCTAATGACAGTACTAGGCTGACATTTTGCTTGTGGGTCTCACAGATATTTTCTGACAGCAGAGCTGAGAGCAGTATGGCTCCACTGAAGATTGTGGAACAGACTGATTTTTAACTAGAATTGACTCTTTTTCTTGTATTCCCACTTCTCTTTTCTTCCTCAATCCATCCCTTTCACCATCCTTTTCCTTGCACCATGTTTTGGCTTCATCTGGTCTCCAGCTATTTCACTTTTGTCACAGCAACCTTGTTGAGCTGGCTTCATCTCACTTCTCACAATTTGTTCCACTTTTAATTTTCTTCCTCCTTATCTCAGCTTTCTAGACCAGCTCATCCCATGGTCCTTTACATCCCAGCTCTTGAAGGGATTCCAACCTCTCTAGCTATTAACACATCAATTTTCTGTACAGTGTTTTCTAATTTCATGTTAATAAACAACCAGATACTTCTATTCCTATGTCCTCTTCTGTTCAGCCAGTCATTCCCTTTATTTCCCCTATTACCTTGCAATGCAGTTCTCAGTCTCAACACTTTTTGTGATGTTTCTGCTTCCTATGAAAAAGATTTTTCAGTCCTCAAAATGGTAGTTCCAGTCTGCTTGCCAGAGTAGCAGGACCATGTGCTTCCTGATGACCATTTTTGTACTTGTCACCCTGTACTGTGCACACTCAACCAGTCTGTAGCAAGGGAGCAAATGGAGACTTGTCATATGTGCAAGGAGAATATGATAATTCTTCTTTTATGATGGAACATGAACTTTCTGTCCAGCATTTCCATCAGCAGGGGGATATGAATATGCCTCATGAGCATGAAAATTTTATCTTTTAAAATTAAAGTCTCTGCTCTGATTAGGCAAATTCAAGGTCTTTTTATTGAGCAAGATCTGGGAGACCAGGGAGAAGAACCACACCTTAGAAAACTTTTGAAGGTGAGGATTCAAGCCACATGTGCCTCTTCATTTCTCAGACCAATGCAGATTATGGGTAAGACTTTCAGGCAACATGAATTTATTCCAGACACTAAAAGCTCCTAATAGACCACTTGGATAGAGTCCGAATACAATGCAGTTCAATCGTGTTCATTTTCATAGTCAGGACTTATAAAGATGGGTACAAGATTTTGACAGCTCTTTTCCTGCTGGGAGTATCCCCAGTTTTGAGGAAATATCTCCCCTGGAAAGATGTGACCTCTGGCCTCTGTACGCCTCATTTACAGCAGGTGAACAGACAGTAAACCACCTCAATGTTGCAAGATTGTTTTCAGCTAAATGATAACACAACCACTTTTGAGCTATTTTTTTATATTTATTTTTTGAAATTCATCCCTGCATATAAGCTATTTCCTTCTCTAACTTTGCATCATACCAAACCCACTTTCATCTCAGTTGATTCTTCTAAACATCTTAATGACTGCATCAGCTTCCTGTAATTGTTCCTTCAGTATAGGATTTCCTCTATCCCCTCCTACTAGCTCAGGCAATGTCCTTCTGGTTTATGCTTTAAAATGCTTGGACATGACACACAGACAAAAAGACGTGACCAGCATATATTGAATGAAGATCGACTTAAAAAGAAATGGGGAAAACAGAGACCTGAACTATTCTTGCTCTTGCTAGACTTGCTCAGGATCTGTGAGCAATCTGTTGGCTTTGAACAGTTGCTTTATAATGACATCTCAGGAAAAGGAAAAGGAAGCATGAGAACACTAATGAGGAACTAAAAATAAGATATGATGTAAAAAATAAACAGACTAGTCAGACTGTGGTAACTTCCATTATTATTTGGCATTTAGGCAGCACTTTTCAAACAACAATTAACTCTCAAAACCTTCACACCAGCTCTCATAGCAACAATTGAGTATCATTTTCACAGTTGAGGTAACATAAGACCAAAATCTCAAATGACATGAAGTAATCTTAGTTTCAATCATCATGTCAGTAGCAAATTTGATTCAAGAACTAAAGTCATATTAAGTGTATATAAGCCATATAAAGTGTCTACGGAAGAAATTCTGCAGATCCCAACTTACATTCTGATCTCTTGTTGTGTCCCCCTTCTTGAGAATTTCACTGGTTTACATGCATTGTATTTTTTATAAGAAACTAGTCCTCACAGGGATATAGATCATAAAAATATTACATCATCCTGAAAAAGTGATGACTTTGCTAACCATCAGTGTATCTGAAAGATATCTAAGAAAGTTATATTGCGTCAGTATACAGCCCTTCAAAAGAGTGACAGAAATTATCAGTTCAATGGTAAAGAGTGGCCTTCCTGTGATATGTGGGGTCCCAGGTATCATAGCCCTGTTCAATTTCTTTGTCCAGGATTACTGACTACTTTGCACATGCTGACTATTCCCCTTTCCCAAGGATGACCGCTGTTCGTCATAATGGGGAAAAACCAACCTGCCTTGCATCAGGTTCACAGCTCCTATCAATTAGAGAGTGTATTCTACTCACATAGAAGTGACTTTGCTCTATGTGCAAATTCTTAAGCTTAGCACTTTCATTTCCAAAACCTCTACTAAAATATCATTTGGCTCTAAAGATGCCCAAAGTATAAAGCATTTAAAGTTTCCTAAGAAACACCCCTGCACATAAAAGCCTTTCTGTGAGAATGGCAATATTGAGACAGTAGGCACCTGAGCTTTGCTAAGACTCACAAACTGTTCTTCAACTTTATCCACCTGCATGGACAAGCTGTGTGGGTTTTTTCTGAAAGGGATTCTCTCATCAGGCTCTGCAATGATCTTTGCAATCCCATCCAGTAGCAGGTGATTAGAAAACTCATGTGGGTTTTGGGAGATTTGAATTCACAGCCACCTTCTCCCTGAGGGGATGTAAAGGTACAGGTTCAATCAGTAAGATCAGTGTTCCAGCCACTGTCCAGGATGTCCTCCTAGAGAGCAAGAAGCTTCTGCAGTGTCCGTTATTAAAGCTCTCCTATGTCACAGTGAATAACTGAAAAAGAGGTAGAGAGTTCTGTATCCCATCAATCAAATATGCAATTGCCAACAACATCTATGCTCACCCAAGTACTTTCTTTTTTTCTTTTTCTTTCTTTCTTTCTTTTTCTTTTTCTTTCTTCTTTCTTCTTTCTTTTTCTTTCTTTCTTTCTTTCTTTCTTGTTTCTTGTTTCTTCTTTCTTTTTTCTTTCTTTCTTTCTTTCTTTTTCTTTCTTTCTTTCTTTCTTTCTTTCTTTCTTTCTTTTTTTCTTTCTTTCTTTCTTTTTCTTTTTTTTTCTTCTTTCTTTCTTTTTTCTTTCTTTTTCTTTCTTTCTTTCTTTCTCTCTTTCTTTCTTGCCCCACTATTGCCTTTCGGTTTTTTTATGAATTTACCATCCAGTCATATAAATAAGTTTTATTATCAGGTGACTCAAGTCTCACCTGCAGGCACTGAAACAGAAGGAAGAAAACGTCAGTTGTGTGACTTTGTCTAACTACAGACTATGGTAGAAAGTTAAGTAATTTAAAAGACAAGCTGGTTAATTTAACTTTTAAATGTACATGATAATAAAATATGTGAAGCTGTTGAATTCTTCTGGATTCTCATTATAGCAAAAAACAGACTATTCAGCCTGAGTGTTATATCATACACCATATTCTTATGATTTTACCTCTGAAAGAAAGAGAATGTTTCATGCTCTGATGATCCCTTCTAGCCCACCCAAATACAACTTTTTAAAGGAGGAGCAAAGGCCATCCTTAAGAACCTAAATGACAAAACAGACTCTTACATTGGGTGTTTTACTTGAAAGTGTGTATGTGAAAACTGGCTGGAGGATGAGAAATTCAGGTGTGAAATGGGTGCGGCTACAGTTGCAAATTTAATAAGACATGAATTTGTTTTTTCCTTCAGTGTGCAGTATTGACATGCCTGTGGCTGCAGGCACGTAAGAGACTGAATATAATAGAGGTGCTGGCAGCAGACAGAAAAATTTTAGTATATTAAATATTTCCTCATAATTAATAGCGTTTTGATTATACCTTTAAAAAATGTATTGGTTTCTGGAAGATAGAATAAATGTTTTATTTCATTGTATTTTGTTCCATTACAGATACTTTTCATAGTACCAGAACACTCAGGATTTTCAGTAGCATAGTAAATACAGTGACAAACTGTCAAATACAATTTGCTTTATCTCTCATGACTAAGGAAGAAATTCTGTTTTCAGTGTAGTGCTTAGTTTACTTGGTCTATTTTTAAAAATCTGTGATGTTCTGAAGGTCTTCAGTGTGTGTGATGCAGTGTCAGGAATTACATTGAGCAGGTCAGCTGGAATTGTAGATGTCAGTCCTTAATCCAGACCATAACTAAACCTTTTAACTGTATTAGTACCAAAAGTCTGGATGCCTTGCATGGAGGGATGTAAGGCTAGGTGAATGAAATGGTGAATAAATATAAAGATGAAATCTGAATTTTCTATTCTGTCAGCTGATATAGGAGATGGAAATATACTGTCATCATGAGAAATGATAACTGCGTTGAAAGAGGAGGGTACTTAAATTCCGTTCTCTACATTCAAGTGTTTCCTGTTGCATTTCTGTGAATTATTGTCAAATATCATCTGAGTTAAAATCCCCATTCATGCTTTGTCTAGGTAAAAATGAACAATATAGCCAGCCTCAGCCACTAGCTATCTTTTGGGCAATCCTTGCCTTAAATCGCTGATCTTCCCGTTTGCATTTTTTTACCCTATCATTGTTCAAACTGAAGAACCTACACTGTCTGTGAAAGTGTTATTACCACATAAAATGATCCATCTTCCAATCACTCTAAAAATAATCAAGGATTTGATACAAAGTTGAATAAGTTGAATGAAAATATACTAAGTTGAACAAAAAGAACTGGTCAAAGATACCCTGTAACCTCCAGGCACAGAATCCTCATTAGTGGATGAGAAGAACAGGGCTGGAATCTGTTCATGCACGTGAATATAAACAGAAACATTTTCAGCAGAGCCCTGGGGACAGGCAAAACCTTGCAGTCATGGCTATGAATTTTAACAGACGAAAATAATTTCTGTCTTTCCTCTGCCTTGGTCAGGGTGAGTACAGGAGCATCTCTTATGCTTTTGCCACCAGATCATTTAAGAGAACTCCTTGCTAAGTACACTAATTTATCTGACTCTCATCACACTGGAAAGGAGTGAGAGTGTGTGACCTGTTGCTGCTGGCTCTACACCAGAGAGAAGGTGAATAACGCAGGTATTGCAACCAAGAGTAAGGCACTTTTCTGCAGAGTCTAAATATTGAACTTCAACTTGACTTAATACTTAGAGAACATGGATGCAGAGAGCAGGTTGTCTTATTGCTGTGCCTTGTGTTTTATGTTCCTGCTATATACTTGGGGTTTATAATGTTCACTGTTGGCTGTGTTCAGCATCAGGGTTTTTAAGCATGGGAATGATAATTAAAGATGCATTGTGACCAACCAATTCAGGCAACTGCTGCAACTGTAAAATCAGGTAAGCATACTGAAGGAAAGTACTATGTACAGTTCTGCCTTAGACCCTTGTACACCTTAAGTATTTAAGATTAAGCAAAAGCCCTCCAAAAAGCCATTGTAAACAGAAAAAAACTAGTTATCCTCCAGAAAGAGGAAATTTGCAACCTTCTGTCACAGTCCATTTATCTTTCTTTTCGCTCCCTTTGTGGCTGAATACCTTCACAGATTCCCTGAGGAAATTAGGTTTAAGAGCACTTCTTGGCTGCCATCTGTGTGTGATGGCACAGGAATAATTAATTTTTGTCCTAACCAGGAGACAGGAACTCAGCAAACCACTATTCATCTATTTACAGGCTCATACATTGTTTGAATGCCCAGGTTTCTAGAATCTGGTAGCTTGCTGTTTTGTAAGAAACTACTGCCTTGAGGAGGGAGGATAAAGAGACAAAATAAACTGACAGGTGAAGCAACGGGCAGATATTGGTGGTATCACAGAAGCCTTAACATCACTGGAATAGATCCCATGATTCATATTTAGCAAATGAAATTCTAACCTTCCTGTCACTTCAGCATGAATCCTACATAACAACAAAAATGGTGGAAATTCCTCAGGTAGGGGGTGATTGTGTAAGGACAAGAGGAAAACGGTTACTATGAAAGAAATAAGAACTAAAAACATTTTAGCAGATCACAGAGGGTTGAAATTCTCCAACGAGAAGAGATTAACAGAGTCAGTGATTAAACGATTGTATTATGCCCTTGACCATCCTTTATAAAATATTTGATAGGAACAGGTATCCTCAGTCCTTCCTGTGATTTTGCTATCTGTCAAACGGAATGCATTTTTTTTAATTAGGATATGATTCAGCGCAGTGTGGAGGCAAGAGTAAGTAACACAGCTGATACCAAAGGCACTAATCTCCTACCCAAACTGGGTGTGTCTCAAACTTTGTTGTTAAACTTGCAGTTGCAGGTTTAGCAGTTGCTTGAAGCTCACGACTGCATGTTCTTCAAGGCAAGAACTGCCTTTTACAATGTATTTATGCAGTAGATGTACTTATGACATAATGGGCCTCAATTTCTTTTGGCACCTCTTACTGCCTTTATAATATAAATCTTAATTATAATAATAAGCATTTGGGACAGGATCCAAGGTATTTATCTGTGTGTGAGGATTTCTATGTATGCCCCAGTGTACTGGTTCCCAATTCTAATCATGACCTTTGAATTCATTTGTGCTGAGATGCAGTTAAAAGTCAGAATAACAAGACCATTAATAATAATAGCCATGCAAGGACACAGCACTGTATGGTAGCGAACACACAAGAGGTCTGCATGGGTTTAGATATGTGTTATGATAATGAAGCAGCCTGGGTGCCGAGAGCTATGATTTCTGCTCACATACCCTGAGTTTCAGCCAAGTCAGAGTTCTAGGGAAAATTAACTCTTGCTGGAATTTGAATTATTTTTGCTACCAGTCCACATATAAAGCAAATTTTTTTAAAAAAGTAGCTGAAATTTGTGTGTCTATGACAAAAGCCTGGGGTTTTTAGGTAAACAAAATACAGGGCAGTACAGGGAGAAGTCTGAGAATGTATTGACTTTGGAGATATGTGCATATAGGGGCATTTCACGGACTAACATTTTCAATATACATGTTGTGAGTGTTCATTTTTCTTCTCTGGGAAGTCACACCTCAATTTAAGTTAGGGCCATCTCCACTTCAAGATACTATGGCAGGTCATAGTGCTTGGAGGATCACTAGAGGAACATGCTCATCTTCTGTTGCTGACTCCAGCTGTTCAAACACAAGTAGTAAGAGAGTTGTCAGAGCACTGGCCTGCATACACTGCCTGCAGGTGCCTGTGGAGCAATGACAGATAGCACTGGATTTTTCCTTCCCTTGAGGTCCCCAGTGTTTTGTAGATAAGATCATGATGCTGCTCCTGTGGCATAATGGAAAAGAAGAGGATCCCTTTCCCCTGTTTTTCTTTATGTGAAAATTTAGCTGTGGTTTAGCCCTTCTATTGCCATAATGCTCTGTAGAACCACTGAACCTTTTTTCAGAGACGAAATCCCTACATCACTGTTCCTAAACAATACAGGAACGATTTTCTGATCCTGAGAGTGGGTGGCCCAGCCTAGCCACAGTTATGGTTACATAATGTGTGGTGGCCTATGAACCTTGAAAGGTACCCTTCTTGGACTAAAATGTAACTATTTTCTGTATTGTTTTCTTTATTATTATTATTATTATTATTATTCAGTACAAAGCATTTGGAAAAAAAAAGCTGGGTATTTTGCTGGGCTTTTATCAGAATGACGTTTTCATACACAAAATCTATGATGTTTTCATACATCCTTTCATACATTGTTTGCTTTAGGGTACAGCATGAGGAATCTTTGGATATGTAAAGCTGGAATAATGTTGGTTGACTGTTGAGGCTGGAGGGAACAAAACTTGGTGCCATGGAGTCTAATACTGCCTACTGGAATTGATCCCTACATGGGCTATCCCTCCAGCCAGGCTTAGGCACCTCTTCCCAAAGAACTGGCATAAATCAAAGCAGCCTAGAAGCATGCTAGCAATTAAACAGTGTGGAGGATCACCAGGCCAGTGCTCAAGCTTGTTCCTTGCCCTTGTTTTATTTAGCAGCATGGAAAGCTGAAATATCCACACACCCTAGGATTAGGTTGCCAGGGGAACTGCAAACATTGGGCTTAATTGAACGGGACACTTAACTTGACAGCAAGTTGTTTTACTGGTATTATGCAATATTGTTTGTCACTGAATCTAGGGATCAGTCTTCATATGTGGGGGTGGGTTAAAATGAGGAGATCAAGAAGCACATTTAGTCACAAATATCCAGGGTTTTTGGCAAAGTCTGAATAGATTTCCCTGTCACTCCTTTGCTCAGACAGATGCGTTGCTCCTCTCAAGCAAGGTCACCTATCTCTCTTACTCCCTCGATTCAGGAGCCAAGCTGTCTTTGGTGAAGCTTCACTGCTGTTTTTGTTTCTTTTTACAAATGGAACAGCTCTTTTTAAAGCAGTAGGGAGGGAAAAAAAAAAAAAAAAAAGATATGATCTTGGCTTTCTGCCATGAGTCTTGTTTATGGAGTCTAGTAATAACACAGCATGGGAATTTTGGGACAAAGAGCTGTTATCTTGTGCCTGTCAGGTCTTGCCCTTAGTGTTCAGTGCTGACCCTGCAGGATCATTGGTGTGGTCTTTTTTCAGCTGTCCAATGCATGAGATACCTCTGCACCCCATATTGTCTTTTACCCTGTTTTTCCAGTATCTCTGTCCTGAGGGGTAACTGAGTGCAAGAGCATAAAAGTGTTCTGACCTCAACTGATGCTTAAAAGCTGTGCTTACTCTAAGGGATTGTATGCATGCCCTTCTGCCTACATGAGTCAAGTTGGCCTTTTCTTCCTGATTCTGTCTATATTTTCAGCATTACTGTCTAACTAAAATTAATTGAAAAAACTCTTTTAGTTGAGATCACATGATCCAGCTGTACTTCTCTGTGATTATCAGTTTCTGATCCTCTCCTTACCTAACCTTTTATCCTGGTTTTGGGCAGAGGGAGTGGCTCAAATGGTTAATATAGCCTGAAGCACTTTTTCTCAGTTACATCCCTTCAAACCCTATACCTTCAAATGCATTACCAAGTCAAATAAATTAAAAAACAACCCTAAATAAAAAACAGGCTTGACTAGAAATTAACTTTCCCAACTCAGTTTTACAATTTAAATAATGAATGAAAGCCATTTGAGAAACACACCAAAAAAATTATCCTTTTTTTACCTCGTGTGTGTGTGTGTGTGTGTGTGATACCTCTGTTTCTGTGCTATTTGTAACTAGTACGAACAATTTCAATTGAAGTACTTATTTTTAGGAGGTGAATGAGACAAATTTAACAGGCAAATGGAGGAGATGATTGCTTATACTTCTCAATTTTTACAGTAGAAGGAAGAAAGGGAACATTGGTATTCATGCCCTTCCATGCCCACATACTAGCAATGCTGCATGGGAAGGCTGGAACTACATGTCTTTTCTGTTGTTTTTAATGAACTTTAACCTACCTGGCAAACACAGGAACTTTGAACTAAAGAATATCAGAGGGAGAAATCATCAAGTAAAGCCTGATTCTCCTTTTGAACCCATCAGTTACAAAATTTCAAAATCTCTGAGAAGACATGCAATTTAGCTGCAGGATTTAATACTGGTAGATTGATGTGTTTACTGCAATGGCAGTAAATTGACTCTTCTCCACGGACACCCCC
>VXBX01009621.1:84851-132810 GCA_013400415.1 Scytalopus superciliaris | reverse complement strand
TAATATATACAAAAATATATAATGTATTATATATACAAATTCTGAGATAAAAACTGACAGATCTCCAAGATTGTCTTTGAGCCCCATGAGCTGCAGGGTAATAGCTGTGGTTTGTCTGAAGATGTGTTTGCTGACATTAAACTGCTCGTGTATACATAACAAACACTGCTGATGTGAACAACATCCACTGAGCTGCATTTCAGGGACTTCTTAAAATCAGGGATTTTAATAAAACCATCAGCACATGGTTCCAGGGAGAGCAGACACACAGAAATGGAGGAAAATGGAACCAAGAACTGCAGGAGAAAGACATTTTTGTCTGGATTGTAGGGGAGGGAAGGGAAGGAGGGACAGTGTGGGAGGGGAGCTGCCGTGGGTCCCGATGCAAAGAACCCTGGAATCACAGGTTTGGGTGGGAAGGGACCTTAAAGCTCATCGTGTTCCACCTCCTGGCACTCTCCAGCAGACGGGCTTGCTCCCAGCCCCAGCCAGGGCGGCCCAGGACACCCGAGTCCTGCCCCAGGATGCTGTGCCATCGCATCCGGGCGCTCCTCGGGTGGCACCTCCTGCGTGCCCAGCAGGGACACAGCAGGGACTGAGCTCTCACCTGAGGGGCCCTGCAGCCCGGGTGGTCCCTGAGGGCCCGGCGGGCCGGGGGGGCCGGGCGGTCCCATGACGGTTGTGCCGGGAATGCCGGGGATGCCGGGAATGCCGGGGGGGCCCTGCGGGCCGGGAGGCCCTGGCGGCCCTTGGGGACCATTGGGCCCTGGAGGACCAGCCTTCTTCCCTGGAAAACACAAGGCCAGGCGTTACCTTCTGCTCGTGCACTGACCTGCAGGACTGGGAGGCTGGGCTTGCACTCAAGGGCAGCGTGTCCCAGAGCCGGCCACATCCCTGTGGCTCTGGAATGCTCCCTGGATACGGTCAGGATGCTCCTCGTGACCCAGGGATGCTCCCCATGACCCAGCCAAGGCTGGAGCGTCAAAGTCCAGATGAACCACTTCACAGTAACTCAGTTTCCCATTCTTTGATGGAAAACAGTGGCAATCTTTCCTACCTGTTGCATACTTGGATTAGGAGATGATCCCCATGGCTTGGTCTCCTCCAGAGGGCAGTTCAGAGCTGAGCTCCAGCTCCTCTCCAGTGCTGCTGGAGGAACTCCTGTGCTGCTTGTGCCTCAAAGTAATTAAATGTTCTGGGCTCTGGGTGGAGCAGCAGGGGAAGGACTAACCCCACCAGGAAGGCGGAAGCCCTGGAGAATTGTTACAGCCATGGAACCCCAGAATGGTTTGGGTTGGAATGCATTTTAAGGACCCTCCAGTCCCACCCCGCGCCATGGGCAGGAACACCAGCCCAGGTTGCTCCAAGCCCCATCCAGCCTGGCCTGGGACACTCCCAGGGCTGGGGCAGCCACAGCTTCCCTGCCCAACCTGTGCCAGGGCCTGCCCACCCTCATGGTAAAAACATCTTCCTTAAAATGATCCTCAAACCCATCACGTGGCCCCAGAAGAGAAATGGCCCAACCACATCAGTACGGACTCTTTACACACAGGGGACTGAAACAAGGTCTGCAGGGAAAGCCTGGCTTGTCCTCAGCTGGTTTTCCAGGTCCCTGACAGAAATTATGTCCCTTTGATGTAGTTTTTAAAGTGCCAGTTTGTCACAGCTTTTCTGCCAAAGAGCATAAATGGAGCAAAATCACTTCAATTGCTGCCACGAGGTCCCCAGTAGGACAGAATTAAACACTTTGCTACATGACAGCAGCAGCTGGGATATGAAATTATGGTTATTGGAATAGTTTCTGACTACATTTATGTACTTGTTTCTTGACTAATATCTGCCTCTGTAATGGAATAAAACTAAGGAAAAATCCATCTAGTTTAGTTAGGACAGGGGTGGAAATCTCTAGATGGCCATTAGCCAGGAACAAGGACACATGGACATCAGCGTGGGACAACTGTGTGGGTAATTTAAACATCCAGCAAACTTAGTTAAATGAACAGGGGTGAGTAAAGTGGCACTGGTGTCCCAAAGACAGGGGGAAAAGGTCTATGGGGACAAATCTCCACAGCAATATTTCTGCCCAGATTAGCAGCCATTTCTTCCAATCCAAGCTGGCCACAATCCAGCCTTCCCCTAATCCAGCAATTGGAATGATGCTGTGTTTTGGAAGTGACCACTCTGGAGGACACCCATCACCCCCTTTGCCCCAAAACACACTGATCTCCTCTCACTCACATCCCCCAGTCCGGGCCATCCGAGGGAAGGATCCTGCCCAGGGAGTCGGGAATGCTGCTGCTGTCACTCCTGCCTTCCCTTCCCAAGAGGGATACAAATTTCAGCTGGTTTAACTCATCTGCCTCCCAAGTCTGCTCTGCTACTAAGGGAGCTGCTGCTTGAGCAGGGAGACAACTGCACATCCCACATTCTCGGTGTGTTGCCCTCCTGCCAGTCAGCTCAGCCACTCCTCTGCTCCTACAAACCCCCCAAGGGAAAACAGACTGGACTGATTTGGCTGGGGGGACCCCAGCCCTGCTATCAGCTCTCCAGGGAGGGTCCCAGCACCCAAAGCCAGCCTGCCAAGCCCCCTGGTGTCTGTGCCCAAGTACCAAGCGGGCTCCGAAACCAGGGAGTTCTCCTTAATCCTCCTCATCAAACAATAAGCTGTAACTCTACAAAGAATTAAATGTGACAATACCATAAAATTGAACTATTTTATACAGCTGTATATAATACAGCTCTAGGAGATCCCCCTGCCCCTCTGGAATTGCTCCCAGTGCCGCAGCCATCAGTTGTTATTAGTTGGGCTGATTTAATGTGGGTTGAGGGTTTCTGAGCTTTGTTAGGACAAACTCCTGCAACATAAAATTTTATGATGCTTCTGAGAGTCAATCTAAATGAAGTTGCTAACTGTGGCCTGTTTCCACCTCTCAGCTGTGGATCTGGAGTTTGCATCCAAGGATTAGAGTGATTTGATGTGTTATTACAGTAGGGCTGTGGGGACGGTGGGCTGGAGCAGGAAGGGCTCTTGAGGCACAAAACTGCTGAACTGCTGACTGTTCTGGTAATTAAATACACATTAGCTACAACAGGTAGGAAGCAGAGAGTTGCCACTGCAGCTGTCGGGGCTTGGGCAGGAGCACGTGTGTGAGCCCCTCGAAGCTCCCTGGGCTCTGAGACACCACAGCCCCCAGTTACACACACCTACAACCCACGGTGAGCATGAAATATAGCTATTAAATCACTCCTGGGGGGCTACACGGAGCAAACCCAGGTCACTGACTGTTTCCCTGGAACTGAGACTGCAACACGTTTATGGGGAAAAGCTGACAGAGCAACTCAGCTCCTTTGACTCGCTCAAGCTCGTGGCAGTGTGTGACCACAAGGGTTCCCCAGAAACCAGGGTGGCACCAGGCACCTCATGAAACACGTGGCTGCCTCTTGAACAACCCAACTCCCAATAGCCCATCAAGAGGTGTTGCAAAAACCACCCAATTACCCACTGCAGACTGTGAGGAAAATCCTCAAGTCAGACAAAATGCCTGTGGGCTCAGCAACACCGAGAATGGGCTCACAAGATGGTAATTGTGAGGTTGACACAAGGAAAAGTGGGATGCAAAGTGTGTCTGTGTTGAGTTTGGTGGGTCTGAAGGAGACCCCAAGCTGCAGGAGCAGGGTGAATGCCAAGGCTGGCAAACAGCAAGTGGCTCCTGATGCTGGTTCATGACTCAATTCCCCTCCACTTCCTAATTATGCCATCTTCAGAATGACTTCTATACAACATTAACTTCCTTCAGTGTCTAAGGAAGTTTTAAGGGTGTTGTGGGTGTTATCCTGGCCCTTCCCAGAGCTGGAAGCTGCTCTTGGTTTTTCCCCTGTGTTGTCCAAAGAGAACTCACAGCTGGGTGACAAAGCACAGAAAGGAAAATTAAGTTAAAGCTCAAACTTACCCTTTTTCTTGTTTTTCACTGAACTTGGACCTACAAAGAAAGAAAAAAAAGTGAAATTCATGGATCATTTCAGTGGAGCAAATTCCCCCCTAACCCCCCCCGCCACCACTGCCCTTTTATTTTCCAAGTGGACAATGGATGCTTTGTGGCCCATGAAGCTGCACAGGAATGGACTCAGCTGAGAGCAGTAACCCAAATATCAGAGCATCACAGAGTGGCTGGGCTTGGAAGGGACCTTTAAAGATCATCTGGTCCAACCTCCTGCTGAATCTGTGTGAGCCAAGTTGTTTAAAAATAAGAATAAAATACTAAAAAAACACAAAAGCAAAGAATTATTACTAACTGGCTGTGTTAAACAATGGGAACCCAAAGCTCCCTAGCACGAAGAGAAAATATTTATAGTGAAGCTGAGAAATGACAGGACTTTTTGAGCAGAGGCTGAAGTGTGAAACATGTTCCATTGCTTCCCCAAGAATTCATCACGGATGGGAATGAACTGCAACATTCCCCAAATATTCCCTCGCTGTTCATCAGTGAAATCCCTCTAAAACCTGGGGTTTAGGACATGTTGATGACTGAAATCACCTTTAACTGAGATAGAATTATAATGAATGCAAGGTAATGAGGCTGCTTTGAGTCTCAGGTGGTGGAAAAGGCAAATTCCCAACAGAAGTGCCATTTTCCATGGTTGGCAAGAGGAAAGAAGAGAGAAGGACCAGAGGAATACCCAGCAACCTCACTGATGCCTTTCCAACAGGAATATTGATTTCCCTACACTATGCTGTTGGGTCATGGAAAAATTATGGAATTGTCTATAAAAGGCACTATCTATAAATGGTGTTATCTATAAATTTTAGGAAGAAACCCTTCCCTGTGAGGGTGGGCAGGCCCTGGCACAGGGTGCCCAGAGAGCTGTGGCTGCCCCTGGATCCCTGGGAGTGTCCCAGGCCAGGCTGGACGGGGCTTGGAGCACCCTGGGCTGGTGGGAGGTGTCCCTGCCCAGGGCAGGGGGTGGCACTGGGTGGTCCTTAATGTCCCTCCTCACCCAAACCAGTCTGTGATTCTACGATTTAAATTACAATTTCTGCTAATCCCTTATTTTTGTCCAATATTCCCAGGATTAACACATTTAGACAGCACAACACGTGGGTTTCTAACAATGCCAGCCCCACATCTCACCGGGAAGCTGCACCAGCAGGTCCACCACAAGCAGATGGACCACAAAACCTTCTGTGCCGGGCAGGCAAGCTCCTCTTTCTGCACTCTCTGAGCTCCCCCAGCCCCCGTGGAAGGCACCAGCTGGTTCAACAACCCTTCCAGCGATGAGAAAAGATGTCCTTTAGCAGTCCCCCCAGCCCAGGCGAGCGAGACGCGAGTGCTGTGCCTGTGCCTGCGCAGCCCTCGAGTCACGAGAGTTTATTTCATGTTCCATATATCACACCATTAGCGCCACAGCCAGAGTGAAAGTCCAAATAGCTGCGGCGAGCCGGGCGCATCGGGGCTGCCTGCAACCAATTAGCTTCAAAGATGAATGGGGGGAATGAGAACCACATGGCATGGCAATGTTCACAGGCCGTATTACAACACACGCATCTGTCCCAGGCACGGCAGAGAGAGATGTTACGGCTCTGCAAGTGAATCTTCCGACAGACACAGAGAGCACTCCTGGCCCTGGGAGGGGGGAGCTCGGCATTAGTAGGGTCGGCAGCTTCTGGGGCTCTGGGGTTTGCATCTGTTTGCCCCCCCATAGCAGGGGGGGGTAATTTAATGGTAGCACAGTGCTGAAGGTTCAGCTGATGGAGCAGAAGGCAGGGTTTTCCTCGGTTTTGCTCAAAATGGCCAATTCATGAGCTCTTGCTCAATTTAGGCTACAATGGTAATAAATTACTGAGCCTGAGAAGCTGAGGGCCACGGAAATTTCCGATCAATACTCCCCAGAACAAAAGGTGCTGAGGCACAAGGCTTGAAAACTTGACTTGACACACACTGTCCCAGCACTGATGTGCAGAGGAGAAAAACCATAATGAAAAAGTCCTTTCTGCCAGCATTTTCAGAGGCCACAACCGAATATTTAAGCCCTAGAGCTTGTTAAATGTTGCAGTGATTGAACACACAGATAATACTGGAGTGGTGAAGATGTCAAGTGAGCTTGACTGGTTGGCCATCGATGCTGGGAAAGGGGTGGGAGCACCACTGGGAAAGGGGCTGGTGATGGGCACAGAGGGAGAAGACCTGTCAGAGTTTCCAGGACAGCTCTGGCACATCCTCACACATGTGAACTGCTCCCCAAGGCCACTGAGTTGGGATTGAGAAGGCTCCCAAGAAGGAGCACAGGTCTGGGGGGGTTCTGAGGGTCCATCAGTCCCTTTGGAACGTTATTTTTGAGGTTATTCTTCACGTAACCACTGAAGCTGCTGGCCTGAACTTGAAATGTTTAAGCTACCTGATCTGCTCCCAACATTTATATCCCCTTTCCCTGGATTTCCTGTAGGAAAAGCCCCTGAGTCCTGCTGCAGTGACTCGGGCCAGCTCTACCCTCTGCCAGCTGAGCTCTCCATCCCAGGCTGGGATTTCCCTAGCAAAGGGCAGAGCAGGAACGTTGCACGCTGGGCTTTGGAGACCCTGGCTTTGAGCAGCGTGCCAGAGCTAGACTTCTCCAAAAGCTTATTCTCCACATGTGTTGGGAAATAAAAGGGAAGGATAACAGAAAAGGGGGGAGTATCAAGCCACCAAGAGTGGTAAACTTTGAGGGAAAGGTTCAAGCAGGAAAGACAACTCTATATGATGACAAAGCCCCAACCCAAACAGAAGGGCCACCCTGGAATCCCACAGAGTGGATTCTCCACAAGTGGAAGGCTCCAAAAAATTCCAAATCACTTCTAGCCTAGCAGAAGCACAGTGGCTTCAGACGCAAACTGCTCTTTAAGATGAAGAAAACATTTACAAGAGACGAGTTTTTGGTGTGCAAAGCCCCAGCTGTGGCCCAGCAAGCAGCAGAAGACATCTAACCATGCTTCAGGGAGCAGGTTCCAGCCCCAGCTCCTGCAGCCCTACCATCTGCTGGATCATTTCCAAGCGCTTCAGAAAAAAACCAGATGGTGATGCAACTCAAGGATATTACATGTGACATGTTTTCTCTTATAAAGATTAATAGAGTTTACTCTCCCCCCCCTCCCATTTCTCTTTCCTCACGCTACACACTGCTATGATTTACTATAAATACAGAAATATCCCAAACTTCTTCAAGACATATGCTGATATAAATAGGATATTAAAAAACCCCTGTGTTCCCTTATTAGCTGTTTGTGTGTGGATTAACAAGAAATAGTTTAAATTCCTGCAAAACAGTTCAAACTGGTTTTATTGATGGGAACAGATCTTTGTAATTACACTTATTTTATACCAAACCTATAAAAGGCTGACCATTATAGAAATCAGTCAAACAAAGGACATACCTACAGAGGCTGCTGAATGTGCTCGAATTGCCAGTTGCCAAGAGCAGAGTGAAGTCACCCAGTGCCACAACCAGGTTTTAGCAGCATCAAAGACACCAATTTATGTCTGCAAGGTGTTCATCCAGTTTGGGGAGGGGACATTTCAGCAGCCACCATTTGCAGGTGTCCATCCATCCGTGCCAACCTGTTTTCAGAGTTCATGGATGGCCCCTGGGATTATTTTGGTGGTTTTTGTCTATTTTCCTGGCACTAAGTTATTATGATGTATCATTAATCTTCTTACCTAAGCACCAGAATGGTTTGGGGACTATATAAGACCAGATAATTCAAGTGAGCCAACTCCACGTTTCCACCACTATCCTGAGACATGGGAGGGTGGGGGTACTGAGAAACTGTCTCCATCCCAGGCTACAAACACCATCGGAGACAAAATCCTGGGGATTATTCAGATGTCAGTGTCATACAGAAACACCACATCACTTCTCATTCCTTTATAAAATACACATGAAATTGTTAAGTCACAGAATCATAGAATGGCTTGGGTGGGAAGGGATATTAAGGATCATCCCACTTCACCCCCTGCCATGGGCAAGGGCACCTCCCACTATTCCATGTTGCTCCAAGTTCTGTCCAACCTGCCCTTGGACACTCCCAGGGATGGGGCAGCCACAGCATCTCTGGGCACCCCGTGCCAGGGCCTGCCCACCCTCACAGGGAACAATTTTTTTCCATATATCAACCCTGAATTTCTCCTCCCCCAGTTTGAACCCATTACTCCTTGTCCTGCCACCACAATTCCTGATGAAGAACCCCTCTCCAGCTTCCTTGTTGCCCCTTCAGATACTGGAAGGAGGTGGAGTCCCCAGCCCTGGAGGTATTCCAGGAACAACTGGACATGGCACTCAGTGCTGGGTGACAAGGTGGGGACTGGGCACAGGGTGGGCTCCATGGGCTGGGAGGGCTTTTCCAACCTCGCTGACTCTGTGGTTCTCCAAGTCCAACCCACCAACCAAGCCCTCTGTCCCTGTTTGACCAACACGAACAGTGGAAGGTGAAGCTCAAGTGTTACCCGAGACTCGAAGTGCTGATGAACCTCCTGCTGCTCTGGATGTGAGTTGTCCCAATGAAAAAGATGAAAAACCTCAACTTTGGCCAAACCTCCCCAATTCAGTAGTTTCCTTCCCAGCACCAGTGCAATGACATTCACTTCATTCTCATGGGTAGGAGATATGTAAAGCTTTTCAAATATTTTCGAGCATGGCCTTATTAATGCCAGACTACGGCAGAGTTGGGGAGAGAGGGCTGTCAGCTCCCAACATATGCTTAATCTAGAACATGTGCTTTGGGGGAGGTTTGGAATCAATATGTTTTCAACATTTTCAGGAAATTTGGTCTATCCAGATGAAAGCTTCTTGGACCCTACTGAACTATCAGTCAGTGATACAAACACTGGAACAAGAGGAATTTTTTCCCTTTCCCTGAAAAAGAAAGTGCTGCTTCCCCAACTCCAGACAGAAAGGCAACAGGTCTCAAAGAGCAGCTTTGGCATTATTGCTCCAGAATATTCAGAAAATATGATAAACTATAGACCTAGAAAAATATCCCAGGAGTAAAACACATCCTGTGCTACTCCAAATTTCTGGTGTGCCTTGCCAGAGTGACTTTTTGAGGGGTGGGATGAGGGAGGGGAGTCCTCTGCTAAGTGTGGAGGAGAGATGCTGCCCACACTTACAAGGAGCACCCAAGTCAGGGATGTGACGCCCCAGTACAAGGCTAGGATGGCTTTCCATAGATCTGAACACAGGGAATACGTTCTGTAAGAAAACAGGGAGAGAACTCAGAGTATGAAGTAGGGTTAGGATGAGACAGTGCTGCTTGATGTGTTCCTGTGCAAGGCAGAGCCCAGGGCCATCCAGCTTCCCCTGACCACCACTGGTGCTTCTCTCTGCTTTTGCTCCAACCTTGTTTTAAAGCTCTCCATGTGTGACTCCAACCACCCTTCATGTTTCTGATACATCTTACACTGAGAAGCTCCAGGACAGCACCCCATAAACCAGCATTCCCTCCTGTCCTCCCACAGCAGTTCCAGAGTGATCCCCAGGGAATCCCTGCCTGCTGCTCCACCTGCACCTCAGTGACCCAGCACAGCCCTGCACTGGAGGGGTCTCTGCCCAGGGGCTGCCCTGCCCCATATTCTGCAGTTACAGCCTGGCCCTGAGCCCATGCACAGCTGACAGCTCCGACTCCCCACCCTGCACTGGCCTGAGCTGCCCCACACCCAAAGCCAGTCTCCTCCGGCCTGCGAGATCAAGGAGAGTTTGCAGCTCATTTTGGACTCTTCTGGGGCACTCCCTTGGCTACATCCACTTTTGGAGGCAATTCTTCATCTCTTTGATGGACTTTTCCCATGTCTCCGGGGCAAGTGTCCCGCACTGAGGTCACTTCTGGGCTGCTTGGCCAGAGGGTGTGAGAAGAGCTTGTGCACCAGCACCAGGG
The DNA here is from genome assembly GCA_013400415.1 of Scytalopus superciliaris. NCBI lineage: Eukaryota > Metazoa > Chordata > Aves > Passeriformes > Rhinocryptidae > Scytalopus > Scytalopus superciliaris. Next base: position 122,909 of record VXBX01009621.1, on the reverse strand, counting down.
GCTGAGAATCATTTCTCTTGTGGTGGGGTCGGTATGAGAGTGGCCTTGTGCTGCTTCCCTGCTCCCTCCTCACATTCCACCAAAGGACAAGCCTCCATCCATGTGTCACCCAGATGAGCAGACGCTGCTCCAGGAGCTCCATGGATCAGTAGCCTGCTCCCTCCCTATTCCTCTGATCCCATACACCAGACCCCAGTTCAAGCTCATTGGTCTGAAAACACAGCCCCGGAGCCCCTGGAGCGACACGAGATGCCAGAGCCACAATCTCTCCTCTCAAACAGCTTCAGATGACACAAGATCTCAGCACAGAACAGGTTTTTGTTGTTGCTGAGAAAGGTTTTTTTCTCCTGCCAGTACTCAGAGATTTTTCCCTGCTTTGACAAAACCCAGGACTCTTCAGGGAATAACCTGGTCAGGCTCCCAAGGACAATTAAAAGCAAAGATATAGAGGTAATGGCAACAGCAACAGTAGGTTGGGATGTAGTTTATCCTCATTTTTAATCATAGTCAAGGGAAAACAAATCTTGTTACTGCAGTTCAGGATGATCAGAACTGAAGTGTGATCAAGACACAGACCTAAGGGACCATCAGTCATCAACCTGCTCCAGGTAAAGGCGCTGTGTGGAGCAATCCCCCAGCAGCAAAGGACAGAAGGAGGAGGATGAAGGCAGCTGCTCGAGCACCTCCACAGAAACCCTAAAGGCTTTTTGGCATGAGCAAAGATAGAGGTGCAGGATTGTAGAAGAAGCAGGCTGGAACAGCAACCATCCTATAGAGGTCTGTCACCTCTGCTATGGTGCTGGTCCTGTTTCGGGGGAGAGGGATGGGGCCAATCATCTCCCAGGGTCCCCTCCACAACCTCAACTCTGCTCCTCCAACACCCAGAGCTCTGCTCAAAATCCCTCCTGGCTGCTTTCTTGAGAAAAGCAGAGGTGCCCTTACTCACTGCAATGGGAATTTCCACCACTCTATAGGACACAATGAACAGCCAAGTTGATTTATCTCCTCCACCCCATCCAGACCCACTCTGGGATTGGTGGCAAAGTACCAGGACAACCTGCTGGTACCAGGAAGGCTCCAAAAACCCATCTCCAGTCTCTGCTGAGTAGGTGCAAGGACACCACAGCGCAAATGTGGTCACGAGCAAAGACAAAATCCTGCTCCCAATTAACTACAGAGCCACTGTTGCTGGCAAACTCATATTGCACTGCCTGCTCAGAAACACACCAAGCCAATCCAACATAAATCTCCACCCTTCTTAACTCGCTCCCACATAATCAGTCCCAGCCAAGTTCCTGGGGTTCACACCAGAACCTGTGGCCTTCATATTTCATTTTGCACACTCTCTCTGGCTATGGAAGGAGGGGATGATGTGCCTTTTGTTTCCCTTCAGGCATTTAGGTTGCATTCCAAGTGCTGGGTCCTTAAGCAGAGCTGACAAACAACATTACTAGTTCTAATTCGAGTATCTCAAGGCTTTTTTTGGCTCTGGCTGGACTCACAAGGCTGATTTTCTATACACCACTGCACCCTATTGCTTACTCTATCAATCCCACATATTTGAACCCAACAATTTAAAGCGTAGTATTACAGCTGTGTTTTTATTTTGTTTGTTTTATTCGGTTGTTACTTAACACAAAACACTCTGCCATTTTTAGTCACATCCCACTAAGATAAACAACGAACATATGTCATGAATTCCAGCAGAAATGATTCCCAAGTGGTGCTGCAGCAAGGTTTTTAACCCAGCCTGCGAGAGGCTCTCCCAACTGTTTGCTGCATGTTTGAGACGCGCCCTTCCCACCACGGAGATCCATAAGGAATTGGGGGCAGGTGGAAGGAAATCTCTTGGACTGTCTCATCCCTGCAGAACTTGACATGTTTTTCCCCTTCCCATTCTGCCTAATTGGATGGAAAACCTCTGTAGTGCTGAGCAGCTGCCTGTGAACTGATGGTTTAATTACATGGTACAGCATGGAATTTGTATCCAAGGATGTGCCTGTGTGCATCCACATGCACTTATATGTGGATAATTCCAGAAAGGGGGGAAAAGAATGGGGGAAGAAAGGGGGTCTGGGGAGGAAAGAGAGGAAAAGAAGGAAACCCAAGAGAAACCCCACCAGTCTTGGGGAGACTGGATGAATCTGAAAAGTGGGAAAAGGAAGAGAAAAAATGGGGGGAAAAGGAAACCTAAGAGAGACCCCCCCAGCCTTGGGAAGCCCAAGTGAAGTCCCTGCAGCAGCTGGGACACGGGGAAGCACTGCCTGGCTCAGCCAGCTCTTGTATTTATCCACTCACACTGATGAAGGGGCTGCACCAAACCCTGCCCGTGTCAGTGGGATCAGGTACAACTCCAGCAATGTCTCCATGGATCATGGCCAACCAAGCCCTCCAAAACAGGCAGCGCCACACCTCATTCACAGCTTGTGCCCCAAAGAGCAGCTCTGAGCCTGTCTTTGGGCTGACACAGCTGCTCTGGGTTTTGAGGAGTGCCCAGACAGGCCACAACTGAGCACAGCTCCACAACTGCCACCACCAGCTCAGCAGCTCCGGGTTTGGCCACTCACACAGTCCCAGAATAGTTATGATTGGAAGGGACCTCTGGAGATCACCCTGTCCAACCTCCCTGCCAAGGCAGGGTCACCTGGGGCAGGTGACACAGGAGCTCATCCAGGTGGGTCTGGGATGTCTCCAATGAGGAGACTCCACACCCTCCCTGGGCAGCTGTTCCAGGCTCTGCCACCCTCTGTGGAAAGAAGTTCTTCCTCATGTTGAGGTGGAACTCGTGTTTTAGTTTGTGACCATCACTCATCCTGTCAGGCACCACCGAACAGAGCCTGGCACCACCCTCTGACACCCCCTGGAGACATTTGTGTGGATTGAAGAGATCCCCCCATCCCCAGGGACAGAAAACCAAGCTCATTCAGCCCACCCCTGCAGGAGGAGGCTTCCTGCAGTCCCTGGGGCAGGACCTGAGTGGGAGCTGCCACACCTGCCCGCTGGGAGAGGTGGATGTGATCCAGCTCTGCACCAGTTCCTCGGCTTGGAGCAACCAGCTGGGCTCGGAGCACATGCTGAGCAGCCTGCAGGACCCTCCTGGATGTGGCCAGAGCTGCTTTATGCACAGAAATCAAAGCTCCAGCAGACAGACAGACAGACAGACAGACAATGGAGCCTCTGACGCCGTGGGAAGGGCTGAGCGGAGGGAGCGGCGCTCGGTGCTCCCGCGGCCCCGATCCATGGATTCAGCTGCAGCCACATTCCTGCCCTGCTGGAACAGCTGCTCTCCTCTCATTAGTCCTGGCCCCGTTTGGGAACACAAGGAACTCTGTGAGATTCCCGAGGCTCAGCGTTTGACCCGAGGCGTTCCGAAAAGCCCCGGTTTTCAGGAGTGGAATTCCGAGGGACTCACCGGTCACTCCCAGCAATGCCGGGCCCTGCTGGAGGTGCAGCTGGTTCAGTTCCAGCTGCAGCACAGCCCGTGGGAGCCCGAGGAGCCACCAGGGCAGCTCTGCAGCCACCCACAAGGGCAGTGGGTGCAAGTGTCTGACAATGCCACCGAGGGGACGCTGAGAGAATTCCTTCCTTCTCATCTCAAGCCTCCTGAGCATCCCCAGCAACTCGAGCTCTTCCAGTGGCCTCCCCACTGCCTTATCCAAACCAGACAGGAGGTATCAAAGAAAGAAACACACCCCAGAGCAGCTCCACGGATGGAACAGATCAGCAGCACCTAATCACAGCCTTATAAATATCCAAAGAATGAAGCAGGGTTTCTTCTGGAACAACCCAGATCCAACTGGAAGGCCTGGAGGAGAAGGCAGGTGGCAAATGGAGGTGGTGGATGGGTCAGAACACACTGACCCACTGAGACAGGACAGCTCCTCATCCCAGGCACCACACGATTGGACTTGTACCTCTCCCAGCAAGTTAATTGCTTTTCATATTTAACATCCAACTGGGACAGCAACATAACAGAGGTCAGTGAGGAATTCTGGACCCCAGCAGTGCAGAGAATCAGACTGGTTTGGGTGGGAAGAGACCTTAAAGCTCATCCTGTGCCCCCCCCTGCCATGGGCAGGGACACCTCCCACCAGCCCAGGGTGCTCCAAGCCCCGTCCAACCTGGCCTGGGACACTCCCAGGGATGGGGCAGCCACAGCTTCTCTGCCCAGCCTGTGCCAGGGCTGTCCCAGAGCTAGAACCAGCACCTAAACATCACTGTGGGATTTAAGGTACAGGAACTTACACAGATGCTGATATGAGCCTGGGAATAACACATAGATAAGGATCTGCAAATAAACTGCAGTTTCAGTTTCATCACAGTAATAACAAATACTCACAGCCGTGTCCCAGGAGAGGGATGGAGATTGTCCCCAGAGACTCAAACCCCATCACAATTCCCCCTTTCTCCCATTTGGGGGGAGGTCCTGGGGGAGCTCAGTAAGGGCGAGCAGTGCGTGGTGAGCCTGTCCTGCGCTGCAGTGTGCAGGCAGCGCTCTGTGTTTCCTGCGTGCCCATCTCCATGGTTTCGGAGCACAATGAGGCTCTATCGCCCCACATCCATCTGCCTCTCTGGGAATGCCGCCCCTGGGAACTGCCCGGCGCCCACACAAAGGCACCCATTGTTCTGCAGGCACAGGGACGAACCTGCCCTTTCCACAGGAGGGGAAGCCGGCAGGAAAAGTCGCTATTGTGGTCTGGATGTCAGGGGGAAAAGGGAGAAAAAAGTCCTAGTGCATGGTCAGCGCTGCCAGGCTGGGGATGGGCATGGCTGGGATGTGGCACCTGTGGGATCGGGGCTGTCCAGCAGGAGACAGGCACCCCCAGCCAGGCCGGCATCACCTGCCTGCTGAACCATCCAAAAACCACCCAAAAACCTCCCTAGAAGCCAGGCTGGCATCAGCTACCTGCTGAACCATCCTAGAACCATCCAAAAGTCACCCTAAAACTACCCTAAAAGCCAGGCTGTGGTATCATCTACCTGCTAAATCATGCAAAAACCATCCTAAGACCACTCTAAAAACTTTATAAAAACATCCTAAATCCATCCTAAAACCACTGTAAGATCACCCTAAACTCATCCTAAAACCACCCTATGATCATCCTAAATCCACTCTAAAATCACCATGCAAATCCTAAGAGGATGAAACTCCAGACTCATGTAGCTGGTGCATCACTTCCAAAGCCCCAGGTAAAAGCAGGGATCAGGAGGAGCTTCTCCTCCCTCAGAGTTTAATTTTCCTCTCAAGCAAAAGCCATTTGCAGAGCTGAAGCCCTCGAGTTCTCCTCCAGGACTTTCCTCGGCAGGAAGAACTGCCAAAGTAGTAGGAACCAAATTGTTGTCAGCTTAAGGACAGCCATCTGCTCAGCCTCTTCCCAGCTGCCCTGCTCTGAATCAAAGCCTGGGTAACAATCCCTGATGTTTCTCACCAAGCTCAGTATGAAAAAACCCAGGAAGGGGAAAAATAAACCCAAACCCAACAACCCCAAATCCAAAAAGCAAAAAACCCCGAAACCAGGAAAGCAGCCCGGCAGGGATCTAACTGGGAACAGAGATGAAAGTAGGAGAAAAAGAAACTATTTTATTTGTTTAAAACAATGTTTTTTAAAGAGTCCTATTGACATCTGCTTTGTAAATGCTCTGTCATTATTTATAACCTCAAGAGCACGGAATTGTCTCTGTAGTTACAACCATGCTACTCCCAGATTTTGGCTTTGTTAGCAAAGAGCCAGCAGCATTTTTACTGGCACTCTGGGAATTGAGATCTAACATTTCATACCCAGTTTATTTAAAAGTGGACTAATTTAACATTCTTGATGGTTCCTTTTAGCACAACTGTTGCTAATTAGCAGCTCCAGAATGATTTGTTCATCTGGGAGCAACAGCGGTTCCACAGCAGCATAAATACACCAGGGCAAAAGGGAGGGGGGAGGAGAGGGGAAAACCAGGAAGAGCCACTGGAGAGGGTCAGGTTTTAGGGAATTAAAGGAAATGGAGCAACAGGTGGAGTTGGTAACACAGAGGAGAAAAAAACCAGTAAAAATAGAGGGCAAAAGGGACAGCCCTGGCCCTCGAGAAGCAGGAAAAGCTGGTGGCAGCTTTTAAAGCTGGGCAAAGGTTGGGTTTGGTGGCTTAAAGATGATGGTCCCAGGACTGGGACAGGCACCATCCCCCAGTAATCCCACAGGGTGTCCCAAGGCTGGATGGACAGACAGATGGACAGTGGAGGGGGAGCCAGGCTGGCACCTCGGCCAGGACACGACCCCGGCTGCTCTGACTGGCTCCAGGGCACTGGGTGTGTGGGGACACAAACAAAAGCGAAGCAAACACACCATAAAACATGTCAGGCAGGTCAGAGGGCTGGAAGCAGAGTGCTCAGAGGAGGAGCCCCTGGAATGCTGGAGTCACGTTTGGGATCCAAGCCACGGCTTTGACTCTCACACACAATTTTTCTTGCGTTTCTTTGAACAAGGAGGCACCAAAGCAGCTTTGCTGCTCGTGGCCTCCCATGTCCCATCCCTGTGGCTCCGTGCTCTGGGCACAGCCATGGCCATCCCTCTCCCCTGGCCACACAGAACCAGCTCTGCCCTGTCCCAACCCCTCCTTTTTTTCCACAGCAAAAGACTTGAAAGCAACTTTTCCTAAAGAAAAAGCTTTTAGCAGAGAAAGCAGGTTACTTCTGATGTTCATAAATCATCAAAGCCAGCCTGTTGTGGGCACCAAGATGAACAGGATGGGAAGAGCCGTGAAGGGGATGGAGAAGCCTCTCTCCAAACACGGCTTCCACCCTTGGATGACTTGGGTCTTGCACTGCATGTGTGAAAGGACTTGAAAGTTCATCAAATTAATTCCAGACAAGTATTAGCGAGGCCTCAAGTGGAAAGCACATCTCCTTCCTTCTGGGAATTTATAGTTCATCCACTTTTATCTTCTGGAGGCTCTTTGGAGATCAAAGATTTGATCAACTTTCCCTTTGCAAAACTCACGAAGAAAACAGTGTAACCAGGGCCGTGACACGACTTTATTTATCAGAGCAATGATCCCCTGCCCTGCTCCAACCCCGAGGTGCCTTCACACAGGTCTCGAACAAACAGCACAAGTTCCCCAAGGATGGGCTGTTTGCTTATTGATTTTATGGTTGTTAAAGGTCAATCCCTGCCCTGGCAGCTCTCACTTGTTAAATGCAGCTCCACCCAATAAAACCATCATGGCCAAACCCGAGGCAACCACTTGCCAAAGCCAGGAGGAACATGACCTGTCCCTCTGGCAGTTTTCCCGTCTCCATCAGCTATGGAGTCAAAATCCCTAATTTATAAAAAGACCAAGGTAAGAATGCCAGGATCACTGAGGCTGGAAAAACCCTCCCAGCCCAGGAGCCCACCCTGTGCCCGGTGCCCACCTTGTCCCCCAGCCCAGAGCACTCAGTGCCACGGCCAGGCCTGCCTTGGGCACCTCCAGGGCTGGGCACTCCAACCCTCCCTGGGCAGCCCCTTCCAAAGTTTAAGGATCCTTTCTATGAAGAAATTCCCCCTCCTGTCCCCCCTGTCCCTGCCCTGTCCCAGCCTGAGGCCGTTCCCTCCCCTCCTGCCCCTGTTCCCTGGGAGCAGAGCCCGACCCCCCCCGGCTCCCCCCTCCTGGCAGGGATTGCAGAGCCAGAGGGTCCCCCCTGAGCTTCCTTTTCTCCAGGCTGAGCCCCCCCAGCTCCCTCAGCCCCTCCTGCTGCTCCAGCCCCTTCCCTTCCCTTCCCTGGACGGGGTAAGTGGTGGAAGTGCTCTGCATTTCTGGAGTGACTCTGAGCATCCAGGGAGCATGAAGGAAATCTGGGGAAGGAGTGCCAGTCATAAAGAGATGACATGTTTTCAGGCAGGCCCAAGGCTGAGGAGCAGAGCCCTCCTTAGACACCGACTTTCAGCATCTCCCTCTCCCCTGCAGCGTTTCTCTGCACATCTGGCAGTGCAAAGGCAGCCTGAGGGACGAGGCTGAGCCCGCCCAACATCTGCCAGCAGCTCTCCATCAACACCACTCACATCCAGTGGGAACTCGCTACTGACAGCAGCCACTGGTGGGGACACTGGGATGGATTTCAAGGAGTCAGTGGAAAAGGACTCGGCTCCTGCCCGAGCCATCTGAGCGCCAGAGCGACACCAGCTCCGGAGATGATGGACCCACCACACCGAGCTGGAATCACTCAGGGAGTCTGGACCAAATGCATCATCCTTGTCAGCATCCCGGGGAAGAGGAATGCAGGCAGTTTCACCAAGCTCTTCCTTGGACCAGAGCCACAGGGAAATGCTTTCCCACTGTGAAACTGGGAAGGTTTCGGGGGAAACTCCTGGAGCTGGACAGAGACACTAATGAGAGCCAAGAGGTTTACAACACAGCCAGGGCTTGGGCTTAGCAGGCACCCAGCCATGCCCAGACCACTGCTCCATCATTCCCTTCCCCACTGTCCCTGGCACCCCAGCCTTTCTCCTCTCCATATACAAGGGCACCTGTGCTCTCCTGCAGTTGGGAAGCATGGGAGTTCTTCCAGGAGGAAATATTCCTGTCTTAGAGTCATGACAATCACAGAAAGGCAGGACTGGAAATCAAATTCCTCATACTGAAATCAGGCACCTTTCTACTCTTCTGATCCAAGCTCTATGCAACCCTGACTTCCCTTTGCATGAGCTTTGAACCCACCTGAGACTCCACAGCACCGCAAAACTCCCTTAGAGCAGTTACCATTTCATGATCCAGATGTTCCCAGCTGTTGGATTATGAATAGCTCCTTGATGATTTTAAGCAGAGACAGGTGTGCAGAACAACAAATAAAGGCATTAAAGTACAAATTACAGCCTTAAACGAACACAGAGCTCACTGTCAGAGAAGTCAAGGATGGAACCCCTAAGCAGCATTAATTCACACAAAGTCACCTGACCTACAAGTTGCAGAAATCAGAACTCCTGGAATTCCTCATCTGGAAGGGAACCAAAAGCAGAGAGCAGCTGAGCAGGACTCACCCTCGGGCCCTTCGCTGCCTTTACTCCTTTTATTTCGGCGCACACGTCTCCCCTCTTCTCCAACGTGCAGCTTTTCCTCGGGGTGGAAGAAGTTCAGCAAGGCCAGCTGGAAGAGGAAGGACAAGTTTAAGCACCTCTGGAAGGCTGGTTTAGCCAAGCTGAGAGATTGGAGCCTGAACTCCAAATCCTTCCCATGAGGGAGAGAGCAGGAGAGCCAAGGGGGATGTGGGATGGCTGCTCAGGGATGCTCAGCTCTTCCCAATTTGCTGTGTCCCCTTGGAGGTGGCCTAAGACTTGGCAAAACTGACCCTGAGGGGTTTCAGCAGGGAGAATCCTTCCCCAGGAATGGGGGGCTGCAGGACAGGGACACAGGGAGATCTATAGCTGGAAATAATCAAACACCCCAAAGGCTGCATGATCATTTCTAGTTATTCTCTGCAGAACTTGCTCAATCCTGGAGCTCTTTCATGAGCATTTCTCACTGCCAGTAAGTTTTCCTCTTTCAAGCTCTCTTCTGCAAGCCTTATTAGTTACTGAGATTCAAAGGTCTTCGGGGACCTTTAAATCCAACCCAATATACCACATAAATTAACACTTTAAACCTAGAGCAATGGCATTTATAACACAAGCTTTGCCAAGAGGCCAACATTTTATGTAGTGACCTCTTATTCAGGAAAAAATTGCTGCTGCCTTCAAAACCCTTTAACAGTTTTTAAATCAACATCCAGACCCCGAAATTGGAAGTTGGGCTAAGAAACCAGTCTCCCAGCTACCCCTGGGCACGGCAGCTCATCACCAGCAGCGTTTTCCCCAGCTATTCCCACTTCATAAATTAAGGAATTCAAAGATTTATTGGGGACCAAACACCTTGTGTGTGTTACTGCATCCACCAGCAGCCAGGGCTGCTCTGACCAGGACCAGGTTTTTGATGCTGAAGAAATCCAACCACAGTTAAGCCATAAATACACAGAAAACCCAAACACAGCCCATGGCAAGAACCGAGAGGCTTCAAAAAGCAGCCCCGAAGGTTATCGAGCACGTTTTGTCCTGAGAACAAAACCTGTGGCATCAAAAGCATCTCTGAAAGAGCAGAGGAGGATAAACATCTCCAATGAATTGCTGGCTAAGCCCATAAAAGTCCCTGTCAACAGCAATAATCACTCCAGGCCACTTTGCTGTGCTAAGCCCCGGGGCTCTCACCTCCCCTCTCCAGGCATTCCCGAGTTATTTCCCATGCAAATGCCCTCCTTCCAACCTCAGAGCGTCCCACTCCTGCTTCATTCAGGTTTCACACCTGCATCTTGCTTTACTCCAACAAGCTCCAGTGCAGACCCACCAACGGGGTATGTTTGGAAACCTTGTGGTTTCCCACAAAGACACCCCCAAAGCGTTTCTCAGGTTCCCAAGGAGTTGCTGGTTCACTCTGTCCATGTGCAGGCAGGTCTGCACCGCCTGCAGAATCCCCGGGGTTTTGATGTTGTGGCAGAAAGGACCCTGCAATGCTGGGGGATGATGTGGGATCAGCTCCCCAAAGCCTCACCACCTGCACCATTAGACTTTTAAACACCCCCAAAAAGCAACAATGAGTAAAACTTACCTACCCAAGGAGGGACAATCACAGGGCTGGATGGAGAACTGAAGGCTCTGTTCACAACAAGGAGTAAGCAGTGACAACAGGGGGCATTCCCAAACCTCCCACCCCACCCTGTGCTGCCCCAGGCACGGGGCACTGGAGCAGGAGGCTGCTGTGGGCACCACCAGCACCTTCCCTGGCACAGCAGGGCAGGGCAAGGGGTGAGCAAAAAGGGAATTTTTCTTTAAACCACGTATTTAAGTCAAACTGAAACACTGCAGAACTAATTGAAGGGACAAATTGCATTATAATTCAGGTTAAAATGTCAGTGAAATGCTGTTATTGCTGGGATCCCCTACTGGAGCTTTGCCAACCACGATGACATGGAGGCACCCACAGCAGTGGAGAAGCAGCCCCTGGGATGTGCAGCCTCCTGCCCCCAGACCCTGGGGATCTGGCCAGGTGACACACGAGCTGCTCCCACAGTGACACCTAAACCTGATGGTGTTCATCCTGAGAGGATTTGGGGGTGGCACAACCCTGGTGGTGTCAAAGCAAACAGGTCCCTCCTAGGGACAGGCTGCTCCTCCAGGCTGAACAAGGCCAGCTCTGCTGCTCTGCTCTCACCCAGGTCTTATTCTGGTGTCATTTATCACTCAGAAAACCCCTAAATATTGGCTAAAAGTAATCTGCCTGTTAAACTTGGTGTTTCTAAAAGGACTGAGTCAGAGAGAGAAATGGCAGTGAGGGTGAATGACTGAAACACACCTTTTTACTTAGAAAATAAATCAATAACCCCAGCAATTTTTATTGTGACATTGTGACTTCACCAGCTGCTGCTTTGAGGCAACTCCCACCAAACCACGTTTTCCTGAAGAAGTGACACACTCCCCACTCAGCCTGGGAATGGACACAACTGATGTGAGCAGAGGGAGGGGTCTGTCCCAGGGAATAACTCCACAGGGCTTTTCATTACGCAGATATTGGCATTTAACCTCCAGTGAGGGGCTCAGAGGGGGGCAGAGGTCGGGGCGGGCAGGGAGAGAGAGCTCGGGATCTCTGTGGGATCAGGGGCAGGGCAGGGGGCAGGAAGCCTCTTGCAGCCCCCCAGACAGAGCTCCCATGCTGGGGAAGGTCAGGGCGCTCTCGGGAGCATCAAGGGCTCCCTTGTCTGGGACGATGGGGTGGGGGGGGACACTGGGGCTGCTGGCACAGCCTGTGCCCGCTGGGAATGCAGCTGGCACCGCTGGCAGGGCAGCACTGCTTTCCCACTCACCACCCCGGACATACCGGTAACACCTCGGGAAGAAACTCCTCCCTTGGGCGGGTGGGCAGAGAAGCTGCCCCATCCCTGGCAGTGTCCCAGGCCAGGCTGGACGGGGCTTGGAGCAACCTGGGCTGGTGGGAGGTGTCCCTGCCCATGGCAGGGGGTGGAACAAGATGGGATTTAAAGTCCCTCCCCACCCAAACCTCTGCATCACCCTGTGGCTCACGGGGCTGTGGCACCGTCCCTTCGGGGGAGGTCTGACCGGAATTATTACCTAGTCCATGATGTCACTGAAACTCCTCACCCTCAAAGTCATGGAGAACTGACTCTCTGAGGCTCTGCACCCGCAGAGCAGAGTACTTTGGAGGAGCCCAGCACACACAGCTCCTCTTTTGGGAGCAGGTATTTTCCCTGCACGGCTCCCCCACACCGACAGCAAAGTCTGAGCAACCCTCCTTTCCCTCCTCAAGCCTCAAATCACCTTCAATTTTAGAAACAGCGTTGACTTTAATTTTAGAAACACCGTGTAAAGCCATTACAACACAGTCATTTTAATCAGGAGAATCACTATAGGATGCAAAAAGGTCAAAAAGCCAAGAGAGGAAAATCCCCAGGGGAAGCCAGACCTCAAAATAACCTGGGAAACAATAGCACGGGCAAGTCCCGCCGAGGGAATCGGTTCTACCTTGGTTTCTCTCAGCCAAATAAAGAAAAACAAAGGCACACACACAACAGAGCTCGTTTTCCCTGCAGAGCCTGCACTGGGAACACGGGGCAAAGCTGCTCTGGGATGCATGGCAAGGGAGCACTGGGGGAACTCCCAAAATATTGGGGCCTGTAGTCACTCAGACACTCATCTGGTTTGTAAGGATGGACATCCCACACCCTACACGACTGAGAATAAAGAAATGTAGGGGTTTTATATAGATATATGTATTTCTATATATGCAATTTTTTAAAAGTTACCATAAAATAAAATTTCTTGAGGCTGGGAACCCCAGCTGCACCCCAGAGTTATGGCTGGACACACAAGCCACGTGCAATAAGAAAACCAATGCCTGAGGGCTGCACAAACCATTGAATTTGCACATTTTAGTGCATCGCTCTACAAAGGCCTTAAATAATCACATCCCTCAGAAACACTTCTTAGGAATGAATCACAGCTTCTCTGGGAAACCCATGGCAGGGCCTCCTCACCCTCACAGGGAAGGATTTCTTCACAGTATCCCATCCAACTGGACCCCCCCTTGAGCTCAAAGCCATTCCTCCTTGTCCTGTCACTGCAAGCCCTTGTCAAAAGTCCCTTGAAGAGCCACAGGACACCAAGGAAATGTATTTCCAACAGTCAGCTTGAAAATAAGAAAAGTGGAAAAATATAACCCAGCCTATGTAACTATGTACAAAAGGTGGATTTTTCCCTTAGGCAAAACCAAGTTGGTGGAAGAACAAGAGTCTTCCTCCTGCAGAACTGGGAAAAACACTCAAACCTGCAGGTGCACAAGCCCCTTTTGGTGAAAAGTGTGTTACTTCAGAGCACCTTTATCACTAACAACACCCCCAAAGATCCTCTGGCTTCCAATTCCTCCAGAGAAAACAAGTCCAGCCAGCTTTAGATCTCCTCAAGAAACCCACACTCTGCTACAGCTCAGTGTCTTAGAGCACCCAAGAAAAAAAAGCCTGAAATCACCCCCTTGCACGATTGTTTAAGGGTATTGTTAAAGCCAAATTCCCTCTCCCTTTGCAGTTTGGGAGCTCACTGCTGTGAGCAGCCTGACAGCCAGCCCAGGCTCTGCAGATCATTCTTTGCAAGCAATACTGTTGTTTTTCTGGCGCTCTGAAGTTCAGCCATCGGAGGTTGTGGTTCAGAGTAGCAGCTACTTGAATATCAGCCCCATTGTCCTCCAGAAATTCGCCTCTGGTAACACGTGGTGCAAAAAAAAATAATCAAGGAGATAATTTATTTTCAAGCAGACTAGAAAGAAGCTCGGGGAGTAGCTTTGCTTTTATGAGAAGAAACCCCATTCAACATATTTTAAGTCTTGCTTTTGTCATCGTTCCTTGCTCCTCATAAAAATGCAAGGAGTGAAAGAGTAAACAATTCCCATTTCAACATGGCAAAACTTTGACACCATGTCTTGTCTGCAGGACAAACCACAGCCCTGAGTGCCGAGCCTGTGGGACGTGATAAATGCCACGGGGGAGAGGAGCAGAGGGTGGGATGGAGAGAGCAGAGATGGCACAGTCCCCACGCCTGCCCCCGAGCTGGGCTTCCCAGCCTGGCCCTGAGCACCCTGCCCAGGCTTGGGGCAGCTTACACACCACAGCAAACCCCTCACCAGCTTTCCTCTGTGTGAGGCTCAGTTATGGTCCTCAGTGCCAAGATGCCCAGAACTCTTTTCTGTGCCCTTCTGCTTCACCTCTCTCCTCTCCCCCCCAACACCGGCCACGCCTCTGCTCTGTCCCTCTTCACCCTGATGTCCCAGGGGCACAAACCACCAGCCTGGAGTGGTGAACCCACCACAGCTCCCCCTCCACGTGCACACAGCGATCCTCTCCTGTGAGACCAAATGGGGATCTCCCAAAGCTTCTTCCACCCAGTCTAGGGAACAGAAGCACCGGTGATGCTAAGGAGCTTAGCCAGGTGGGAGGAGGGCTTTGCTATGGCTCCAGGCAGGAGCTGTAACAGCAGAGCCACTTCTGTCCCAGAACTCGAGGAACTTCACAACAAGGGACAACCAAGGAGTCAAGGGAGTATTTGACCACCAGAAAACAGAAATGACTCTGGTAGATGGTTCACCTCCTCGTACATGGAGGTGGACCGGGAATGCAGTGGAGCAGGGGCACTGCATCAGCTCCTGCCCATCCTGGCACATCCACAGTCCTTAACATGCCACCAGCACTCCTAAGAAGAGGTTTGAGGTGCTCTCAGCTTGCTGGGCAGCTCTGTTCTTGGGCTGAAAAGGCTCTGCACAGGAACTGCACAATCCCCCTTTGGAGAAGGTCAGGTCTTCCAGGTGACAATCACTGGAGAACAACGAAGGAGAAGGCAGCCTCTTTTCCTAGGCTTGCATTGGTATTTTAACTTCATTACCCAGGAAAGCCAGTGTATTTTGCAGCACAGAACACTAAATCCCGTTGGCAGTTCTCAGTCCAAGCCTCATTCCACACTGAGGGACACAGGGAATTCATTGCCATTGGAGGGTGCAACACACCTTGGAAACTTCCCTTCAGAACCAAACCCTCCCCTGAACCTTCCCTGTCCCCTCCTCCTTTTCACAGAGCCTCAAGCAGATCTACACCAGCAGGGCTCACCTCCTGTACTGCAACTCCAGCTCCAAAGAGGAATTTCCTCCTTTCCTCTAATCTAAACCTTCCCCATCTAAAACTTAGCTTAGTTCAATAAGCAACATACCAAATATTTATATTCCCACTGCTGATTCAGCTGAACACACCACTTGCTTTTTACTTTCTATTAACTCAGGGAACCTAGAGCGAATGGATGTCAACCCTGTCATGGCAGAAGCAGCAGGCAAGGTGGATTTGCTCTTCGTGGGAGAAGGGATGGGTGCAGCTTCGGAGAAGGAAGGCCCTGGCAGTGCTTCAGCACAGGGAGAATAACTTATGGAACCCTGAGAAAAGCAGTTGCTGTCATAAATCTCCACGGAAAAATCTGTTTCGGTGTAAAATGGAACCAGGTGCACAGCCCAAATCCCGGGCTGCACGTGCACCACAACTTTCACCAAACCAGCACCACCTCGAGCCTGGATGGCTGTGATTTGCCTTAGGAGGCCACTTGTCCAAGCAGTTGTCTGAGGACACCCTCCCCTGGCGCTGCCCTGAGCTGGTGGCTCCCACAGGGACACTGGCTGGGGACACGACCGCGGCACCGCGGCTGAGCCTCCCACTCCTTCCACCTGCTGGCACTGAAGGGGAAGCTGAAACACAACCCAGATGTGAGGAGAAGGAGGTCAAGGCTGAGTTTAACACCGTGTATGAAGACACCTGTAGTAAATGTTTTACTGGTAGCAGGAGTGAGAGATTCCTGCTGAAGAGCCCGGGTCTGGCACAGCAGACCTGCGGGAACAGAGCCCCTCGCTGGGAACACGCTGGCTAAAACACTGAGAAGTATCAATGTCAGTGCAAGGTAAGGATCTTAAATCAGTTCCTTTTGCCTCCCAAGGAAATCAAACTTAGCTGTGAACCAGTGCCAGGCAGGATCTGCTGTCTATTAGCAGGAATTCGCAGTTTTGCACATTTTAATTAGCCCTCGTAGTCCCTTTCAGGCCCATTTTCAGGCAGCTGGGCTGTGTCCCCCTCCATATGGAGGTCATGGTTTCTCCTCCTGCATACCAACAGCAATTCTTTCCTTATTTTAGCATTTCTATTATCAAAACATGGGCACTTTCATAAAGCACAGCACACACTTGCTTTGGGGGAGCCCAACCATCAGCGACTCATTATCAAACATATTTTTTTCCTCCTGCTTTCTCCATCTGCACCTTTGCTCTTGCTTTCCATGGCCTGGATCTTCTCCAGCCCATTCAGGACAGCATGAGGTCAACAGCACAAGGTCATAACCCCCTAAAAAAACCTTCCCCAACTTAGGTGCTGCTCTTCTGCCATTTTTCAGTGCTCTGGTACTTATCCTTTTATCTACATTCTACACAAACCCACTGCTGGAGGTGGGACCAAAGAATTGCTTTGGATTCACTCACTCAGATGATCCCTATGGGAGAAAGTTTGAGGACAAAATCTGTCACACATTGGACTTGATGAACTTCATTCTGCCCTTGCCTGTCAGGCATCCAATCCTACCCTTTCTGTGGGAAAGCTGCAAAAATCTGCATCATTTTGAGATCTTTTTGCTATTCAGATGAGGTGTCCAAGGCCTCATGAGGTGTCCAAGGTTGGACCAGCCTTGGAGCACCCTGGTCCAGTGGAAGGTGTCCCTGCCCATGGCAAGGGGGTGAAACTGGATGAGCTTTAAGGTCCCGTGCAACCCAGACCATCCTGGGATTCCACAATTCTGTGATAAACGTTTATAAACATTTTTTCTTGCTCCATAACAAACCCAAGGCTTCCTGTCTGAATGTGTTTTTCCTTTCAGCACAAGGGCTTTAAAATCCTGTTTTCTCAATCTGGATGTTAAATTTGGCCTTCAGCTATGATTAATTTTTATGACATTTTATTGGAAGGAGAAAGACGGAAGGGGAGGAAACAGGAGGAGGGAAACAAGTAGCCAAATCAAACTGTATTGCCATTAAAGTGAAAACAAGTCTGCTGTTAATGGAACATCCATGAAATAATGCATCATCCATGAAATGTTGCATCCAACACAACAACAAACAGCGCACTACAGCAATGGGAAATAATCAAATTATTACCCACCCATCCACTTGGAGGGGGCAGATTTTAACAGTGATTCCCATTCCTGCAGGAACTCAGGGCATTGTGGTGGGAGACGGCGGCTGCCCGGTTAATTCTGTGCAATTAATCTGCTCAAATAAATTATGCTTTGTTGCCTAATTAATCAGATCCACTGCAATTAACATCAGGGAGCCCATGATCTCATGCAGATGGGATTAGCAGCTCTGCAAGTGCCTGTTTCCTTGTGGGGCCCAGGGATGGGAGCAAGTCCCTGCAGGGCAGGGCAGGGTGTGGTGCCCCGGTGTGCCAGGGATGGCCCTTCCCCGTGGGAACTGCCCAGCTCGGGATCCTCCTCGGGAGCAAACAGGACACAGCAGGGCAGTGGGGACAGGAGGGAATGTCCCCCCCCATCCCTGGGTCCAGGGAGCACTGAGGGGCTGCCAAACACTGGGATTAGAGAATCAGGGAATGGTTTGGGTTGGAAGGACCTTGAAGATCATCCAGATCCAACTCCTTGCCATGGGCAGGGACACCTCCCACCAGCCCAGGTTGCTCCAACCTGGCCTTGGACACTTTCAGAGATGGGGCAGCTTCTCTGGGCAAACTCTGCCAGTGTTTTACCACCTCATTGCAAAATTAGCCCAAATTATGCTGCTGTTCAGACCCCTCCTGGCTGCAGGGGAATCCCGGGGATTCAGGAGCAGCTCCTGCAGCCCTGGCACCCCCAGCATGGGGGAAACAACACCCATGGCACTGCACGTAGGGATCCTTCTGGAAGCAAAGCCTATGGCAGCCTGGCCCCACGTGCCACTGTGCCACCCCCTCGCCCTCCTGAATGTGCTCTGGGCTGTCTGGGCAGCTGAGGGAGCAGAGGAGGCCCACAGGATCCCTGTTGGGATCTCCTAAGCCACCCCTCCGTGTGCAGTGGAACAGCAGCAAGCTGAGCTTTGAAGGATGATCAGCACAAGAAACATCAGGATGTGCTGCAGAAAAAGAAGCTACGGGAAAAGGGCTGGGAGGGATTCAGGAATGTGACTTTTCCACAGGCTGCTATCCCACAGTCGGTCCCAACACCAGCAACGAGCACTCCCCCAGGCTGAGCTCTGGGGCTGCCAAACCCAGCTCCACTTGCTGCTGCAGGGACCAGACGGGTTCCTAATGAGAACAACATTCCCTGCTCCCTCTCCACATGGCGCTGCTTCTAATGCACATCAGCCGGCCCCAGAGCCCGGGACAGGAGCCCACGAGCAGGACCTGCAGTGGCTCAGCACGGGCAAGGGATGGAGAAGCCAAGCAAAGGAATTCCAGGGTGTTCTCAGCACACCAACCTCAGCCAGGGCGCTCGGTCCCCGCTGGGGGCCAGAGCCACGGCAGCACCAGCACGGGAGGCACGGGGGGCACTTTGTGCAAGCCAAGCCTTTCTGCTCCAGGCTTTGAAGTGCTGAGCACGACGCTGGGCTTCAAACAGCAGCAGAGGCTGCGAGAGGAGCAGCCGGCCCAGCAGCTCCCACAGCGCGGCCGGGGCCGCCGGACCAGCCAGATGTTCCCATCCCCAGAGCCAGCCCAGCTGCTGCACAGCTGCCTCACGTCGGGCTGTGTCAGCTCTGGGGCGAGAGCTGCGCCCGCTCAGGCTCCCTCAGCACAGGCTCTTACTTTCTGACGCCCAAAGAAAAAGCTTTTGTACAGTTTGACTGCTTTGTTGAGAGGAGTTGAAGTAGTTAAGTAGTATTTTAAGCTGGTGGATAAAGCCTGTGCCTCTGCAGCAGCTGCTTCTCCATTGTATGGACAAACTGAGGCACTGGGAGACTAAAAAATCTGGCAAGTTAAAAAAAAAAAAAAGGAGTCAGGAAAAAAATTTCTACACAGCTCTGTCCATGCCCCATTCCTAAAGGGAGGACTAAGGTGGCTGGGATTGCTGGAGTTGCCCAGCAGGTTTTGACCCAGGTTTTGGCACTGGAAAAGAAACAATTCCAGCAGCAGAGAGCAGGGAACCTGCCACCAGAGAACGGTTTGGGTTGAGAAGAACCTTACAGCCCACTCAGTTCCACCCCCTGCCCTGGGCAGGGACACCTCCCACCAGCCCAGGGTGCTCCAAGCCCTGTCCAACCTGGCCTTAGACACTCCCAGGGATGGGGCAGCCACAGCTTCTCTGGGCACCCTGTGCCAGAGCCTGCCCCCCCTCCCAGGGAGCATTCCTTCCCAATATCCCATCTGACCCTGCCCTCTGGCACTGGGAACCATTCCCTCTTGCCCTGGCACTGCAAACCCTTGTCCAAGTCCCTCTCCAGTGTCCCACAGAACTCCAGCACACACCTGGGGGTGGCACATGGGGGTCTCAGCCAGGCCCTCCACACACTCACCAGTCAGAGGAAGTGCTGCTGTAGCGAAGGAAAATGAGGAAAACCACCCCCTCCTGCAGCCAGGGAGTATTTTCCTGCTTTTCTGAGCAGTGACATCATTTGGGGCTCGGGGTTAGAAAAAAACATAAAATACTGTTTACAGACAGAATTTTGCAACTTCTCCAAATGTCTCCCTGGGTCACATTTTGCCCGTGATGGGGACACAGAACCTGAGGACAGCTGGGAGGCCCGTGGAGCCCTGGGGTGCCCGGGGCAGCCCCACGTGTGCACCCTGCGCCTCCCGCCCGGGCAGGACTCGGAAACCTTCACAAGGCTTGAAACTGAAGAAGGATGGAAAATGCTCAGCTTTTGCCAGGAAAAAGTATCAAATATATCCTCATAGGATTTTTCAGACAGTTTGGTTTGGGTTTGTTTGTTGTATTCTTTTTTTTTTTTTCTTTTTCCTTCTAAAGCTGAAACTGGTTTCCTAAATCATCCTGGACAGACAAACAACCAGGGCCATCACACAATTCAATACCCAAACAAGGATTATTCCACTGGTCAGCTTTTGCTACAAATCGAGCAGATTAAACCCTTCATTTCTTGATAGTGATCAGCCCTGTTGCCTGCAGGGCCCTGGCAGGTCAAGGGCAGGATCTGGCTAAAATCCCATTTCTGAGGAGCATCAGGGACCAGCTGGAAGCACCATGGCCAGGATGTCCCCGGGGCTCTCAGGGTGTCATGATTTATTGCCCTGACCCCTGGGATCAGCCAGGCTGGGAAGGGCTCCCACACAGCCCCAAAGGAGAGGGAGATTTTACCATAACCTTAAATAAACAAAAGCAGAGGAGAGGAGATGCTGCCGGGAACTACAAAGGGCAACTGTAAACACAACAGCAGATAAAGCAGATGGATGTTTTAAACAACCATTTGCACTGGAGAAAACACATGGGATATGTCCCTGAGCCCGCAGGGAATGTATTTACTGCAGCCAGAAACCACGTGGCACAGTCAAATTTCCATTTATAACCATTACCTGCTAAGCCTGAAAAACCCACAAATAAAATCCAGGACAGCAGAAATCTGTAACATTGCAAGGAGCAAAAGCAAGTGATGAGGATCCACGTGGAGACAGGGATGCTGGGAATGCTGGGGCAGAGAGCTCCAGGTGCCCGGGGTGAGAAACGCTTCTGGTGGGTTTAACTCCCAGAGATCAGACACCCAGCACCCCAAAGGAGAGGGCAGTGCTTGGTCTGCATCACACTCTGCTCTGACCTTCCTTTGCTTTTTGAGCAGAGGAAACAGCTTGATTTTTATTCTCAGCCTGGGGAAACACAGGGATGAGATGGAAACGGAGCACAGCAGTGTGAGGAACCAGCCTCTTGGAAGGGAGCTTCTAGAAGTAGCAAAGAATAGAAATTACCAATAAAACAGCCTTATAAATGGATTACTTTGGAATTACACCACCATTTAGATGATGGTATTTTGGGAGCAGCTCTCACTCCCCCAGCAGCACCTTCACCTCCAGGCTGCGGCTGAATTTTTAAATTTAAATAATTAAACCATGCTCAGGGAGGCAGGAGGAGAATCAGAAGCAATCTCAAATAACAGATGCACCCACTGGACAGATACACTTGGCAATACTGGAATATTCCAGACTCCCCAAAAAAGCCCATTTCCCATTTTTCTTTGCTCAAAGTGCTTTGCTCTGCCTCCACATGGCAGCTCCACCCCCAGGGCTGGGATTAAGGGGGAACACTTCACCAATGCTGGGAAAGGATCCGAGAGAATCCAGAAACACTAATGATCCCCCCTCGTTCCCAGATGCTCACATATATCACTCGTCATGGGGAGCACACAGGCAGACAACTTTATGCAGCAAGGTCACCACTCAAAAGCAGGAGCCACTTTCAACTTTCAGAGCTGAGGAATAAAGAGCAAAGCAGAAGGAACATGTGAGAGAGATGAAATGTGCCCAGCACGAGGGGTAACCCCCCAAAGCCAACTCACTGCCAACAAAACCATCACCCAGTGCCTGAGCCTGCAAAGCACCCCCAGCCCCCCGAGCTCGCTTTCTGCTGGCATGGCAGAAGAGATGGCAGTTTTCCATGAGCAGAGGCGAGGAGGGATTTGTGAACCAGCTGTGTGTGTGCAGACAGGAGCTCCAGCAGCAAGTCCCAACACCTTCCCCTCCGGCCCTGCTTTATCGCCTCCCCCACAGCGTGAGTGGCTCCTTGTCAGGCCCCGGGTGATGACACGTCCTGTTCTGCACAGCTCCCCTCCACGGGAGACACGGAGGGCTGGGCTCTGCTCCTCTGGATTAGCTGCTCTCACCCCTCAGCCAGGAGCTCTGCCTGGGCTCTGCATTCATCACGGCAATTCCCTCAGCCGGGAATGAGGCAGGAAACCCAACCTGAGGCACCAACAGAGCACCCCAACAAACAGCGTTTGTTCTTCGCCCCCTGTGCCAGGAGAGGCTTAAGGGTTCATTAAGACCTTCTCAAAAGTGCTTCCCTTCAAGTATAGTCTCAAGCTGCACCAGGGTTGGACACCAGGAGGAATTTCTTCCTGGGAAGGGTCCTTAAACTTTGCCCGGGGAGGTTTGGAGTCCCCAGCCCTGGAGGAGTCCAAGGACGTGGCACTCAGAGCTCTGGGCTGGGGGACAGGGTGGGCTCTGTGGGCTGGGAGGGCTTTTCCAACCCCAGTGGTTCTATGATGTGAAAAAGCACCACTTTGTGCAAGAACACTGAGAAACTGGGCAAAGTGCAAGCAGGCACTGATGGAAGCTGCTCTTCTACCTCTGTCCAAGTTCAGCACCTCTCAAGGACCCTCAGCTCTGCTGCAGTTAAAGCTTCATCCATATTCCAGCATCTCCTCCCCAAAGAGCCCCATCCCCAAACCTCAATATATAGAATACACATATTAAAAGAGCAAACTCTTGATCAACACTTCTCAAAACTTTGTACAAAAACACACTACAGAACCACGTCCCCCAGTATAAGGCTTCACTTTCCCAGGGACACCATGCCAAGCCTCTGGTACAAACCCAACAGATTTGAGGCCCATCACTCAAGAGTAGGTGACGAATAACGTTGGGTTTTACAAATAATCCCCTGAATTGCTGCTCTGCTCTCCATTTCCCTCCTGTCCCTGCCCAGACTCGCTCCGAGGCTGCTCCCTGGGCTCCAGCTGATGCTGCAGACACAGAATCACACACTCACAGCCTGGTCTGGGGGGAAAGGGACCCATCTGGGTCGTGTTCATCACAGGCACGTCAGCCAAAAACTGAGTCCCCATGGCCCGAGTCAAAGAATGACACCTCAATGCCCCCAAACTTGTCATTTCCAAAGAAAAAAGAAAGAGAAGCCAGAGGAACTGACAGTAAGACACAAGGAAAATCTGCTTTGGAAAAAAAAAACACTAGTAGAAAAAACAAGTTTCAAACTCTGACACGTAAGAGCAGCTTATCATGTTACCAAAAGCCTCTAATTCCGAGTTAAAGAAAGCAAAACCACACAATTATCAAACTCCTGCGACTTCACCAATTTCACAACTTTCCTTTTGTTAATTGCTGATTGAGAGATTTAAAGTGCAAACCCCAGCACAAGGCCCTTTACACTGAAAAGCAAACAAAAAAGAGAGGGGAAAAAGGCTTCTCCCTGCTTCCAGCTCACTAGTTTGGGCTTGACAAATCCCTCGGAAAGCAGCAAAGCGCTCCGTGTGCAGGAGCTGCTGCAGCAGAACGATCTGCTCTCCAGTTTATGCCAAACTCAAACATCTTGTGCAGAATTAATTCTTGTTTTCTGTACAGCGAACACTCCCAAGCTGAGTACCCAGTGGGTGAAGGGCTGGACTTCTCCTGGCAAATCAACCAAAACAATCAAAAAAAGAAAGCATAAAAAAAGGCTTAAGACGCAAACCATGAGCTTTCATATAGCTTGAGGTCATCTTTGTCTCTCTTCTGGTGGAGGGACAATGCTCATCTCAAGTGTATTGAGTGGCTGGGGCAGAGATCAAACAGAGAGGCAAGGAGATAATTTATTATAATGAATAGCAAATGAAAATTAAAAAGAAATTAGGATTAGGAGGGAAAAAAGGCTCATTGAAATGTAAGTTCTGTGGAGGGATCAGCATCCTCAGCCATCACAGCCCCCATTGCAGGACCCGGCACTCAATTCCTGGGGTGAGGAGGAACTTGTGGGGCATTTAAACAACTTTCAGCCACCCCCAGCCAGACTGAGGGGCAGACTGAGGGGCTCCTCACCCACCTCCAGCAGACACGAGGCAGGGATGGGATGGCAGGAGCTGTTTCAGAGAGCCATAACCCAGACCTGCACGTGGGCTCGGTGCTGCCTTTCGCCAGCTTGAACTCATATGTTGCCTAAGAGACTTTACAGCAGGGTCTGGAGAGAGAACACACATAAACACAGTGCCTACATAAGCACAGAGCCCGGAGGGAGGGGGGGAAAGCAAAGAAGAAAGGTTCTGGAATCCTCTGGCGGGGTTTGAAACAGATTTTGTATCAGCTGATGAGCACTCTGCCATCCTTGAGCCTTTGGTTTAGTTTGGAAACAGCGAGAAGCAACAAGTGGATGGAGGGGCAAGAGGAGATGGAGTCAAAAATAAAAATACTTAAAAAGAGAGAATAAATCAACATGGAAAATGACCTGCTACAGTGACAGAAGTTAATTAATTAATTAAGAGTTGAGTTTGTGCATGACCCACCCGAGCAAACCTGATTTCCATCCCCATTCCTCGAGGTGTCAGTGCCTTCAGTTCACTTACTCTCAGTTTTTTCATGTCCTCTACACAAGCAGGTCCTTGGTGGTGGTTTTCACCCTGATCCAGGAGGGATTTCAGGAGGAAAAGCCACTTCAAGGTTATCAAACTGCCCAGGAGGTGGCAAAGACCTGAAGTTTCAATCCACTCCACCACTACCCCCATTTTCATCCTATAAACATTCTGGACAGATTTTTTTTTTTAACTTTTCAAGCTCAGCCTGTTGTGGAACATCCTCTACAGCAGCATCTCACTGAAGGGGGTTTGGACAAAACCCCTGGGGTGCTGAGCATCAACCTGAGGCTGTGGCTGACCCCCCCAAACCCCAACTCAGCACCTCAGAAGGCTCGAGGAGAGGCCCAGACATGCTACACCCTACTCTGTTAATTTTTTGACTACCGTAACTTCCTGCAGAGCAACTGGGCCAGTCCCCAGGAGCCCAGGAGCCCTAAATCCCCGCAGCCCTGACCCCAGGGAACACGCACTCACCCACTAATCTCTCCAGCAGCTCAATACCAGCACACGGACCCCTCTGAGCCCTGGGCCCAGACACTACAAATTAGTTATAACTATGCAAATCACAGCCATAACACTAAAAACAAAATCCAAGACAATAGAAGAGAATCTAAACCTCACCCAGAGACCATTTTCTCGCAATATAATTTTTTTTGTAACGCTTCCTGCATAAATCAGAGCAGCAGTGGCTGGGTTTGATGACTTCATCTGGGGATGAACGTGTTGAAGCCTCTTCTAGTGCAAGAAAAGCTTTTGCAGAAGGACCTTGTCCCTGGCCAGCGCCTCCAGCCCCAGGAATGGAGGGGATGTGGTGCAATTCCCACCCCCTTCACCCACAAATCAGCTACAGGGCAGTTTTCCAAACCACCACAAAATAATCCCAGAATGGTTTGGGTTGAATGAAGGACCTTAAAGAACATCCCATTCCACCCCCTGCCACGGGTAGGGACACCTTCCACCGGCCCAGGTTGCTCCAAGCCCCGTCCAGCCTGGCCTTGGACAATTCCAGGGAGCATTTCCAACAATCTATCTCTGTCCCACTCCATACAAACCCCTCAGTGCCTCCAAAATAGTGTCAGAGCATGGGAAAATGGAAAGCCAAGCCACTGTCCTGCCAACAGTGGATGACACAGGTTTTTGGGGCACTCACCCTGCCCTCCCCAAACAGTCAAGTTTCCCTTCAATAGCCTTCTGCAAGTGGAATCCCAGCTTTTCCCTGAGCTGCTCTGGCAGTTTGGGATGCCTTTTTTTCATTAAACAACTCATTCCAAGTCGAGAGCCTTTCCTAAATTTAATTTGAGCTAATCACTTTCTTGCCAAAGGAGAAAAACAAATCAAAGGTTTATTCGAATGCTATTGAATTCAATGCCTGTAAATTTAATTTCTAGCTGTACTTTTGTTTAAACATTTTACAGTGTTAATTACAACAAGCCATGCAAATTAGCCTGCCAGTGGAATAAAAGGCCTGTTAAAACAGATAATAAATAGCTTTGAAGCATAAGCTCATTAAGACACTGTTTAAGAGCAGGTCGAGATCAAAATCTTCATCCCAAAAGCAGGAGGAGGACCTCTGGGGCAGCACAAGCTGCTGGCATGGAATGTCACATTCTTTCCAAAGGAAGATCCTGGAGCAAAGAGGATGGTCTGGAAGCCAAAACCTCAATGTCTGGTCTTGGGCTGCAGCTGAGCTGTTGCAGACAGGTACCAAAAATACTGCATGTTATTGCTGCTTATCCATGACCATTTCAATGCCAAGCTTGGAAAAATACGTTATTTCTCTTGTTGAATCACTGACATCCTCCAACCCTGCTGCCCTGATCCCCCTTTTTAGGACCATATGGAAGAACAGCTCAAGTGCCAAACACCTTCCTTGCAGTGCCTGCAGGAGAAGCTCAGCACCCTCCTGTTCCTTCACGTGGGTGCAATAAGGTTCCACCTTAACCTGCACCTCAGAGGAGAGTGGAGCCCAGCACTGACCAAGGAGAGGCAGGAGGAGTGGAGACATCTGAAATTCTGGCTTTATGAGCCCTGGGAAAGATTGCACGGCCACGGAGCAGAGCAGCAAAGTTTCCCTTGCTGGCTGCAGGTCAGCCACAGGACACGCAGGATTTTGAGGACATCTGGTTGATCCTCCCCTTGTGATCCAAGAGCCTGAGAAAGAGGGAGGTTGCCTGCCAGCATGTTCACAGGCCTGAAACGCTGCTGACACAGAGCCAGAGAAGACTTTCCACTTCCAAGCGGGAGCAGGTGAGCCGCTGATCTGAGTCACAGCAGGGCTGCGGCAGCCAAGGCGTGCAGGGCATTCTGGGCTGTCAGAGGCAAAACTGCCCAGCAGCCAAGGGCTGAGACACACAGACACCTGCACGTCCCACAGGGATGTGTGAATGTCCCCCACCCAGAGCCACCACAGCCCAAGGGGCAGCTCTGAGCCCTCCCCCTGCTGAGGGGCAGCCAGGGCTGAGACTGGGGGATCCAGAACAGCACCTGGATACAGTCAGGAAGCACGAGGAAAAGCTCTTCCTCACAGGGAAGGGAGGCAGGAATATGAACACCAGCACCTTGGTCAGCAGGCCCTGAGCTCTGGACCTCACCATCCTTAACTGGGACCTATCTCCAAACTGGCCAGGGCTGTCCAAGCACCAAGACCTTGCCAGTGCTCCTTCCCTCCTGCCTTTTGGAAGGACATCGGGCCCCATGTCAGACCCTGACTAAACGGGAAATGAAGTAATTAAAAAAAACCCAAATCATCAATCAAACGAGTCTATCAACACCATCACTGGCTGTTCTAGGGATTCAAGCCATGTCCTACCTAAGGAAAAAGAAGGATTTACCACAGAGAGCCCACCACCCCCAGCCCTTTCAGGCACCACCTCCCTGCTTCCCTCAGGGAAGACGAGAAATCCCGGGCAAAGCACCTCCAACTGCTCTGCTCTCGCACGGCCACGCAGGCAGCAGATGTTCCAACCACACATCTGGCACATCAATGGCTTCCCTTGATGCCTTCTGCATGGACATCAGCCCATTGATCTCCTGGGCTAATGTGGATTTCAAAACACAACCCAGGCAGGTGTTTTCCTCCCCAGTTGGCCTTTTGGCTCTGTTTTAAAGGCAAGAAGAGCCAGCAAGAGCTGCAGGGAAGTCGCAGAGCTCTGGCTGGAGGAGGTGACATGGTGGCTCAGCACACCAGGCTGTGTTCCAGGAGATCTGGTTGGAAAATGTTGGCTCAGCCACCTCTGCCACTTTGGCCATGGAGGCTCCTCAGCACCTCTATCTTCCTATTTATGGACTGGGGCAAACAACTCTGCAGTCCAGCCATCTCCTGCTCTGAAGGGCTCTTGCAAGAGTGAAATCCACCCAAAGTAGGTCCAAAATAGGATTTAAAATGGAAAGCAAAGCCTGGAGCTTTGCTCTGCAGCTGAATTTGTAGCCAAAAAGGAAGAGCCTTGACCAGATCCTCCAGGTATATGAACAGATCACAACATGGAAGAAAGAAGAAAGAGCTGGGATTTGGGGAAAATTACTCTTCTTCCACATGACAAGGTAAGAGGAAACAGCCTCAAGTTGTGGCAGGGGAAGTTTAGGCTGGATATTAGGGAAAATTTCTTCATGGAAAAGGTTGTCCAGCCCTGGCACAGCTGCCCGGGGCAGGGGTGGGTCCCCATCCCTGGGGGGATTTAAAAGCCCTGTGGATGTGGCACTTGGGGACATGGTCAGTGGTGGCCAGGGCAGAGCTGGGGGATGGTTGGACTCAAAGGTCTCAGAGGGTTTTCTAACCTGAATGATTCTGTGATTGTATGAAACAGAAAATGAGACTAAACCCAAAGAAAAGGGGCCTTTGAAGGCGAGGTGGGTGCTCAGAACAGGGCTGGGCCCTTCTGGGGCCACACAAAGGTCTGAAGGTTGGGTTGGTTCAACCCAAGTGGGTCAGATGCCTCCAGCTCCCAGTTCCGGAAACATAAGTCTCATTTATCCTTCCTGGAAAAGCATGGGCAGCTTGAGAGGGGTCTGGTAGGTTTGTGCTATAAAAAGAGAATGGCACAACACAGACAGAAGGAATTTTCCATTCAGCATTAATTTGTTTCCATTAACACCCAATTCCATGGCTCACTTTTAGAAGAAAAGCTCTTTTGTTACAATTTCAGGCCCAATGAAGGGCTGAAAATCCTCCTCCCCAAACAATGGCTTCGCTACACAAAGCTGCCCACAGAAAGGAGCAATATCAGGGATCATATTCCTGGGGTTTAAAAGTGCAGGGACGTCACCTACACGGGGAGTTTGGTCTTCTCCTGCCAGAAGTTATTTTGTCATCAGTACGGAAAATTCCAGGGAAAAGCAGCAGCCATATGAGCATCTTCAGTAATAAACTTCCATTCTTTGCATACTTTGTTTGCAAAGAATCCTCGAATGGTTTGGGGGTGGAAGGGACCTCAGAAATCATCTTGTTCCAACCCCAACACCTTCCACTACACCAGGTTGCTTTGTCCACCCTGGCCTGGAACTCTTCCGGGCATGTAAAGGCAAAAGCATAATCCATAACTGGAACAAGGAAGGAAATCCACTAGGATCAGATTATTAAAGAAATAAACAGAAAGGTGACTCTGCCCTTCTTCCCCAAAGACCAACCAAAAAGTGAAGTGAAACAAATGCTGTGGGAGCCCTGTAGGTAAAAAGAGGAATAAAAGCCACTTATCAGGTTGCAAAAGGGAGGGGGTGTGTGTGGGGGGAGGGTTTGAGACTTGTCTATGTTTGACATATGAAACACTGGATATTGTAAACTTTTTCTACACAGTTGATGCAAACTCTGGGAAATCCAGAACCAGTTGCAAATACTGACTTCTGATAAAGATATTGGAACAAATGAAAGGAAGTTTGACAGAGGAATACAATTTGTCAGAGCTGGAGAATGCAGCTTCTGCACACAAAATACTCTGAGCCTGTTTCTAGGTTATCACAAACCACTTCCCTTTGGGTTCCTACCCTCTTTCCAAACCCTTTTGTGGTGGATTTGAGAGTTTTCCAGCACTTTCCAGCCAAGCTGGTACAAACCCGCCATGCAAGCCCTAACCCTGCAGTCCCACGGGTGCCTTCCCAGCTTGGGCTTCCACCCCTGGCTTTGATAAAGGCACAAAGGGGACCTGCAGCCCCTGCCATGGCCGGAGCAGCCTGGGGCTCTGCAGGTCACAGGTCTGCAGTTGCAGAGCTCTGGAAAACCTTTCCTGGAGGATGGGGATGGCCCCAGCACTGCCTGGAGCAGAGTCAGGATCCCAACAGTGTTGCACTCCCTGCCTGTGCTTCAACATCTCGGGGTCTTTTTACTCACCCAAACTCAGGACACTGTGGAAAGGGACAAAGCATGAAGGTTGTGGTGGGCAGGCCCTGGCACAGGGTGCCCAGAGGAGCTGTGGCTGCCCCAGCCCTGGGAGTGTCCCAGGCCAGGCTGGACAAGGATTGGAGTGACCTGGGCTGGTGGAAGGTGTCCCTGCCAGTGGCAGGGGGGGGAATGAGATGATCTCTAAGATCCCTTCCAACTCAAAGCATTCCACAGTTCTGTGACACACCGAGATGGGGAGAAGGGGCAGGAGGGCCCACAGTGCCTTGAGCCACAGCTCGGGGAAAGCAAAGCCACAAGAGAGGTACGGACCATTCTGTGCTCAGCCATGGCACGACCGTGGGTGTCCCACAGGACAGGCTGGGCTGCAGGGAGACCCACCCCGGGAGAGACTCCCAGTGCTCTGTGCAGTGCAGGGAAGGGCAAGCTCCATTTCCAAGCCCAGTGATGGCAGCACGAGCCCAAGCAGCACCAGGCAGGGGGCAGGGACACTGGGGGCACCACGCTCCCTGCCCCTGTCCCTGCAGCTTGGCAGGCCCCACATACATGCACTGCACTGCTGCCTTTCTGCACAGCCCCAAAGCTGCTTTGTTAAAGGTTTTGGGTTGGTTTTTGTCTTTTTGTTGCCTTTTTTTTTTTTAATACTATGTTTAAAGTTGTATATTGTTCCAAAGTTTCCCTGTTTCATGTCATTGTTTGTTACTGTGTTTGAAAGTTGGCACATATTTGTTCAATTAAAGATTTATTTGCACTATTTGTTGAATAAAGATTATTCTTGCTAAAAGCTAAATAAAGTTTCATAAAAACTCACACATCCCATAAACAAAATACAATGTCCTTTCCAAAAAAGCATTGCACAAAACATTTCAAAATCACTCAATTCATTATACAATAAATCCACACACAAAATAACAAGACCTTGCCAGAATACATAATAAAATCTCATTACAACACTTTCAGACCGGGGCTTCAAAGCGGGAACACAAAGACTCCACGGACCCCTCGCCCTTGAAGCGCCGCTGGCACTCCTGGCACCCCCGGGCACCCCCAACCCCTGGGCACCCCGGCCATCCCGTGGGATGTCCCCATGCCTGGAGTGGGGACATCGCCTGTGGCCTGAGTGTCACACCAGAGCAGGGCTTCCAGTGCCTCACAAGCCCCCAAAGCAGAGCCCCCTTGGCACCCAAACCCCACAGACCCTCCCAGAGCCGGCACATCAGTGACCAGGTCCACGATGGTTGTGAGCTGAGAAATCAATCCTTTAAGTCTGCACCGAGGTTTGGGGCAGAAAGTGCTGCTGCAACACACTCAGGGAATTCCAGGCATGGAAAAGCACCCCTGGACCCGGCGACAGCCCCGGGATCCACTTCCAAAGGAAATGGCAGCCCCACTGGTTTGTGTGCACCTGGACATGGCAAAGTCACCGGCAGCACCAGCCTTTGGGCATCTTGAACTGGCACTGCCACCTGCCCTGGTCACGCCAAACCCAGAATCACTGAATGTGCTGAGCTGGAAGGGACCTACAAGGATAATTCAGTTGAACCCCTGGCCCTGCCCAGGACACCCCAACAATCCCACCCTGTCCCTGAGAGGGTTGTCCAAACACTCCCTGAGCTCTGGCAGCGTTGGGGCCGTGCCCACTGCCCTGGGGAGCCTGGTCAGTGTCCAACCATTCCCTGGGGGATCCTTTTCCCGATATCCAACCTAAACCAGCCTCAGGCAAACCCCAGTGACCTCAGTGCCAAAGCTGTGCCGCCGCACACCGTCCCTGTCCCTGAGCAATCACCAGCCCAGCGCACAGAAACACCTGGCTGTGAACAATTCACTGTTTCATTTACAACTCCAGAACACCAAAAATCTTTCCCCAGCCAGAATTTGGAAGCTGGAGAGGTTTGGGGGTGTTTTTCCCAGGTTTTAAGTGCCACAAGAGAAACGGCCAGCACTGAGGGCTCCCAAAAGGCGATTGCCATGCACCAGCTCCACTCCCTCTGGCAGAAATCCATAACTTTATGGAGGTTCTCACCTACTCCCCTCTGAGCAACAGCTGCCCATGTGGGTTTGGTTAGTTTGGAGCAGCTACTCTGCAGCAGCCAGGCCAGAAACCCCCCGTGCCAAGGAGCCCTCGGCAAGTCCCACAGGGCAGGGAAGGGATGACATGGGCAGTGCCCAAGCCCTGCCTGGCTGTGCCCGAGCCCTGCCTGGCTGTGCGTGAGTGAGCACCCGGGCTCTGCTGAGCAAGGAAAACTCGGGAATAACGCTAGGAAAAACCTGCTGAGAGAGAGGGATGAGGCTACGGAATAGCTTTCCAAGAAAAATGGATGTGGAGTTGGCTCTGCTGCCTGAACAGCGAAGGGGAAGCAGCAGAAAAGGGGGGTGGGACGAGACCATCACGAAGGTCCCTTCCAACTCAAACCATTCCATGATAACAGAGACCACGCCACTGATTCCCTGTCTCCTGAAAATCCAGGTGCCAACAGACACATTTTCCACCTGGAAAAGCTCCTTTTGTTTATTAAAATCAGCTGCTAAAGGTCCCACCAGGGGAGGAGGGATGGGGGACAAAGCTGAGGGACAAAGACCCCTGAAATGGGTTTTGGTGAGAAGATCTGAGGCACTCAAAGGTCACCCCATCCCAAAGCAGGGTTAAAACTCTGCTTGTTCCTGCCATTTCAAGCACATAATCACTTGCATTAGTTGCTAGAGACGCCTCCCTCCCAGTGCTTCGTGCTTCTCTTGTCTCCCCAGGCAGAGCAGTATGAACTCATCGTGGTTTCCCAACCCTGACCGGGGGCTCCGTGAGCTACTGGCAATACATTTAATAAGTTATTATGCAAATAAAAACTGGACTCGGCCAAGTGAAATATGCTGGCTCTTCAAGTCCCATCTGCATCGCAGCAAGGATCTCAATGAACTTTAAAATACTTATTGTCACCACAATGGGCAATATTATATTCTAGTTTGGATCTGTTCCTTCAGAGCATTAGCTCTCATTTGTAGATATTTTTAGATTTTCCTATCCCACTCCTCATTATGAAACACTGAGCTGCAGATTGATTTATTTCTTAAAAGCAAGTTGCTGTTTTCCCAATAACAGATTTAACAAATTTGTTCCACCTGTTCAGTTATGCTTCCAATGTCTTTTTTGTGGTTTCATTGAAGTTTTTTTTAATCCAAACCTCAAAGACTCTAAACTCAGCATTAAAAGACAAGCTCAGCATCATCACTACCACTCACAATTCAAATGCTGCTCCAAATTACTGCAAGCTTTCATTTGTAAGTCGATACAGACAGCAAGATTATGGAGCTTAATGGCTGTGGGCACAAACACACGCTCTTCCAAGGGCATTCTCCTACTGTAAATCTGCTTCAGTGGGACAGGGGCTCGCTGCATCCTCCTCAGCATCCTCCTCCCTCACCTCAGCCAACCTCAGCCCCTCTCTATTGCAAATAGAGAGCTATTTAAACAGAAATTAAATAATCCTGCACATATTCATCAGAGCCCCTTGAGCCCAGGGGTTTCCATCACTTTATGGCACCAGCATGAGC
This sequence comes from Scytalopus superciliaris, assembly GCA_013400415.1. Taxonomy (NCBI): domain Eukaryota; kingdom Metazoa; phylum Chordata; class Aves; order Passeriformes; family Rhinocryptidae; genus Scytalopus; species Scytalopus superciliaris. The sequence continues at coordinate 89,692 of VXBX01009621.1, read as the reverse complement.
AGCTGTGGCTGCCCCATCCCTGGGAGTGTCCAAGGCCAGGCTGGACGGAGCAACCTGGGCTGGTGGGAGGTGTCCCTGCCCATGGCAGGGGGTGGGATGAGATGTTCCCATGTAGACCCAATGAACTCCTTCTAAGAACAGCTCATGTGCTTAAACAACCTCATTTTGTATAGCCTGAATTCACAACTGACCATGTAAGGAGTCCAAGTCTTAAAGGAAAAGGTTTTTAGCTTTCCCAGAGCCTTCCTCAGGAAACATTTGAGAGGCAGATTTGAGGCAGGGGTGTGCTGGCAGCCGCTGGGAGTGCACAGGTGTGCTGAGAGTCGGCCAAACAGCTCGGCTGCAGCGAGAGGCAAAGGGATCTGCTGTGGAGGCACCACAGGGAAAACACAGCGTGAGGATCCCGGGTGAAATAACCCAAGTCCTTTCAGTCTGAACCCAGGCAGGAGTCTGAGAATAATCACAGGATCATTCAGATTGGAAGAACCTTCTGAAACCATCGAGTCCAACCACTCCCCTGGCACCACCAAGGACACCACTGTCTCCAAGTGCCACATTTCCATGGCTTCTAAATCCCTCCAGGGATAGTGACTCCACCAGTGCCCTGGGCAGCTGTGTCAGGGCTGGACAACCTTTCCCATGAAGAAATTTTCACTAGTACCCAACCTGAACCTCCCCTGGCCCAGCTTGAGGCCATTTTGTCTTGTCATTTGTGAGAAGAGACCAATCCCACCTGTCTACAACCTCCTTCCAGGTAAGACAGAAGGTCCCCCTGAGTCTCCCTTTCTCCAGGCTGAGCCCTCCCAGTTCCCTCAGCTGCTTCAGACCCTTCCCCAGCTCCATTCCCTTCCCCGGATATGCTCCAGCCCTTCAGTGTCTTCCTTGTTGTGAGGGGCCCAACACTGACCCCAGGATGTGAGGGGCCTCAGCAGTGCCCAGGCTGTCACAGTGTCACAGTCCCTCTGTTGCTCAGAGATTCAGTCAAAGAGATAAGAGCCACCAGCCTTGGGGGTCTCCAGACCACAGTTTGCATCAAGACCCCCCTCAGGCCACCACCAAGGCTGGACCTCTCTGAGCACCCAGCCTACAACACTGTCATCATTCCCACCCAACACTCAATACTGGATACTGGAACACTTGATACTGGAAGATGCAGCAAAACCCCAACATATCTTTGAAGCCTCTTGGCCAACAAAGCCCAGCTCTGCTGATCTGCAGATGCAGCAATCAGTACTTCTGAAACACATGGGTGGTTTTTCTTCCCCATGGACTACAACCCTGGCAGATGATACATATATATATATTGGAAAAAGCCTTTAACAGACCAAAAGGCCAAACTCAGCCCAAACCAACCCCCAATTCGTTATCTCCAAAACCAGCAGCACAACTCACTGTACCTAAAGCTGAGCACTGTGCACAACTCTCCATCCTTCTGCAGCTCAAGCTGTCACACATCTCCACTGGCTTCCAGTCAACCTACATCAGTAGAGCTCCCTAAATCACTCGTATTACAGTGTCAAAGCCATCTCGACACCAAGCCCAGCTGAATCAAACCACCTAAGAGCCACCACAGCAGTAGCCACCGGGGACAGGGGACCAACCGGGCATCGCGTAAAACATGGACAATCTCTTCCATCTCCAAGCCGCTGGTAATCGCCATAAATTTTCCCTGCAAAGCCCAAGATCTTCAAACCCAGAGAACCAGCCTTAAAAAAAGAACCCCATCCGAGCAGTTGCCCTGGGTTTTGTTACTGCTGTTACATCGCAGGCGCCCGTCAGGCTGACACGTCCCGACAGGAGCGCCCTCGGGAGCCCCGACCAAAGGCACCCACGGCTGCTCTTGCTGTGTCAGACCTCTCCTCAGAGCACAGCTGACTGTGCTGCTCCTCCACAACCAACCTCTTTACCAGCATGAGCGTTTCATTTGGGTCCCTTTCGGGGCAAGACCGAAAATAAAGGCGAGGGAAGGCAAATTTCTGGAAGAGCAATAACTCCGGCCCCGCTCTGGGAACGTAAGGCATATTTCATGGCAAGATGTCAGCCTCTCACATTCAGTGCAGTGTCATTTGCCCTTCAGCGAGAAGAAAGGCATGTAAGCAACACAAACCAAACTAAAATTTCCCCATTGCGAAGCATTTCTGCCAGGAATCACAATCCCAGTGTCATGTTTCTTATGCCCTTCCTTGTACAATAACCCTCGAAGGCCACACTTCCAGAGTTTTATTGCTTGGAATTTCACATGCCAGAGTTCACAGAGCATCCCGGGCACCCTTTGGACCAGCTCCATTCCAGTGCCTTTCTGCATCCTGCAAAATCATATTGAAATCAAGGGGAGCAGCTGGATCGGGACCAACATCACCACTTTGTACCCTGAAATAACCTATTCCTGATTTTTCAAGTCAGAGTGTCCCTAATGCTCACAAATGCAGTTTGGCTTCATTCTTTAAACACACACAGGGACCAGAACAGAGGGGATGGTGGCTGAGCACATGGCACAGCACCCTGATCCTCCCAGAAACATTTATTACTGTGCAATAACATTTAAGACTAATTCCAGATCCAGCACAAGGCAAAGCCCAGTTGGGGTGGGGGATGAAATGGCTTTTGGGGTCACAGGAAAGGCTGCACAAGTTACTCCGCTCCAGCCCTTCGAAACTCCATGTTTACTGCCCAAATCAAATGGTTTCCTTCAGCTGTTTTTAAAGCTCCTCTCAGAGCCTCACAGACTGAATTAAAAACCATCACGCAACAAACTTTCAATTCCAGTGTTTTTAAAACTTTGTTTCATGCACTATCTCACCACACTTGGCCTCGCTCCAATTAACCACTAAATGCCAAGGAGTCAAACAAGGAGCAAAAAATCATTTGTTATCTCGAAGCTGCATCTGCTGACAAACCCCCGCAGTGTGTTTTCGTTGCTATTGTTCTCCGGGTTTGGGCTTTTTGAGTACTTAACGATAACAAAATCGTTAGGTAAATATGTCAGGAGACCTTCCCTGTCAGCCATCACCTCAGGGTGCGATTTCTGTTCACAGACATAAAAATTTTTGCTATTTGCCAGATTTCAGATAGCAAACTTGGATCCCCTGGAAGATACCTGGCCCTGCTCTTGTACACCAGCAGCAGGAATATTTAACTGCTTCGGGACCAGCTCCTGACTCGCACCTTGGGGCCACACGGGACCTGACCAAAGGTAACTGCCCCAACCACCCCCACCCGAATTATCCTTTGTAAATTGGGTCTTCAGCATCTTCAAACGTGAAAAAAAAATGGTTTTGAGTCAAAAGGACCCAAAAGTAGACAAGCTCATGGCCCATGGTGGGGGGGACACCAGCCCAGAGGTCTCTGGAGCTTTTCTCCTGAGCCCACCTGCAACCACCTGCACACAACTGGGCTCAGAAAGCCTTCTTTAGGAACCAGCCAATAATATTTCAGCCAAAATCCCTCCTTAGTCCAATATTTAGGTACCAGAGGAGAAGAACCTGAGTTATTCTGAGCTTAATGTGACACTCAGCCCTGACCTCAGCAAAGCAATCGCGAAGGGACCCAGCAGCCCTCCTGAGAGTCGCTGCTCTTTTGGAGAGGGAGGCGAGGACGGAGGGCAGGGCAGGGGAAGCATCACTAAGGCACTGAGAAGCTCCACATTCCGTGTCACTTCCAAACAGCCCGGTTACCCTGCAAAGCAGGAGAGAGGCAGCGCAGCAGCTTAGGGAGGAAAGAGTTGACAGCCCTTTGCTGTATCCAGCGTCATTTTCCTTGGCAAATCCAGGCTTTGTTGGGAACGTGCGCCAGACACCCGGATCGGCCGAGCCTGCGGGAGCCACGCTTTGTGTTTAACACTTGAAGAGCTCGTCCTGCAGCCCCACACGGCTGGCACATGGATGGCACACGGCTGGCACACGTGGGACCAGCCCCGAGCCCTGCAGCCACCCTCGGCACCTCAAAAATCTCCCACAGTACCTTCCAGCAGCACACGGGAGTCACTCCTGCGGGGCTCCCCTTGCCCTTGGATGGGATCCCCTCCTTCCCAGCAAGAGTTAACACCCCAGACCGAGCAAGCACCAACAAGCCCCTCCACTGCCCCAAGGCAGCCAACTACTCATTGAGTTCATTATCACTAAAAAGATACAAACAGCTGCAGTATAAGACCCAACTATTTTCTTCACGGGTTTTCATCCTGCTCTCTAGATGTACCTCATCAACTGCACGTCCAGTAATTCCCAGTCTGATCCAATTTTTCTGCCACAGGGTAGGTTTTATGGGAAAACGTGAGAATTCCAGCTTTCCAGGCAGAAGTGCTGCCCCTCCTGCAGCCCCGGGAACAGCAGCAACTGCGCTGAAAAATTAAAATCAACCCCTCAAGTTTTGAGCCTGAACTGTTCCATCCTCTCAGCATCAAGTCAGGTTGGCAACAGTTCCAGCTACCAGCTTTAAATGCTTTATCCTATTTTCGCTGCTCTTGGGAAAATTAAAGTGCTGGTAAAGGGTAGCAGTAGCTCAGCAACTTATTTGCAAAGTTGAAGGAAATAATTGCTCCAAAATTATTTCCTGGATTAATTTCACTGAGCCCAGCACGTGGAGAAGACTGGAAGGATCACACAAGTCTGTTTAGGCCATTAGTGCCTGTCCCACACAGTGTCCCCATCCTCACATTTCCCTGGGAAACCCAGGGAAAGCCACTGACACTTCATAGGTTAGAAGACAAAAGGAAGAATCCAAAGATTTATTTCTTTTTAGAAAATATAAGTATTATTATCAAATAATAATATTCAAATATTTTAATTTGATTTTTTTCCCCCCTGCTGAATGGGGCACACTGGTCTTCTCACCCCTCTGGGAAG